>JAMPIV010010834.1:0-62607 GCA_024509875.1 Oreohelix idahoensis | reverse complement strand
GGCTGCACCTAAACTGGAAAGCGGAAGTCGATTGTACATTAAAAACAAAAAAAAATAAGGAAAATACTGAAAACAAGGATGGAAAATTCCTTTGGGTTTCCCAAAGTGGACAGTACTGCGTGGGATTGGAAGGATCCAAGGGGACGATGCGGAAAAAAGGGGCCAGGGGGCAGTTGGTAGTAAACAGGGGGCAATTCAGTAGGGGCGGTTTCAGGATTTGACAGGCTAAATTCAGTACATGCGGGGAAGAAAGGAATTGAGGGATTGAGGTGGACGGGTGACAATTAGCGATGGTTGTATTACTAGGATCATTAAGCAAAGGCAATAGTTCGTCTTATACATAGCCATTCTGAGCTCAGGTAACCATGCTGACCATAAAATAAATTGTAATCGGGAACTGCTACAAAAGCATGGTTAACTAAACACCTATTGTCCCTTTAGTCACTCCTGAAGACAGAGAAATGACCAGTGGTTGGTTCACTAAGATTTAAACAGAAAGGTGAAAACCATTTCCTAAAGTGTTTAATATGAGCATTGGCAAGGTGTGTCCTAGTGTACTTTCCGATGGCAGTGGACAAAATTAGACACCTGTTGGGTTTCAGAAAGTACTGACTGCTTCAGTTGCGAATTTTATTGTCCTAGTATTTATGGGGGGTAGTGTAACGAGATATTCGCAGTACGGTAATAAAATAAGAGAAAAGTTTAATAGAGCCAAGGTTTTAACAGAACTTGGCAGTAGAAATCAGTCTTTGAAACCGGCTTCCTACCTTACATTCATACTTTCATAAATTGACTGACGTGATGTACTATTCCCATGTATGCAGCTTGGCACTGCCTATGAGCAAAACCAACAAACTTTTCTCGGTTTTTTTGTGAAACAGTGGCTCAAATAAGCATGTTACTGAGTATCAAACTATTTTATCCTATCGATTAGGTAAGTTTTCCTATTTATATTTTTTGTTATGTTTGCACAGAGCTAGCATAAGTTTTTACTGACATTAATTTATTAATTAAGCTGATACATGTTTGGTACAGATTAGCTGTAAATTGAATATCGCTGTTCAGTCCATTTTTTACATCCTTTTAACTTGTGACCAGGATCTCCTTACTTTGTAGTTAGGCCACTGGCTCCCAATCTTTAAATCCTAAGACCTATCTATAAAAGTGAGTTATTTTATATTATTTCATATTAAATTACTATTATTATACTTTATGAAATCATTATTGGGTTACTTCAATGTTGCAGTGGCTGATTCTGACTGTGTTTTTTTTTCTGATTGTTGTTCTTTTCCGACTAATTTATTTTGGCTGTAGTTAAGAAAATTTATTTTTTTAAAAAAAAAGAAGAGTAACGAGCTGGTAAGACATCGTGTGTTACCGGGGCCCGAAAGGGGAGCAAAGAGTAGTACACTGTTCCCTTCCATGCATGTCATAGAAAGCGACTAAGGAGGGTGGGCATGGGGCTGGTTACCCCATCCTGTAAAAAATTTAAACCACAAAAAACTTCAACAAATATGGACAAGTCAAATAAGGAAAATAAAACACAGCCATCTAAGACAGGGGAAGGTCCTCTCGCAGGGAGGCGTATGATGCAACACAGAGAAAGCTGAAAGGAGTCTGTGTTACTGACTAACCTTCTTTCTTCTAGGAGAACTTCCACATTTGGCGCCTGAATGTTCAGACATTAAACGAATAAGGGAAAGTGGCACAAGTAGCAGCACAAATGAGGGAATACAAAATCGAGGCTCTGGGAATCAGTAAAACAAAGTGGGAAGGGGGTAGACAGGAGAAAACTCTTCAACGGTGAATTGGTGCTATCCTCAGGACATGAAGATGAAAGTTCAACACCACAGTGAAGGGTAGTGTTACCACTATGTTGAGGGTTAACATGAGTGGTACATATTATGTTCAATTACTGTTGATGGTGGTGGAATGTTTCTGGTGGATGGTGTGGTATAACAAGGACTGAAAGTACAGAGTCAGTGAGGTCAGGCTTACGGATGGGCCGACTGATGTGTGAGTAAGTGACTGTCAACAAACGCGAATGTAAATAGGTTCTGGCATACCAACACAGGGCTGTAACCACAAACTACAGTAAAGCATAAGAGTCAGGAAACATTGTAACGACTGGTAACGTTTAAATAGTTTATTACGCCAGTCACGTAAACATCATGGTTACATTGGACGACACTTCATAGCAAAATCATGGTGAATCAGGTAAGTAAGTTCATTCCGTAGACATACAGCAAAAATAGTCATCCAAACAAAAGACAGCGTGCATCGCAGTCTCAATAGGCTGTAGAATGCAGTAAACTCATAGTATAAATCTTTTCAAAAGCAATATCCAAAGATTCAGCTACAGGTACACAACTCAAAGTACAAAGGTTCAAAACACAGCAGCTCACGTTTCATAAAGGTTTGCATCAATATCTTTATAAGTGATGATGATCACTGGTCGCTTACACAGTGGCATACAATGACTTCTAGTAACAAGGGAAAAAATCCATCAGAATAAACATGAATCAATAATCACGGCGGTGCATCCATGGCCTCTATAATAAATCCATCAGACTTCTTACAAAATATATAATGCCGGCGTACTCCCTGCATCTGGGTAATATCTCTTGGAAAACAATCCATAAACTCCTGGGAGAAAGAACTTTCCCGACAATAATCTCTTTAATATTTACTTCAAAAGAATTATTCTCTTCAGTTATCAAATTCCCTTTGTCGAAAAACACAAATACGCCGGGCCACACTAGCGAGAAGGAACGACCTTCTCCAAGCTCTGCCCGCACAACACTGTCACACAATCTCAGTTGCTTAAACAGTTCAGTCTATAAGAATTCATTCAAGCGCTAACACGCAGCTTGAGATGTGAGCTGGACTCATCCGCTTTCCCCCCCCCTCAAACTATTTCAAAAAACCTTCGACCAGATTTCTATCATATTTTTTTTAAAAACAAGCTAACAGCTGGTCAGTAGAGCCCTGTTTAAAAAAATCACCGAGCATTCATCTCATCACAAAAAGTGTGTTACAGGCTTGTGTGTACCAAAAAACACGACCCGTACCTACAAATCTTTTAACAGTTAACTCCCCTTAATAAAAACGCGACTTAACAGGTAGCTCTTATGTTATCTAAAGAAGCACAGAAAGCACTCATTGAATGGGAAGCTGTTGGACCCAGAATAATAACAGCTTCCTTTAAAACAGCTAAAAAGAAAATAAAAGTAAATGTCATCCAATGTTATGCACCAACTAATGACAAAGAAGAGTCTGTGAAAGAAGCATTTTATACTAGACTACAGGAAATTATGGATAAAGTAAAAAGGAGAGACATCACAATTGTGATGGGGGACATGGATGCAAAGATAGGTACAGTCAACACCGGATTTGAAGAAGTCTTGGGAAAATATGGGCTAGGAATAATGAATGAAAATGGGGAACTATTCTCAAACTTCTGTGCTTCAAATCAACTGGCTATAGGAGGAAGCATGTTTCCACATAAGAGAATACACAAGGCAACATGGATATCACCAGACCATAGAACAGAAAATCAGATTGATCATATATGCATAAACAAGAAGTTTAGATCATCATTGCAGGATGTAAAGGTATATAGAGGAGCAGATGTGGCATCAGATCACCACCTTCTGATAGCCAAAGTAAAAATGAAACTCAAGAGATATGCAACAATGCAAAATTATAGACAACAATTTAATGTAGGACATCTAAGAAATCAAGAAACATGAGACCAAATTTGCGGTCACAATTCAAGTGCTCCAACAGCTGGAAGATGCAGAGAATACAGAAGACTATTGGCAGCAAATCAAAACTGTATGGAATGAGACATGTGAAGAAATACTGGGGAAAGGGGAACGACAACAAAAAGCATGGATAACAACAGAAACCATCAATAAGATAAAAGACAGAAAAAGCAAGAAAGCAGATTTAAACACAAGCAAAACCAAAAGTTGCCTAAGAAGGGAAATCTACAAGAGTGCACAAATTATAGAGGAATAATGTTACTATCAGTGCCAGGAAAAGTATTAAACAGGATTATCCTTGAGAGATTAAAAGAGTCCATAGACAAGAAACTGAGAGATGAACAAGCAGGTTTTCGACAAAACAGATCCTGTACAGACCAGATAGCCACTTTGAGAATAATAGTTGAACAAAGTCTGGAATGGAATTCACCATTATATATCGGATTTGTGGACTACGAAAAGGCATTTGACAGTGTAGACAGAGAATCACTTTGGAAATTGATGAGGCATTATGGAGTTTTCCTGAAGGTCATTAATTTAATAAAGAAAACATATGATGACATGCAGTGTTCTTCATGAAGGACAGCTTACAGAACCGTTTGGGATAAGAACAGGAGTGCGACAGGGATGCCTCTTGTCTCCATTTCTTTTCTTACTAGAAATAGACTGGGTTATGAGAACATCGACAACACACAATAGAAATGGAATCCAGTGGACTCTGACTAAGCAGTTGGATGACCTGGATTTTGCTGATGACTTTGCTCTTCTGTCCCATAACCATAATCAGATGCAGGACAAATTGAAAACACTCGATGAGAGGTCACAGCAAAAGTATGGGTCTGAAAATACACAGGGAAAAGACAAAAATAATGAAAATAAATGCAGGTAATGATAACAGGGTTAAACTTGAAGAAACAGCAATACGAGATGTAGAATCGTACACGTAACTTGGCAGTAATATAGACAAAGTTGGAGGGACAGACAGTGATATCAAACTAAGAATACAAAAAAGCAAGAGGAGCTTTCATTGCATTGGGAAATATATGGACGTCAAGAGAAATTGGATCCAATGCGAAAATAAGAATCTTCAACTCAAATGTGAAGTCAGTCCTATTGTATGGCTCTGAGACATGGAGAACAACAAAGACAACAACCAAAAAGCTACAGACTTTCATAAATGGGTGCTTGCGTAGAATAGAGGGATTAAAATGGTATGACAAGGTTACCAACGTGGAACTGATGACAAGAACTAGACAAGTGCCAGTGGAACAAGAGATGAGAAGACGACAATGGCGATGGATAGGACACACACTGAGGAACCTGTTGATAGCATTACAAGGTAGTCATTGTTCTAGAACCTCCAGGGCAAGAGAGACAGAGGTAGACCAAGAAGCACATGGAGAAGAGAGCTGGAAACAGAGGTGAAAATGATGAGAACGTGGAAAGAACTTGAGATGATGGCACATGACAGGAGGACTTGGCATGTGTTTGTTGAAGGCCTATGCTCCTTTCGGGGTGGAGGGTTATGAATGAAACTGGTAAGAACATTTGTGTCAACATGTGTAAAGCCACTTTTAAATCAGTTGTATACTTGACGTACATTTTTCTATCTGCATAATTATAAAATCAATTCTTTGTTCCAGAATCCAGAACAAATATGACACAAACAGAACTAACTAAAAAGAGGTGCTGACAATTCAGCGTGGAATATCTGAAATATGGATTTATTCTGGCACTTCTTCTTCTTCTTCTTGCGATCGCATCTTTGATGATTAGACCGTCAGACGAGTTCTCGTGATGAATTCGACTGTTGTTTGATAGTCTGGATAGCTCTCTTTTTCTCAAAGTATGTGACTTCATTATCTTCTTGTTCACATTCTCCTCCCTTTTTTGCAAGTTTATCTGCCTTTTCATTTCCGGGTACACCACAATGAGATGGTACCCACTGAAGTATGGTTCTCTTTTTGGCAGCTACCTTGTTTAGTTCATTTCTCAGATGCGGGAGTTTACCACCCTTGAGAGCTTGCAGGACAGACAGTGCATCTGTGAGGATGACTACCTGGTGGCAGTCAGAGTTGGTGTTGTAAATCATATTTGCAGCTTGCTCTAGAGCTTGAACCTCAGCTGTATAGTTGGAACAGAATTTACCAGTGGGAATGTGCCTAGTCTCATAGTGGTTGTCAGGATATGAGATAAAGATACCGGCACCTCCATTCCTAACAGCATTAGTTGCTGATCCATCTGTATAGGCATGTATCCATGATTGATCAGGATAGCTTTCTTGGATCATACTCAATGTAGCAGTTCGTTTTTGCAGATCATTATACTCACATCCACTTGTGAGACCACTGACTGATGTATTAATTTGGAGGGCACTGCTGGCCTGCTCCCATGGTACAGGGTATAGGGTGGGCTTCAGTGGTGTTGTCTTCATGGATAGGTCTTCTGGATGCTGTCTTATAAGTCTTTTCCCCCGATGCACAAAGCTGCTACGCTTTAGACGTCCCAATGCCAGATCATCTAGTCTTGCCTTCATTGGGTGCATTGGCATACTGTTGTACTTTTCCATCTGATGTATCATGGTTTTTGTGTCTCTTCTATGGGACAGGATGTCTGTAATCCAAGCAACCTTCTGCATCTCTTGATTCTGGCACTAAATAACCAACAAACTGCCAACATGTCTATTAACATCATATCCAGACCTCTTTTATATTTGGACATATGCCCTAGGGTTGAACTTATCGGGCCTGGCCCAAATGCGGCAAAGTGTTATTAAAAACAAAACAAGTGTCGATTATGTGAAAGGGCCTCTTCAAAAGAGGCGGTGAAACATTTCCAACCTCCAAGTACATTTGAAAAAAAAAAATTCACCCTGATTTAAAACACAAAAGTTTTGGCATATGTTCAGTCACTTTGTGAAAACATTCAGAAACATAAAACTGTTCATGACATGTTTGTCAACACTTCACAACAAAGCTGTGATGGTTTGCAAGCTTTATAAACATTTTGTTGCTGATAGCTAAATCTGGAAAGCCTCACAAAATACAATTGGTCAAAACGTGATTTTGCCAGCTATAAGAGAGTTTGTGAGTACAGTTATGCGTAAGTCACCTGACCAAATAATTAAAGCAATTCCGCTCAGTAATACCTAAGTTCAAAGAAGAATAAATGAAATGGCTTAGAATGTTTGAAAACACACACTGTGCAACACATACTTAGGACAACAGAATCTGCAATGCAGATGGATGTCAACTTTGCCGGGCAACGAAGCTTCTTGCGTATGTTCGCTTCGTAAAAGATGAAAGCTTGGTTCAAGAGTTGTTATTTTGCTAGGCAACTAGTAACTGATACAAAAGGGGATTCAATATTTCATGTAGTTGAGCAATTTTTCACAGAGAAGGACATCCCGTTTACTAAACATTCTTCCTTGTGCAACAGATGGGGTACCATCAATGATAGGTTGTTTACCACAGGTTTGTTACATTTTTAAAAGAAGCTGTACCTGGTATATAATACGATACAATACACTGTGTCATTCACAGATAACATCTTGTAGCAAAAAATCCAAGTGATCGGCTTCACGAATAATTAAACACTATTATCACAGCGATTATTAAAATTAAGTCTCAAGCTCTCAATTCCTAGACTATTTTTGAGAGCTTTGTACTGAGAATGATGAACAGTTTGAACGTTTGCTGATGCACGCAGAAGTCAGGTGGCTCTCATAAGAAATTGTCGAGACGCTTTTATGCGCTCTTTTTTTAAACTGGTAGAATTCTTTAAAGGACTAGCATGCTCACTCAGTACAGAACTAACGAATATCATGCATGGCATTGCATATTTGTCAGACTTATTCACAAAGTTTAACGAAAATAAATCTACAACTGCAGTGAAATGATATTAAATCTTATAAAAGTCAAATCTGTTGTCTCCACGTTTCTGGCCAAATTAACGCTGTTCAAATGGAATAGTGGTCATGGGGAGTTAATCCAATTTCCCAGCCTCATAGAGTTGGAAGAGAAAGATAAAACATCAGAGGATAATCTTCAAGTATATTGTGCACACCTAGATATGCTGCATAAAGGACATGTCTCAGAGGTTTCAGGATCTTCTTTTGATCAATTTTCCAGAATGCATAATAAACTCCATTTCCTGGACATGTGCAATGAGGAACTAGGACGGGTGGAAGCGGAACTGATATCACTACAAAATGACGTTCAGCTTAAGCCAATGTTCAAAAAAATCATATCACGACTTTTGGTTGCAGAAAGAAATCTCTGATCGCTATCCTGCAGTGGTGGGGAAAGGTTAAGATGTTCTGTATTTGCCTTTCCAACATCATATTTAGTAGAGCGTGGTTTCAGCATGGTTTCGAAAGCAAAGAAACAAAAGACTGCAAATTACTAAATGTGGGGATCTTGAGACTCCTTCTGAGTAACTTTCAGCCTATGTTGAGAAGCTGTTTTCACTACACCAGGGCACGTCCAGCTCACTGAAGTTAAAATGAAGTAAGTTTGTTACTATTTTACTCTCGCATACTGCTGTTTGTTATACTGGATTAAGTAATTAAGTTTTTCTTTTTAAATGAAGTTAATAAATTAGCATATCTGTAGCTTTATATTAGAATGTGATAAATTGAGTAATTAGTTGTTACTGTATTAGCAGTTGCTCTTATCTTTCACTATTTACATTTTTTTATTATTTACTATGGTAAAATGTGGGGGGGGGGGGGGGGACATACCCTGGGAGCCAATGGGGCGGTGACCCGAAAAAGTTTGGGAAACACAGTTTTAGACTAACAAACAGAAAGCAATATAGTGGTTGTTTTTAGCAGAATACATTTACACAATCACAACAAATCATTGTAAATTGTCATCTTAATTATGCAATCTTTTTTTTTTTTAAACAAATGCCCCCCATAAAAGCATGCCGCAAACAGCCAATGGTGCAGCAGTCTTTTTAAGTTATTGCATGTCTTTCCTAACTGTATGTTTCTCAAAGATACCCACTTCTGTGAGAATAAAATGTGACTAATCAGCTTGTATAAAAATGTTTAAATATTACAATACATAAGTGGTAAAAAAAAATATTTTACAATCTTTCTTCACCAATCTATGCACATTTTTTAATGGGAAGTTTCTGTACCTTTCTTAACTCACATTAACGCTACATTTGACAACAATCACAATGAACTCTTGCTCTAATTGAAGAACCTTACTGTTTTCTTAACTCACATTAACGCTACATTTGACAACAATCACAATGAACTCCTGCTCTAATTGAAGAACCTTACTGTACAAACATCGACAAATATAGAGCATTTCCTACTAAAATGTAAGAAGTATGAGCAACAGAGAGTACCAACTTCAGATTATTTACAGGCATTCAATTCACCTGTAACTGTAGAAGTGGGGTTGAGAATAGATAGACCTAGAGAACTACATAATATATTCAGCACGAAAAAGTGTATGTATAAGGATTAGTGAGAATATAGTGAAGAGATGAAGGTCTGGTAATGTTCTCATTATACATACTGATATCGATGAACAAATACTGAACTGGGTATCATCTACAACACCCTTATTAACAGCTTGACAGCTATGAGAGGCTACCATTTAAGGACCAAAGGTAATACACATGTGCACATTCACACAATATGACACTTTTAATGTACACCAAATAGAAAGGTGAAATGATACTATGATTAGACATCAACAACCAAATTATCTAGAATTAGCAACATGATCCTAATCCATTAAAGGTTGAACAGGGTATTTTCTTCATTAAATTTCTGTAAAAATGCTCTAATTTGGATACAGATGACACTTATAGATTATACATTTTTCTCACCTCCTGTGATATCTTGCTCCCATAAACACATGGCCAAAGACTGAGAAACCTGTCTGTATAGCACTGAATGGGGAAACTCATCAAGTTGCTCTAAGGCATCTTGCAAGACCTTGATCTTGGCCATGTCTGTAAAAAAAAAAAAAAAAAAAGAAACATTCAGCAAGGCTGCAGCTGCTACTAATATATAAAAAGCATGTCATATTTCCCATCAAACAGATTTGTTAAATTACATTCCTTTGCACCGCAGACAATTTTTTTAAATGTATTAAATTAAGATTTAGTGTATTGCAGGGAAGAATGATTACATTTAAGGAATTATCATGTTACACAATTATAACCAATAGAACAGAAAACAAAAATGCAGCATGTACGAGAGATGTCACAGTGTTGCGTGCTTTTTACATAGTGGGCAGTCTCTGGTCCTGCCAGTGTTAAAAGTCTACGCACCATTCTTGATATAGTTATATTATTTGTGCGTTTGATTTATTCACGCATGGGCATGCACTATGCAGAGTGTGAGTTGCTCTTGGCGCACGGGTTACCTAGTTTAGAGGGGTATGACGTCAGGATCTTGAAAGGGGAAGTCGGACTTACTGTCCGTGTGTTGATATTTTTATTCTTTACAATTCTGTGGAAGAATTGTTAATGGAGGATGGTTGGTCTTCAGGTAGAAGCCAATATCCATTTCGATACGTAAGTTTTTGAGCCCCTCGTTTTATTAATATGTTAATGGTTAAGTGAAGTGGCTACTCATCACTGGAGTCTAGCGGGAATCCATATTTGCTGGGTTTCTAGAATGGAACAGTGGAGTTCTTAGCCTCACTTAGATCTAGCGTAGTGGAAATTCCTACGAGCGAAGAATGTATTTGATCGTATTTTGAATATTATATTCCGTAATGCCAACGTCAAGGTCTTGGCATATTGCAGAGAGGTTAGCCAAAGGCAGTCTATAACCTATTTGTATTTTAATGTATAACTGCATGGATCTTATCAACTGTGTAAAGTATTGTAATGAGGAAGTCTTGGATTAAGACAAGTTTTGAATGGAAACGTCACTCATCAGTATGAAGTTATTCACTATGTCAGATGTCCTTGAAGAAGGTCAACGGACATGGCCTTAACGTCCCACAGACAGTAACATTTAGGGAACTCAAATCACTTGGGTAGAAAAGGACTTTGTTTGTAATGGATCTGCAGGGATATATAAATATTACCAGAAATGTACATTGTATCAGAATATCACCACCATGCATAATTGTTGATCGTCCACATCAAAACAATGTATCGTCTTGTTGAACGTCTTCTGTACCACATAAATAAATTGTATGAACTTTTTTACCAATGAGTTGAGTACAGTCCAGTATTGGCCAATTTGCCTACCACTCGTTGGAGTTTTGTTGACCAGCTCTTTTGTCATTTTTTCATTGAACATTCGCGTCACGATGCTAGTACCCTGGTACACCTACCACTAGCTAACCAGTAACCTGAAAAGAGCTCAACAGTTTTTGGCGGCTGCGTGTGGTTTGAAATCACTTTGTTTCAAGAAAGAGACCGTTCCCAACGTTGTTTCAAGATAATCGATTGTACGGAGAACACCATATTCTTCAACACGACCATGAAATCAAATAACGGTTACCAGAATGTCAAGGTCATCAGTGAAGCTGAGGATCAAGTTTTCAACAGTGAATGACTACATAGTTGGACCTCTAGTAGTACAACAAGGCTCAAACGTAAAAGCTCAAACGTACATCACTTGTATGCGGGGAAATTTTTTTTTTACGGAACAAAAATCAGACAAGTGATAAGATACTGATGTTTTGTACTTTCCACCGTTTTACGTTGAGCTGTTCTTTCACTCAGATATATGTCCACTAATATGTTATTTATGTTTCATGTTCTATGTTCTATGTTTATTGCGGAAGGTTGGGAAAGGCGACTTACTTCGGTAACATACCAGTTTTACCACAGGTCCGTTGTAAGTGTTCTTTAGGTTTATACTTGCAGACTTCCCATAGTGGAATGTTCCTACACCTGTGTGTAGAAGGATTTTAAGTCCACTGTGTCTGGTTGTCTGTGACAACTGACTGTTTAGCTGTTCCGTCAAGTTTTTAATTGTTGTTTTCGTATTCAGTTTTTTATCCGTACCTGATTTTTATAATGTATATTGTTTGTAACCTACGTCCTTCTCAATCTTACTATCGTTTAGTTTTTTTTTTACACCCGTATGTTTATACACTGTCTTGTCAATTGTCTTGTCACTTTACCATTCACATATGTCATTGTAATTCTTTACGACATCCTATTTTAGATTCACATTTTTATTTTATTTGATTTCTGCGAAACTTTTTCACTTGTCCTTGATTATTTTGTCTTTTCGGTATTGTTTCTATTGTCTATCAAGTTGTTGCTTTCATAACATTTCATTAAATAAATTACTTTATTGATTATTAATATATTTGACAATTATATGAGAATAATTAACCGTTCTAGGACAGGAACGAAGGCCACTTAGTATAGTAACAAGGATAATTAATCTACATTAATTAATTATCAGTTAAGAAAGTAAGAGTATTGTGACTACTTATAAAGCATAATGTATTCACTAGATTATTTCATTAAACAAGCGAAAGCCCTTCAGATGGCTCCTGATGAGGTAAAAGCAATTGCACTTTCAGAATATAGAAAAGCTCAAAAAATAGAAGCTGAACAGAGAAAATTGGAAGCTCAAAGATTAGAAGCTGAAAAATTAAGATTAGAAAATTTACAATTTGAAGCTGAGGAAAATGAGAAAAAAATGAAATTAGCCGCTGAATTAGAAGAGAAACAATTTCAGCGTGAGGCAGAACAGAAAAGATTGGAGGCTGAAGAAAAATTTAGATTTGAAGCTGCAGAAAAAGAAAGGCTACTTAAAATTGAAATGGAAAATAAGCAAAGAGATGCTGCAGAAAAAGAAAGGCTACTTAAAATTGAAATGGAAAATAAGCAAAGAGAAATGGAAGAGAGGAAATTTAAAGCTCAGGAAAATACAAAGAAATTTCAACTTGAAGCTGAGGAAAATGAAAGGAAACGACAGCATGATCTGAAATTAGTAGAGGCAGAATATGATAGAATTAGATTAACTCAGGAAGCTAATTCTCAGAGAACTTTCGAAGGCCAATCTTCATCCAGACATGATAATTTTAAGGAAGTTCACCTAAAATTACCTAAATTTAATCCCCCGTCTGACGACGTAATATTCTTTTTAGATAGATTTGAGGCCATTTGTAGGTCTTATAATGTGGATAAAGCACTATATTGTACATATTTATCCAGATTACTTACAGGGGATGCTTTGGCAGTTTATCATACTACTAGTACTAATAAAAAGAATGATTATTGACGCTCTTAGAGCTGCTCTTCTTAGGAAATACCAAATGAACGGAAAATGAATACAGATTACGTTTTGGAACGAGATGTTACCGCAATCTGGAAAGGAACTTTAGTGATTTTCTTTCCCAAATACGGCTAACCTTGGAAAGATGGATCGAGTTGTCCAAGAAGTTAGAGAAGTTCTATGAAGGTCTTTTCGATTTACTGCTGCGCGATAAGGTGCTATCGTCAGTAAATCCAGCATTTCTTAGCATTTTTTGCACGGACGGAAACCTTTTTCCTATGAAAGATCTAGAAGAAACATTCTAAAAAATTTCTGCACTGCTCACCCATCCATGGATCTAAGTAATGCACAGATAAAAAAATGTGAATTAGCCGGTTGCTTTTGAATATGAACCAAAATACTTTTCCAACTACATCGTTCATGTGAGTAACGACCGATACTTCAAATAAAGGGGAAATAATGAAAATCTTCAATCCAAGGGTAATCTTTATAAGGGGAAGCAAATTTCAACAATCTGCTACATTTATGTTTCTTGGAACCAATCTCATAGATCGCGAGATTTTGGAAACCATAATTTTAAATATAATCAAGGAAATTATAATAAACAAAACTGGCGATCAAAATCTCAGGTTCCACAAAATAGACAAGGTTCTTGGAATAAATCATTTAGCCAAAATCACAACAGTAAGGACATTAATTGGCGTACTCATTCAGATTTTAACTCAAGCAAAAAATAGTAATTATAGCAATTTTAATGCCAATAATCAGAATCGATCGCGACGAAGAGATAGATCTTCGAGCAATACACGTAGACATTCTAATGTCGCTTTAAGTGATACACAGGCTAACAATGAATAGGGTAAAGATGCTGATACTCATAATGCCATGTCTTGTTCTCTTGATTTTAATCAGGTAAAAGCTTGTCCAGAATGCTCGACTCTTTTCCAGCCCAAGGCGATCACGACACTGCGATGCGGACATATTTTGCCGAGTTTACCTGCGGTCTGTACGGCCACTTCTGTGTCAGTACACCAGGGACAGGGTTCTTTTAAGTTTAACAAAGGATATGTAAATTCCATTCCTTGTTTTATTCTTTATGATTCAGGCTGCAGTACTGTTGGGAGTGCGGACTTCGCTGATCCACCCTCGTGCGCTACGGCAATACTGTGAAGTGTGTCACTTTTGAAGGCACTGTGGAAAAAACATTTCCCCCAGCTTTATTATGATTTAAAAAAACTCCTTTCTTTTCAGGAAAGATCCACGCTGTCTCCTTCCAAACCCAATTTGTGATGTCATCCTGGGTCGCATACATGGTATAACAGAGTGTACCCTCAGCAAATTACTGCATGGTAAGAGCAACATATTCAGGCTGCAAATGCAGTAGTGACCAGAGCGCAAGCTACTGTTATGTGCGCATGATACACCTGCTGAAACCTACAGTTCATACCCACTTGTGATGACGATGCTCCTATTTCACGGGAGTTGTTTGCAACATTGCAAAAGAATGATGATTCTTTAAAAACAAAATTTTCAGTATGTGAACAAAAAGATACCAGCAACAAAACTTGCAAAATCTAGAATGACTTTATCTTTAAAATGGGATTTTAGTTAGATTGATACGGGAAAAGCATTCATCCTTATGTTCTCAGATTCTAGTCCCGTCTTCTATGAGATCTCAGATATGGATTCATAGAGAACGGGACTAGAATTCTGAGAAACATATATGATGAATCCTTTTCCGTATCAATCTAACTAAAATCCCATATTTAAGAATAAAGTCATGTCTAGATTTTGCAAGTTTGTTGCTGGTATTATTTTTGTTCACATACTGAAAATTTTTTTTTAATGAATCATCATTCTTTTGTAAGTCGCAAACAACCTCCCGTGAAATAGGAGCATGTCATACAAGTGGTATGAACTGTAGGTTCAGCAGTGTTTGTATCATGCGACATAAACAGTAGGCTTGACGCCTCTTGGGTCACTTACTGCCATTTGCCAGCAGCCTCGAATATGTTGCTCTTACCATGCACGTCATTTGCTGAGGGGTACACTCTGTTATACCATGTTTGCGACCCAGGATGATATCACAAATAAACACACTTCACAGTATTGCCGGTAACGCACGATGGGTGGATCAGCGAAGCCCGCACTCCAACAGTACTGCAGCCTGAATCATAAAGAATAAAACAAGGAATGGAATTTACATATCCTCTGTTAAACTTAAGAGAACCCTGTCCCTGATGTACTGACACAGAAGTGGCCGTGCAGACCGCAGGTAAACTCGGCAAAATATGTCCGCAACGCAGTGTCGTGATCGCCTTGGGCTGGAAAAGAGTCGAGCATTCTGGACAAGCTTTTACCTGATTAAAATCAAGAGAACAAGACATGGCATTATGAGTATCAGCATCTTTACCCTGTTCATTGTTAGCCTGTGTATCACTTAAAGCGACATTAGAATGTCTACGTGTATTGCTCGAAGATCTATCTCTTCGTCGCGATCGATTCTGATTATTGGCATTAAAATTGCTATAATTACCATTTTTGCTTGAGGTAAAATCTGAATGAGTACGTCAATTATTGTCATTACTGTTGTGATTTTGGCTAAATGATTTATTCCGGGAACCTTGTCTATTTTGTGGAACCTGAGATTTTGATCGTCAGTTTTGTTTATTATAATTTCCTTGATATATTTAAAATTATTGTTACCAAAATCTTGTGATCTATGAGATTGGTTCCAGGAAACATTAAATGGAGCAGATTGTTGAAATTGCTTCCCCTTATAAAAATTACCATTGTTGAAATTGTGATTATTTCCCTTATTGAAGTATCTGTCGTTACTCAATGAACGATGGCGTGGAAAATTATTTTGTTGCATAGCAAAAGCATCCGGCAATTCACTTTTAATCTGTGCATTACTTAGATCCATGGATGGGTGAGCAGTGCAGAAATTTTTAGAATGTTCTTCTAGATCTTTCATAGATAAAGGTTTCCATTTGTGCAAAAACGCAAGAAATGCTTGATTTACTGACGATAGCACCTTATCGCGCAGCAGTAAATCGAAAAGACCTTCATACGACTTCTCTATCTTGGACAACTCGATCCATCTTTCCAAGGTTAGCCGTATTTTGGAAAGAAAATCACTAAAGTTCTTTCCAGATTGCGGTAACATCGTTCTAAAACGCAATCTGTATTCATTTTCCGTCATTTGGTATTTCCTAAGAAGAGCAGCTCTAAGAGCGTCATAATCATTCTTCTCATTAGGACTACTAGTATAATAAACTGCCAAAGCATCCCCTGTAAGTAATCTGGATAAATATGTACAATATAGTGCTTTATCCACATTATAAGACCTACAAGTGACCTCAAATCTATCTAAAAAGAATATTACGTCGTCAGACGGGGGATTAAATTAAGGTAATTTTAGGTGAACTTCCTTAAAATTATCATGTCTGGATGAAGATTGGCCTTCGAAAGTTCTCTGAGAATTAGCTTCCTGAGTTAATCTAATTCTATCATATTCTGCCTCTGCTAATTTCAGATCATGCTGTCGTTTCCTTTCATTTTCCTCAGCTTCAAGTTGAAATTTCTTTGCATTTTCCTGAGCTATAAATTTCCTTTCTTCCATTTCTCTTTGCTTATTTTTCATTTCAATTTTAAGTAGCCTTTCTTTTTCTGCAGCATCTCTTTGCTTATTTTCCATTTCAATTTTAAGTAGCCTTTCTTTTTCTGCAGCTTCAAATCTAAATTTTTCTTCAGCCTCCAATCTTTTCTGTTCTGCCTCACGCTGAAATCGTTTCTCTTCTAATTCAGCGGCTAATTTCATTTTTTTCTCATTTTCCTCAGCTTCAAATTGTAAATTTTCTAATCTTAATTTTTCAGCTTCTAATCTTTGAGCTTCCAATTTTCTCTGTTCAGCTTCTATTTCTTGAGCTTTTCTATATTCTGAAAGTGCGAATGCTTTTACCTCATCAGGAGCCATCTGAAGGGCTTTCGCTTGTTTAATGAAATAATCTAGTGAATACATTATGCTTTATAAGTAGTCACAATACTCTTACTTTCTTAACTGATAATTAATTAATGTAGATTAATTATCCTTGTTACTATACTAAGTGGCCTTCGTTCCTGTCCTAGAACGGTTAATTATTCTCATATAATTGTCAAATATATTAATAATCAATAAAGTAATTTATTTAATGAAATGTTATGAAAGCAACAACGTGATAGACAATAGAAACAATACCGAAAAGACAAAATAATCAAGGACAAGTGAAAACAATCGCAGAAATCAAATAAAATAAAAATGTGAATCTAAAATAGGATGTCGTAAAGAATTACAATGACATATGTGAATGGTAAAGTGACAAGACAATTGACAAGACAGTGTATAAACATACGGGTGTAAAAAAAAAAAACTAAACGATAATAAGTTTGAGAAGGGCGTGGGTTAAAAAAAATATACATTATAAAAATCAGGTACGGATAAAAAACTGAATACGAAAACAACAATTAAAAACTTGACGGAACAGCTAAACAGTCAGTTGTCACAGACAACCAGACACAGTGGACTTAAAATCCTTCTACACACAGGTGTAGGAACATTCCACTATGGGAAGTCTGCAAGTATAAACCTAAAGAACACTTACAACGGACCTGTGGTAAAACTGGTATGTTACCGAAGTAAGTCGCCTTTCCCAACCTTCCGCAATAAACATAGAACATAGAACATGAAACATAAATAACATATTAGTGGACATATATCTGAGTGAAAGAACAGCTCAACGTAAAACGGTGGAAAGTACAAAACATCAGTATCTTATCACTTGTCTGATTTTTGTTCCGTAAAAAAAAAAAAAAATTCCCCGCATACAAGTGATGTACGTTTGAGCTTTTACGTTTGAGCCTTGTTGTACTACTAGAGGTCCAACTATGTAGTCATTCACTGTTGAAAACTTGATCCTCAGCTTCACTGATGACCTTGACATTCTGGTAACCGTTATTTGATTTCATGGTCGTGTTGAAGAATATGGTGTTCTCCGTACAATCGATTATCTTGAAACAACGTTGGGAACGGTCTCTTCCTTGAAACAAAGTGATTTCAAACTACACGCAGCCGCCAAAAACTGTTGAGCTCTTTTCATGTTACTGGTTAGCTAGTGGTAGGTGTACCAGGGTACTAGCATCGTGACGCGAAATGTTCAATGAAAAATGACAAAAGAGCTGGTCAACAAACCCCGACGAGTGGTAGGCAAATTGGCCAATACTGGACTGTACTCAACTCGTTTGTAAAAAGTTCATACAATTTATTTACGTGGTACAGAAGACGTTCAACAAGACGATACATTGTTTTGATGTGGACGATCAACAATTATGCATGGTGGTGATATTCTGATACAATGTACATTTCTGGTAATATTTATATATCCCTGCAGATCCATTACAAACAAAGTTCTTTTCTACCCAGGTGATTTGAACAATACTTTACACAGTTGATAAGATCCATGCAGTTATACATTAAAATACAAATAGGTTATAGACTGCCTTTGGCTAACCTCTCTGCAATATGCCAAGACCTTGACGTTGGCATTACGGAATATAATATTCAAAATACGATCAAATACATTCTTCGCTCGTAGGAATTTCCACTACGCTAGATCTAAGTGAGGCTAAGAACTCCACTGTTCCATTCTAGAAACCCAGCAAATATGGATTCCCGCTAGACTCCAGTGATGAGTAGCCACTTCACTTAACCATTAACATATTAATAAAACGAGGGGCTCAAAAACTTACGTATCGAAATGGATATTGGCTTCTACCTGAAGACCAACCATCCTCCATTAACAATTCTTCCACAGAATTGTAAAGAATAAAAATATCAACACACGGACAGTAAGTCCGACTTCCCCTTTCAAGATCCTGACGTCATACCCCTCTAAACTAGGTAACCCGTGCGCCAAGAGCAACTCACACTCTGCATAGTGCATGCCCATGCGTGAATAAATCAAACGCACAAATAATATAACTATATCAAGAATGGTGCGTAGACTTTTAACACTGGCAGGACCAGAGACTGCCCACTATGTAAAAAGCACGCAACACTGTGACATCTCTCGTACATGCTGCATTTTTGTTTTCTGTTCTATTGGTTATAATTGTGTAACATGATAATTCCTTAAATGTAATCATTCTTCCCTGCAATACACTAAATCTTAATTTAATACATTTAAAAAAATTGTCTGCGGTGCAAAGGAATGTAATTTAACAAATCTGTTTGATGGGAAATATGACATGCTTTTTATATATTAGTAGCAGCTGCAGCCTTGCTGAATGTTTCTTTTTTTTTTTTTTTTTTTACAGACATGGCCAAGATCAAGGTCTTGCAAGATGCCTTAGAGCAACTTGATGAGTTTCCCCATTCAGTGCTATACAGACAGGTTTCTCAGTCTTTGGCCATGTGTTTATGGGAGCAAGATATCACAGGAGGTGAGAAAATGTATAATCTATAAGTGTCATCTGTATCCAAATTAGAGCATTTTACAGAAATTTAATGAAGAAAATACCCTGTTCAACCTTTAATGGATTAGGATCATGTTGCTAATTCTAGATAATTTGGTTGTTGATGTCTAATCATAGTATCATTTCACCTTTCTATTTGGTGTACATTAAAAGTGTCATATTGTGTGAATGTGCACATGTGTATTACCTTTGGTCCTTAAATGGTAGCCTCTCATAGCTGTCAAGCTGTTAATAAGGGTGTTGTAGATGATACCCAGTTCAGTATTTGTTCATCGATATCAGTATGTATAATGAGAACATTACCAGACCTTCATCTCTTCACTATATTCTCACTAATCCTTATACATACACTTTTTCGTGCTGAATATATTATGTAGTTCTCTAGGTCTATCTATTCTCAACCCCACTTCTACAGTTACAGGTGAATTGAATGCCTGTAAATAATCTGAAGTTGGTACTCTCTGTTGCTCATACTTCTTACATTTTAGTAGGAAATGCTCTATATTTGTCGATGTTTGTACAGTAAGGTTCTTCAATTAGAGCAAGAGTTCATTGTGATTGTTGTCAAATGTAGCGTTAATGTGAGTTAAGAGGTATCTTTGAGAAACATACCGTTAGGAAAGACATGCAATAACTTAAAAAGACTGCTGCACCATTGGCTGTTTGCGGCATGCTTTTATGGGGGGCATTTGTTTAAAAAAAAAAAAGATTGCATAATTAAGATGACAATTTACAATGATTTGTTGTGATTGTGTAAATGTATTCTGCTAAAAACAACCACTATATTGCTTTCTGTTTGTTAGTCTAAAACTGTGTTTCCCAAACTTTTTCGGGTCACCGCCCCATTGGCTCCCAGGGTATGTCCCCCCCCCCCCCCCCCACATTTTACCATAGTAAATAATAAAAAAATGTAAATAGTGAAAGATAAGAGCAACTGCTAATACAGTAACAACTAATTACTCAATTTATCACATTCTAATATAAAGCTACAGATATGCTAATTTATTAACTTCATTTAAAAAGAAAAACTTAATTACTTAATCCAGTATAACAAACAGCAGTATGCGAGAGTAAAATAGTAACAAACTTACTTCATTTTAACTTCAGTGAGATGGATGTGCCTGGTGTAGTGATAACAGCTTCTCAACATAGGCTGAAAGTTACTCAGAAGGAGTCTCAGATCCCCACATTTAGTAATTTGCAGTCTGTTTCTTTGCTTCGAAACCATGCTGAAACCACGCTCTACTAAATATGATGTTGGAAAGGCAATACAGAACATCTTAACCTTTCCCCACACTGCAGGATAGCGATCAGAGATTTCTTTCTGCAACCAAAAGTCTTGATATGATTTTTTGAACATTGGCTTAAGCTGAACGTCATTTTGTAGTGATATCAGTTCCTCTTCCACCCTTCCTAGTTCCTCATTGCACATGTCCAGGAATGGATTTATTATGCATTCTGGAAAATTGATCAAAAGAAGATCATGAAACCTCTGAGACATGTCTTTATGCAGCATATCTAGGTGTGCACAATATACTTGAAGATTATCCTCTGATGTTTTATCTTTCTCTTCCAACTCTATGAGGCTGGGAAATTGGGTATTAACTCCCCATGACCAATATTGCATTTGAAAAAAAAAAAAAAAAACAGCGTTTTAATTGGCCAGAAACGTGGAGACAACAGATTTGACTTTTATAAGATTAATATCATTTCACTGCAGTTGTAGATTTATTTCGTTAAACTTTGTGAATAAGTCTGACAAATATGCAATGCCATGCATGATATTCGTTAGTTCTGTACTGAGTGAGCATGCTAGTCTTTAAAGAATTCTAATGCCAGTTTAAAAAAAAAAAGCGCATAAAAAGCGTCTCGACAATTTCCTTATGAGAGCCACCTGACTTCTGCGTGCATCAGCAAACGTTCAAAAACTGTTCATCATTCTCAGTACAAAGCTCTCAAAATAGTCTAGAATTGAGAGCTTGAGACTTAATTTTAATATCGCTGTGATAATAGTGTTTAATTATTCGTGAAGCCGATCACTTGGATTTTTTTTGCTACAAGATGTTATCTGTGAATGACACAGTGTATTGTATCGTATATATAACCAGGTACAGCTTCTTTTAAAAAATGTAACAAACCTGTGGTAACAACCTATCATTGATGGTACCCCTTATCTGTTGCACAAGGAAGAATTGTTAGTAAACGGGATGTCCTTCTCTGTGAAAAATTGCTCAACTACATGAAAATATTGACTCCCCTTTTGTATCAGTTACTAGTTGCCTAGCAAATAACAAAACTCTTGAAACCACGCTTTCATCTTTTACGAAGCGAACATACGCAAGAAGATTCGGTTGCCCGGCAAAGTTGACATCCATCTGCAATGCAGATTCTGTTGTCCTAAGTATGTTGCACAGTTGTGTTTTCAACATTCTAAGCCATTTCATTTATTCTTCTTTGAACTTAGGTATTACTGAGCGGAATTGCTTTAATTATTTGGTCAGGTGACTTACGCATAAACTGTACTCACAAAACTCTCTTATAGCTGGCAAAATCACGTTTTCTCCAATTGTGTGAGGCTTTCCAGATTTAGCTATCAGCAACAAAAATGTTTATAAAGCTTGCAAACCATCACAGCTTTGTTGTGAAAGTGTTGACAAACATGTCATGAACAGTTTTATGTTTCTGAATGTTTTTTCACAAAGTGACTGAACATATGCCAAACTTTTGTGTTTTATCAGGGTGAATTTTTTTTTCAAATGTTCTTGGAGGTTGGAAATGTTTTCATCGCCTCATTTGAAAAGGCCCTGTCACATAATAGACACATTTTTTTGTTTTTAATAACACTTTGCCTCATTTTGGCAAGGCACGATATGTTCAACCTTAGGGCATATGTCCAAATATAAAAAGAGGTCTGGATATGATGTTAATAGACATGTTGGCAGTTGTTGGTTATTTAGTGCCAGAATCAGAGATGCAGAAGGTTGCTGGATTACAGACATTGTCCCATAGAAGAGACACAAAAACCATGATCCAGATGGAAAAGTACAACAGTATGCCAATGCACCAATGAAGGCAAGACTAGATGATCTGGCATTGGGACGTCTAAAGCGTAGCAGCTTTGTGCATCGGGGAAAAAGACTTATAAGACAGCATCAAGAAGACCTATCCATGAAGACAACACCACTGAAGCCCACCCTATACCCTGTACCATGGGAGCAGGCCAGCAGTGCCCTCCAAATTAATACATCAGTCAGTGGTCTCACAAGTGGATGTGAGTATAATGATCTGCAAAAACGAACTGCTACATTGAGTATGATCCAAGAAAGCTATCCCGATCAATCATGGATACATGCCTATACAGATGGATCAGCAACTAATGCTGTTAGGAATGGAGGTGCCCCAGGTATCTTTATCTCATATCCTGACAACCACTATGAGACTAGGCACATTCCCACTGGTAAATTCTGTTCCAACTATACAGCTGAGGTTCAAGCTCTAGAGCAAGCTGCAAATATGATTTATAACACCAACTCCGACTGCCACCAGGTAGTCATCCTCACAGATGCACTGTCTGTCCTGCAAGCTCTCAAGGGTGGTAAACTCCCGCATCTGAGAAATGAACTAAACAAGGTAGCTGCCAAAAAGAGAACCATACTTCAGTGGGTACCATCTCATTGTGGTGTACCCGGAAATGAAAAGGCAGATAAACTTGCAAAAAAAGGGAGGAGAATGTGAACAAGAAGATAATGAAGTCACATACTTTGAGAAAAAGAGAGCTATCCAGACTATCAGAAGAGAACAGAACCAACCCAAAGACGACTATCACACTCTCGACCGGCAGGGACAGATAACTATTTTTCGACTCAGGACAGGGCATAACAAACTGAATAAACACATGCACAAGCTACGATTGTCTGCTTCACCACTGTGCACATGTGGATTAAACGAACAAACTGCTGAGCATGTTATACAGGACTGTCCTCTGTATGACCAGTTAAGAAAGATATACTGGCCCAATGACTCAACACTAAACTCAAAGCTATATGGAGTTAAAGAGGAACTTCAAACAACAGTCGAATTCATCATGAGAACTCGTCTGACGGTCTAATCATCAAAGATGCGATCGCAAGAAGAAGAAGAAGAAGTGCCAGAATAAATCCATATTTCAGATATTCCACGCTGAATTGTCAGCACCTCTTTTTAGTTAGTTCTGTTTGTGTCATATTTGTTCTGGATTCTGGAACAAAGAATTGATTTTATAATTATGCAGATAGAAAAATGTACGTCAAGTATACAACTGATTTAAAAGTGGCTTTACACATGTTGACACAAATGTTCTTACCAGTTTCATTCATAACCCTCCACCCCGAAAGGAGCATAGGCCTTCAACAAACACATGCCAAGTCCTCCTGTCATGTGCCATCATCTCAAGTTCTTTCCACGTTCTCATCATTTTCACCTCTGTTTCCAGCTCTCTTCTCCATGTGCTTCTTGGTCTACCTCTGTCTCTCTTGCCCTGGAGGTTCTAGAACAATGACTACCTTGTAATGCTATCAACAGGTTCCTCAGTGTGTGTCCTATCCATCGCCATTGTCGTCTTCTCATCTCTTGTTCCACTGGCACTTGTCTAGTTCTTGTCATCAGTTCCACGTTGGTAACCTTGTCATACCATTTTAATCCCTCTATTCTACGCAAGCACCCATTTATGAAAGTCTGTAGCTTTTTGGTTGTTGTCTTTGTTGTTCTCCATGTCTCAGAGCCATACAATAGGACTGACTTCACATTTGAGTTGAAGATTCTTATTTTCGCATTGGATCCAATTTCTCTTGACGTCCATATATTTCCCAATGCAATGAAAGCTCCTCTTGCTTTTTTGTATTCTTAGTTTGATATCACTGTCTGTCCCTCCAACTTTGTCTATATTACTGCCAAGTTACGTGTACGATTCTACATCTCGTATTGCTGTTTCTTCAAGTTTAACCCTGTTATCATTACCTGCATTTATTTTCATTATTTTTGTCTTTTCCCTGTGTATTTTCAGACCCATACTTTTGCTGTGACCTCTCATCGAGTGTTTTCAATTTGTCCTGCATCTGATTATGGTTATGGGACAGAAGAGCAAAGTCATCAGCAAAATCCAGGTCATCCAACTGCTTAGTCAGAGTCCACTGGATTCCATTTCTATTGTGTGTTGTCGATGTTCTCATAACCCAGTCTATTGCTAGTAAGAAAAGAAATGGAGACAAGAGGCATCCCTGTCGCACTCCTGTTCTTATCCCAAACGGTTCTGTAAGCTGTCCTTCATGAAGAACTCTGCATGTCATGTCTTCATATGTTTTCTTTATTAAATTAATGACCTTCAGGAAAACTCCATAATGCCTCATCAATTTCCAAAGTGATTCTCTGTCTACACTGTCAAATGCCTTTTCGTAGTCCACAAATCCGATATATAATGGTGAATTCCATTCCAGACTTTGTTCAACTATTATTCTCAAAGTGGCTATCTGGTCTGTACAGGATCTGTTTTGTCGAAAACCTGCTTGTTCATCTCTCAGTTTCTTGTCTATGGACTCTTTTAATCTCTCAAGGATAATACTGTTTAATACTTTTCCTGGCACTGATAGTAACATTATTCCTCTATAATTTGTGCACTCTTGTAAATTTCCTTTCTTAGGCAACTTCTGGTTTTGCTTGTGTTTAAATCTGCTTTCTTCTTTGTTCTGTCTTTTATCTTATTGATGATTTCTGTTGTTATCCATGCTTTTTGTTGTCGTTCGCTTTTCCCCAGTATTTCTTCACATGTCTCATTCCATACAGTTTTGATTTGCTGCCAATAGTCTTCTGTATTCTCTGCATCTTCCAGCTGTTGGAGCACTTGAATTGTGACCGCAAATTTGTCTCATGTTTCTTGATTTCTTAGATGTCCTACATTAAATTGTTGTCTATAATTTTGCATTGTTGCATATCTCTTGAGTTTCATTTTTACTTTGGCTATCAGAAGGTGGTGATCTGATGCCACATCTGCTCCTCTATATACCTTTACATCCTGCAATGATGATCTAAACTTCTTGTTTATGCATATATGATCAATCTGATTTTCTGTTCTATGGTCTGGTGATATCCATGTTGCCTTGTGTATTCTCTTATGTGGAAACATGCTTCCTCCTATAGCCAGTTGATTTGAAGCACAGAAGTTTGAGAATAGTTCCCCATTTTCATTCATTATTCCTAGCCCATATTTTCCCAAGACTTCTTCAAATCCGGTGTTGACTGTACCTATCTTTGCATCCATGTCCCCCATCAAAATTGTGATGTCTGTTCTTTTTACTTTATCCATAATTTCCTGTAGTCTAGTATAAAATGCTTCTTTCACAGACTCTTCTTTGTCATTAGTTGGTGCATAACATTGGATGACATTTACTTTTATTTTCTTTTTAGCTGTTTTTAAAGGTAGCTGTTTATTATTCTGGGTCCAACAGCTTCCCATTCAATGAGTGCTTTCTGTGCTTCTTTAGATAACATAAGAGCTACCTGTTAAGTCGCGTTTTATTAAGGGGAGTTAACTGTTAAAAGATTTGTAGGTACGGGTCGGTTTTTTGGTACACACAAGCCTGTAACCACACTTTTTGTGATGAGATGAATGCTCGGTAATTTTTTTAACACAGCTCTACTGACTAGCTGTTAGCTTGTTTTTAAAAAAAATATGATAAGGAATCTGGTTGAAGGTTCTATGAAATAGTTTGAGGGGGAGGGGGGGGAAGCGGATGAGTCCAGCTCACATCTCAAGCTGCGTGTTAGCGCTTGAATGAATTCTTATAGACTGAACTGTTTTAAGCAACTGAGATTGTGTGACAGTGTTGTGCGGGCAGAGCTTGGAGAAGGTCGTTCCTTCTCGCTAGTGTGGCCCGGCGTATTTGTGTTTTTCGACAAAGGGAATTTGATAACTGAAGAGAATAATTCTTTTGAAGTAAATATAAAGAGATTATTGTCGGGAAAGTTCTTTCTCCCAGGAGTTTATGGATTGTTTTCCAAGAGATATTACCCAGATGCCAGGGAGTACGCCGGCATTATATATTTTGTAAGAAGTCTGATGGATTTATTATAGAGGCCATGGATTGCACCGGCCGTGATTTTGATTCATGTTTATTCTGATGGATTTTTTCCCTTGTTACTAGAAGTCATTGTATGCCACTGTGTAAGCGACCAGTGATCATCATCACTTATAAAGATATTGATGCAAACCTTTATGAAACGTGAGCTGCTGTGTTTTGAACCTTTGTACTTTGAGTTGTGTACCTGTAGCTGAATCTTTGGATATTGCTTTTGAAAAGATTTATACTATGAGTTACTGCATTCTACAGCCTATTGAGACTGCGATGCACGCTGTCTTTTGTTTGGATGACTATTTTTGCTGTATGTCTACGGAATGAACTTACTTACCTGATTCACCATGATTTGCTATGAAGTGTCGTCCAATGTAACCATGATGTTTACGTGACTGGCGTAATAAACTATTTAAACGTTACCAGTCGTTACAATGTTTCCTGACTCTTATGCTTACTGTAGTTTGTGGTTACAGCCTGTGTTGGTATGCCAGAACCTATTTACATTCGCGTTTGTTGACAGTCACTTACTCACACATCAGTCGGCCATCCGTAAGCCTGACCTCACTGACTCTGTACTTGTCAGTCCTTGTTATACCACACCATCCACCAGAAACATTCCACCACCATCAACAGTAATTGAACATAATATGTACCACTCATGTTAACCCTCAACATAGTGGTAACACTACCCCTTCACTGTGGTGTGAACTTTCATCTTCATGTCCTGAGGATAGCACCAATTCACCGTTGAAGAGTTTCTTCCTGTCTACCCCCTTCCACTTTGTTTCACAAATTCCAAGAACCTCGATTTTATATTCCCTCATTTCTGCTGCTACTTGTGCCACTTTCCCTTGTTCGTTTAATGTCGGAACATTCCAGGTGCCAAATCTGGAAGTTCTCCTAGAAGAAAGAAGGTTAGTCAGTAACACAGACTCCTTTCAGCTTTCTCTGTGTTGCATCATACGCCTCCCAGCGAGAGGATCTTCCCCTGTCTTGGATGGCTGTGTTTTATTTTCTTTATTTGACTTGCCCATATTTGTTGAAGTTTTTTGTTGTTTAAATTTTTTACAGGATGGGGTAACCAGCCCCATACCCAACCCTCCTTAGTCGCTTTCTATGACATGCATGGAAGGGAACAGTGTTACTACTCTTTGCTCCCCTTTCGGGCCCCGGTAACACACGAGTGTCTTACCAGTTTACTCTTCTTTTTTTTTAAAATAAATTTTCTTAACTACAGCCATAAATAAATTAGGAAAAGAACAACAATCAGAAAAAAAAACACAATCAGAATCAGCCACTGCAACATTGAAGTAACCCAATAATGATTTCATAAAGTATAATAATAGTAATTTAATATGAAATAATATAAAATAACTCACTTTTATAGATAGGTCTTAGGATTTAAAGATTGGGAGCCAGTGGCCTAACTACAAAGTAAGGAGATCCTGGTCACAAGTTAAAAGGATGTAATAAAATGGACTGAACAGCGATATTCAATTTACAGCTAATCTGTACCAACATGTATCAGCTTAATTAATAATTAATGTCAGTAAAACTTATGCTAGCTCTGTGCAAACAAACAAAAAATATAAATAGGAAAACTTACCTAATCGATAGGATAAAATAGTTTGATACTCAGTACATGCTTATTTGAGCCACTGTTCACAAGAAAAACCGAGAAAGTTTGTGGGTGTTGCGCATAGGCAGTGCCAAGCTGCAATACATGGGAATAGTACATCACGTCAGTCAATTTATGAAAGTATGAATGTAAGGTAGGAAAGCCGGTTCAAAGACTGATTTCTACTGCCAAGTTCTGTTAAAACCTTGGCTCTATTAAACCTTTTCTCTTATTTATTACCGTACTGCGAATAATCTCCCGTTACCACTACCCCCATAAATACTGAGACAATAAAATTCGCAACTAAGCAGTCAGTACTTTCTGAAACCCAACAGGTGTCTAATTTTGTCCACTGCCATCGGAAAGTACACTAGGACACACCTTGCCAATGCTCATATTAAACACTTTAGGAATGGTTTTCACCTTCTGTTTAAATCTTAGTGAACCAACCACTGGTCATTTCTCTGTCTTCAGGAGTGACTAAAGGGACAATAGGTGTTTAGTTAACCATGCTTTTGTAGCAGTTCCCGATTACAATTTATTTTATGGTCAGCAATGGTTACCTGAGCTCAGAATGGCATGTATAGACGAAACTATGCCTTGCTTAATGATCCTAGTAATACAACCATCCTAATTGTCCCCCGTCACTCAAATCCACAATTCCTTTCTTCCCCGCATGTACTGAATTTAGCCTGTCAAATCCAGAACCGCCCCTACTGAATGCCCCCTGTTTACTACCAACTGCCCCCTGGCCCCTTTTTTCCGCATCGTCCCCTTGGATCCTTCCAATGCCCACGGGCAGTACTGTCCACTTTGGGAAACCCAAAGGACTTTTCCAGTCCTTGTTTTCATTATTTCTTATTTTTTTGTTTTTAATGTACTATCGACTTCCGCTTTCCAGTTTAGTGGCAGCCATCTTGCTTCACCATGTGACTGGACATAAGGGAGTTTTTTTCTCTTATTCTTATAGTTTCATGTTCTCTACTTAATTCTCATTTTCTTTCCCTCCTGTCTCTTGTTTGTCTGTCCCTGATGAAGGCCTTGTGGCCGCAACATAGGTTTTTCTTGTCCTTTCTCCTTGTAAGACGTATTACTATTTGTGTGTGTTTTTGTTTGTTTGTTTGTTTGTTTTTTTTTTCCCATTCAACTGAAACACTGGTCTAAATGTTGCTTAGACTGATATAGTCAGGAAATATTATTTTTAATCTGTCTGTTGTCAGCACATCGAAACAAGCCAGGTATTTGTGTTCAGAAAGAAATTGCTGCATATTTAACAAGTTCGATGCATATTCCCTTTCAACACATGATGACTGAAAATTTTCATCACAAGCTGAGGTAAATTATTATATTTTGTTTGGATTTTTGCAGGGAACATTAATGATAATGCAGCCTGATTTTATGTTACTAAAACAATTCTTATATCACTAGGAAATAAAAATAATTAAAAAAATTTAGAAGGTACGTATTTACTGTAGTAAGGTGACCAGATTTTGCAGCCCCAAATTCCAAACAAAATAATTGTTCTTTAAAAAAATCTGGAACAAAGGGTTCCTGTACATATACAAAATGGATGCATCATCTAATACATCCATCCATGCAAGTCTTATACTTGATTCTGAATTCCAGCAGTCTAGCCTTGTTGATTCATCATTGCATCATCTCCCTTATCCAGCCAATATTCCTACTCTAGGTGCTCTGGAAGCTAGTCTGTCAGTTCTCTCATTTCCGCACATCCCCTGCATGACCAGGACAGTAGATTCACACCAGTTCCTGAAGATCGGAGGATTCTGTTTTCCATTCATGCTGGTGCCATCCATTCTGGACCTTCTGAAGCATGGGCAGAGAGTTTGACACATAACTGCCCTGGTTTCAAGCAACCACATTAGGACTGCATGTTGGAGGTGTCTTCTGTCTGTGGTTTATTATTTACCATTGATTTTCCCCACCTGTGGATGGAACAGCAGGAAGCAGATTGCTGGGTAGAAACAACAAATGTACATCAGCTGCACTTAGTACAAAAGCCCGTTCATTGTTTTCATCATGAGTGATGCTGATGAAAACCAGACTTATAACAGAGATGATTATGACTCTGGCAGCTAATCTGGGGCTGAAAGTGAAATCTCGGCAAAGTATAGATGGATCACTGAATACTAGCACTAGTGACAGTAGCAACAATGAAATTGGAGGTGATGTACATAGATCTGAAGCAGGAGATGGGCGTGGCACAAGGGACCATTGCAAGACTGCCCATCAAAATAATCCTTGGAAATGGAAAACGCTTGTTCAAAATTAACTTATTGAGATTTCCATTCTTCCTCCATATGAAGAACAACAAGGTATCAAGGCAGACACAACTGAATTCAGGTCCATTGCTTTTTTCAAACTTTATTTTCCTGACACTGCCAACTGCCATAGATCTGATCACTGACGAGGTGAAAATCACCACGCTCGGCTCACAGGGAGGAATATATTTCAAGCAACACCGGCCAGCAAAACCCACAAAGTGGGGATTCAAACTATTTGTTCTCATTGATGCTAAAATACAATACTGCCTGAAAATGAAAATTTATGCTAATAAGGAAAATGATGGTTAAGTGTGGGGCAACTTCCAGGGTTGTGAAAGATCTTTTTGATGGATATGACAGCAAAGGACATATTCTTTATTGCGACAGCTTTTATTCAGCCCCAGCATTATTCCAAGAGCTGAAAGAAATTTAGATTAGTGCATGTTGTGCAGTAGCTGAGAGTAGAAAGCATTTTCTTGAAGCACTAAAGAACAAGCAATTCAAATTGAAAAAGGCAGATCATCCTGTGTTTTGTGCCACAGAAGATAATGGCATGCTGGCAGTCACCTAGCATGATACAAAAAGAGTTAACCTTATATCTACTGTTCACTTCAATAATATGATGGATAAGTCAGTTAGAAAAAGAGGAATTCCTGAGAAAAGAACAATTCAGAAGCTAGTGTTTGCAGAAAAAAAACAACACAAGTATTGGAGGTGCAGACCACTTCGGCCAATTTGGTGCAAGCTACCCCTACCCACACAAATCCGTATAAATGGTACTTGCCATTATATCATTTCTTAGTTGCTACTGCCCTGGACAATGGGCACATAACCTACAACACTGCCAGCTCTACAAGAAAGATCAAAGCAAAGAGGTTCAGGCAGGCTGTCAGTCTCACTCTTATTGAACTTGCTATTCTTTGACGCAGTGTAACACCTTCAAAACCATAAGTCACAACATCATGACTTTCTGAGCGCCACTTCATTGACAAATATGAAAGGGCGAGATACAAACCAGACTAAAAATAAAAAGAGCAAAATGATGATGATGAAATTAAAAATTGCCAAAGAGGAAAATGGATTCATCACCTACAAACAAGAGCAGATATGAGGTTAAAAGTAGTTGAAGCGGTCAGCTTGAGGTTATAATAATAATAATAATAGCCCCTTCAGTCATAACTGACTATGGGAATGTGCCCCTGAGGTGACAGCCCTCAGCTGCTTATTTTCCTGGTGCTCCTTTTGACGTTTTCTCCTCACCTCTGCTTCTTGTGTGAGCCTCTCTTCGCCCAATCTGAGGTGGCGCCGTAAATAGCATCGCCACTTAGTGTGATCGGCAGCTTTATCCTCCCATGTTGCTGGATCCATGTCCAGTGCCCTCATATCTCTCTTGCACACATCTTTGAACCTCAGCTGTGGTCGCCTAACTGTTCTCTTGCCATCTGCTAATTGTCCGTAGAAGATATCTTTTGGGATGCGACCATCTTCCATGCGGCGAACATGGCCAAGCCAGCGAAGTCTGCGCTGTCTAAGAAGCGTATACATACTTTGAAGGCCAGCACGTGACAACACCTCGACATTTGTCACTTTATCTTTCCACGAGATGCCGAGGATGCGGCGTAGACACCGCAAATGGAAGGTATTGAGCCTTCTTTCTTGCTTAGCATAGGTCGTCCAGGTCTCGCTGCCATATAGGAGTGTGCTGGTGACGCAGGCATTATATACCGCAGCTTTGGTCTTCATTGTGAGTTTAGAGTTTCCCCAAACACGCGATGTGAGGCGGGCAAAGGTAGCTGCAGCTTTGCCAATGCGGCTGTCGATTTCTGTATCCAGTGAGAGTTTATCATTGATGGTAGACACTAGGTATGTGAAGTGGTGCACCACTGCCAATTCATAGTTATCGACAGTGATAACTGGTGCAGCACCCTCATCCTGACTCAGCACATTCGTTTTCTTTAGACTTATTGTGAGGCCAAAGTCCTTGCATGCTTTAGTGAAGCGATTCATCAAGCTCTGAAGCTCCTGTTGGCTTTGTGTGACGACTGCAGCATCATCAGCGAACAACAAGTCTCTTATAGTGACCCTTCTGATTTTTGTTTTTGCCTTCAGCCTTGAAAGATTAAACAGACGGCCATCTGACCTAGTGTGAAGGCATATTCCTTCAGTTGCATCTCTGAATGCATGTTTTAAGAGTAATGCAAAGAAGATTCCGAAGAGGGTCGGAGCCAGAACACAGCCTTGTTTAACGCCACTTCGTATATCGAAGGGCTGTGACGTGCTTCCAGCATATTGGACTGTTCCCTTCATGCCGTCATGGAATGACTTTATCATTTCCAGCATTTTAGCTTGTGGTCAGCTTGAGGTTATCATACAGAATATGTCCTGTTTTAGTCGTTTGTGCTGGATGAGTTGTCTGTATGTTATGGCTTCCTCTGTGATGATGAGAAACATGCGTTTGTCTGGGGGTATTGTATACTTTGACATGGGGAAGGCAAACTTCCTCTGTGATGATGACAAACATGCATTTGTCTGGGTGTATTGTATACTTTGACATGGAGATCGCAACCTTATGATGATGTTTACTGTGAGAGTATGTGAATACTTGGTACAAGGTTCCTGTAGGTGGTCAGCTGTAGTGCTGGCTCCATGCTTGATAAGAAGGGCAATAGAAAATGATGAGTTTGCTTTGAGCCCTGTCTCTAACTTTTTTGTTGTATCTAGTCGTCAAATTCTCTACATCATTTTATGTTATACTTTAACCTGCCACAAATGGTTATACTTTAACCTGTCAGAAGTGGTTATTTACTCTCTTTAACACTATTCATTTCTATCCTTAGAAAGCCAGTCATATTTGGGAGGTAAATTTCAGAGTCACACAAAGTACCTTAAAACATTTTTTTTTCAAACTAATATTATTTTAAAATAAAATACTACATAAACTTTATTTAAAACGTAAAAGTTTTCTATTAAAACAAGGTTTATCAAGAAATAATCAACATTGAAGTCATGACTGTGCAAACATTCTCTGCCATTTTGAATTTTTCGATAAAGTCAGATTTTACTGCAACGGGAAAAATGAAAATAATGAACTTCAGCGATGATTTAGTGATGAATTCATCACTGATTGTGCAGATGATGATGTCAGGGACACTGAAACGTTGGATTCAGACATGGATATTGACCATAATGTTCCTGCTGACCCAATTTATGAAGCAGACACAGCAAGGTAATTTCCTAGAACGACAGTCTAAACTTAGCACTAGGAATTTTAATGGCATGTTATAGCCTAGTGACCTTATTTTTTTTTACAAATTACCATTTAAATAGCTGCTACAACCTATTTTCTATTAAAATCGGAAATTATTTTAACATTTATTGTAAAAAATATTTTCTTTACTTAATTTTTTAAAGGTTACCCGTCCATAGTAACGGTTGCTAAGGACCAGTATATTGCAAAAATTAACAGATACACAGTAAAACAGACCAGAAAGTGGTGAAAGTTATATATTTTTTGGGTGGGATAATGTTTAAAAAGATTTAAAGTTTGTAATTGATTACTTAAAAAAAATTATTTTTAAGATTCAATTAAAATATAGAATGAGTGATTAAAACAATTACCTTTAGTTTCTCAAACTGTAACTAACAATATGTTAAATTCTTTCAGTACAGATCCAAAGGCTATAATGATTTGGATGATGGAGCCACTGTGTCAGTTCTGAAAATTCTACTCTATCAAGAGAAAAGGTTTCATCTAAAGGAGGAGAGTATGATTTCTGTTTGATTTCATTCATAGGAAATGCCAGAAACTTTATCAGCCTTGACAACATCTTTGCACTAATTAATGGATGGTTAGTAAAAAAGGCAGGTATCCTAAATTATTTGAGCAGTATATTAGAGACAAGTCAACCAAATGAGGAATGAAATTATGGATCCTTGCTGAGGCTGAAACAATAAACATTTGATTTTAAAGTTCTCATTTTCTATTTGGGTTGTCTTTCTCCTCATGGTTTAAATGAGCAGCATCATTTTGCTTAACTCTGTTATTTAATTGGCTTTCCACTGTTTTAGACTTCTTTATTTCATCCATCGCTTTTTCATGATCTTTCTTTTGTAAGTGTTTTGTTTCCATTTGTACACTTTTATGACACCACATTTATTTGTGATTCCTGTCACCATTGTATTTACCACTTCTCTGTATCTTTTGCCGATAGTGTCAAATTAGAGCTTGTTGTTTTGTTATTCCATTTTCTGCTTTTGATTTTCATTGATTGTTGAATTAATTGTCATAATATTTTTTTCGGTTTTTGTATTTTCATTAACCTCAGAAATGAGGTATCTGAGGAAAGTGGTTGAAGTAACAAGAAGAGACATGGTCCGCAACCTGACGATCCGTCAAGGCCTAAAATCCCATCCGCTGCAGACCCAAATAGAACAGTCCCAACTAAGATGGTTTGGCCATGTCTGCAGAATGGGAGAAGATCGGCTACCACGACAAGCATGGGAAACAAAGAGCCAGGGATCCAGACCTCCAGGATGACCCAGAGTCCGCTGGGAGGACAACATTAGACAATCTTTGAAGGACCGAGGACTAGAATGGAACCAGGTTACATAATCCTTAAATGGATGCCTTGACAGTCTTGGGTAAACACTACACTGCAACAGGTGCTTGCTAGAATAGAAGGATTGAAATGGTATGACAAAGTCACAAATGTGGAATTGATGACAAGTACCAACAAGTCTGCCATCAATGATACCTATACCTTGTAGTGGTATGGCAGCTTGTGTACGCTTACAATCCCAGAGCTATGCCAGTGGGAGTTTTACTCCTGGTAGGTTCAACCAAGCTGGACTGGTCTGCGTGGGTAGGAGTCAGACAAAAGCTGGTACCCTGGTCCTCCAGGTTGGGGGTTTTAGCACAGGGCCGACACCCCTGTCTATGTAAAAAAAATCACACATGTTACGGAAACGGTACAAAATGGAAAAACGTTGATGCAGGACGGACATCCAGAGTCTCAGGCTCGTATGACTGACAGTGGTGAAAGCCAAAAGGAAGCCACTGGCATGAAAACGGATGCCCTGACCGCAAAACACGAAACTGTGCTGAAGTCGGATATGTCGACCGAAAGGTGCAGATATCACAGCTCTGGCGTAAACAGACACAATGCAAACAACGTCCTTTTCAGGGCAAACGAGGAAGAAGGAAGAAGAAGAAGACATAATGATCAATGGCAGATGGAGACATGCACTACAAGACGTGAAAGTAAGAAGAGGTGCAGATGTGGGAAGTGATCATCACCTAGTAGTAGCAAGACTGAAGGTGAAACTCAGAGCTGCTGGACCAGTTGCAGTCAAACAGAAAAGATATAACATCATGAAACTTAAGGACCCCCTCACCAGAAAAGCGTTCATGGTCGACGTAAAGAGACGATATCTGATTACCAAAAGCCAGGAAAGAACAGAGACCGACGATGTGGACCAGAAATTCAACACCATCTCAACAATATACAAAGAAAGCAGCAAGTCATGCTTGGGATTCCAGGAAAGAAAGAGCCAAGACTGGATAACACCAGAAACGCTAAACACCATAGCGAAGAGAAAGGAAATGAAAAGGAAGAAAACAGAAGCTAAGTCTCCCAGGTTAAAGGCAATATATAGTGAACAGTACAGTCAGCTGGACAAGGAAGTAAAATGTCAAACCCATGCTGATAAAAGGACATTTCTGGATGACCTTGCAAGACAGGCAAAAGAGGCAGCACTGAGAAATGAACAAAGCACAGTTTATAAAATAACTAAAGCTATCAGTGGAAAACGAAGTGCAAACAACATAACGTTAGTAAGAGACAGCAAGGAAATCTCATCATGACAGCAGAGGGACAGGAAACAAGATGGGCAGAGCACTTCAGAGAAACTCTGAACAAGGAACACCAGAGACACAATTGAATGTTGCTGAGGCTAAAAACGATCTAGATGTAAATACAGACGTTCCACGAAAAGAAATCACAGCAATGAAAGGGTTAAAGAACGGAAAAGCTCCTGGCCATGATAACTTAAATGCAGAGCTATTTAAGACAGACCCTGAGCTAGCAGCAGAACTATTAGAACCACTATTTGCACAAGTCTGGAAAACGGGGACAACACCATCAGAGTGGAACAAAGGAATAATTGTCAAATTGCCCAAGAAGGGAGATCTTGCAGACTGCAATAATTGGAGAGGAATTGCTCTTCTCTCAGTTCCCAGCAAAATACTAGGCAGGATAATTATACAGAGAATTTCAAAGGCAGTAGACCACAAACTGAGGAAAGAACAAGCAGGATTTAGAAAGAACAGAAGATGTGTAGATCATATATTCACTCTCAGGAACATTATAGAGCAGTGCTCAGAATGGCAAAGACAGCTGTACATTAATTTAGTTGATTTTGAAAAGGCTTTTGACAGCATACATAGGGACAGTTTATGGAAAATACTGAGGGCTTATGGAATTCCAAGCTGCATAGTGTCAATCATAAAAAGCCTCTATGCCAACTTTACATGTAGTGTTGGGCAGAGCAACCTAACCTTTGAGGAAGAACAGCCTTCTTTAGCCTAAACATCTGGAAGTCCTCTCAATACAGCACAAGCACAAAATTAAGATTATATCAGAGCTGTGTGCTTTCTGTGCTTCTCTATGGTGTGGAATGCTGGAGAGTTACAGAGAAGGAAATGTCAAAATTGTCCTCTTTTCACACAACATGCCTAAGAAAAATTAACCGAATCTTTTGGCCGAATACCATCACTAACCAAGATCTGCTTACTCGGAGCAAGCAAGAGGACATGCACACCATCATAGCTGGCAGACGCTGGAGCTGGGTTGGCCATGTCCCCAGAAGAGACCCCGATGCCATCACAAGAACAGCCATGCTTTGGACCCCTGAAGGAAAACAAAAGAGAGGCCGACCAAAAAAACAACCTGGCGGAAGACTTTGAGGCTGAGATGCAAAGAATGAACCAGAGTTGGGGCACTGTACGAAGGTTGGCCACCGACCGAGCAAAGTGGAATCAATTTGTTGTTGCCCTACAAGACACCACTAGACGTGATGGCCACTGACTGCTTTGACGGTCGGCGGCTCAGGATCAAAGAAGATGGGTGAGGTAGATAAAATTGACCAATTATTTAATAAATATCATGTTCTTAGGAAAACAAACAAATTTTTGAAAATCTTATTTTGTCATTGTCTTGACAAGGCTAAGGTTAACAGCTATATTATTATTAAAAAGTGGAGAAAGGATCATCCTGATGTTGAAAAACTAGAAAGACCAAATTGTTACCTTCAAACAGATTTTATGAAGGAACTAATTAAAGAACTGTGTGCACTTAAAAAAGCATCAGAATATTCCTTCTTCACTTCACATAATCCATCAAAACTTAAATGAGCACCATACACTCAGTTATACCATAATGTACTGACAGCAGGCAAAATTGTAAACATTGTAGGGCAACTCTAGGTATTGAAAAAAAAAAAAATGCTAACAAAATGTAGTGCATGCAACACCTTTCTTTGATTCCTGAAATAAAGAAACTGCCTTGTTGAATATTGTAAGTTCTAAACCAATCTTGATATCTCCTATTTCTTTATTCAACTAATCTGAAATGGTTATGAATTTCAGTTTTTTTCAAAAATCGTAATTTATTATTTTTAATTAAAAAGTTTCCACTAGTGCCCAGTTCACCGTACCAGTTTTAATTATTCTCTAATTTATTTATTTATTATCAGAATCTTGGATATGTACATTCTTGGATAACCTTTTAAATAAAAGAACATTTGTTATATTATTTTAATGAGCTAGTTTGTTTTGTAATTCTTGAATATCTCAGTTTATGTACATTTTTATGACTGATTCTGCAACTACTGTATTTTGACTTCGGATAATTACATTGTAATAAATTATTGCTGTAAATACCACAAACTCATGTTCTAACATACTGATGCATAATATGCTTTGGTTTCATGCATTTTTAAAGATTTTAGATGTTATTTTGTAATGTCACCATAATCATGTACAAATGCCCAGTTATTACCCCTTTTTACATAACAATTTAATTAATCTTTTATTAATTAATTTATGATCAGATTCGTCTAATTTTTTCAAATATTATGCAAGATTGGACATACTTTTAAATAAAAGCCACTGTCTTGTACATTTTGCACTTGCTAGTTTTTTTCCTTCTTTGAATATTTCAGTGTTTGTAAATGTTTGTAATTTTTTTCTGTATCTAATTAGGTAATTAACTAGTTGATACTCAACCAAGCCCAAAAACATCAAAAAATAACTACTACTGTACTAAGTCCATTCACTTTCAAACACATTGATGTATAATACCGATTGGTTTAATATATTTAAAAATAGTTTACATGCTTTTAAACAAATGTCATATAAAAACCCCACCAAAAAACCTTAAAGAATTGAATAGAGTTAATAGATTGCAAATCTGATGGCCTCAAAAATGCGGAAGAAGATCAATGAACAGAGCTTTGGCTTCACTCAAATTTGGAGGTGACACGATGACAAATTTCACAGACAGAATGTCATCATTACCTGCTGGTGAGTACCATTGTATGTTTATTACAGTACCTGCTGGTGTTTACAATTATTCTTTCTGTTGTCACTATATTCTCATTTACTAATATTATTGATAATTGCAAATATTCTGTTATCATATGTAGGATATAACAAATTATTGACCACAGTGGGTACAGAGGAAAACATTGACCAAATGTAGTATACTACAGATGAATCATACTATGTTCACAGCACAACACTGACCACAAATAGTACACAGCAACAGATGGACCACAGTATGTACACAGCAAAATATTGACCATATATAGTATACATTAAAATATGGACCAAACTATGTACACAACAAAAACTGCCGACCATGGGTATAGAGGAAAACTTTGACTGCGTGTAGTACAAAGTAACTTGGACCACAGTATGTATACAGCAAAACATTGACCACATTTAGTACACAGTAACATATGAACCACACTATGTTGTTGTTGTTTAACTAAAGCTGCTGAGCTTCTTGCTCCTTAGCAGTCAAAACCAAGTGGAAGACTCCTTGGTATTATTTACACTCTAGATCTAGTCTTTTCCTGTGGTTTTTCTGCCTTTCTGAAACGTGTTGAGTTGAAGTTATGAACTCCAATTTCTCCAGCTTGGCTTGCATTTAAAGGATCGTCACATATGGTCTCAAGCTATGAGTAAGAAGTGCATTGCCCACCATCCAAGGGGGCTCTCCAACTATGCAGAGCTAAATTACTGTACGTTGGTTCTGGGCTCTCCCAAGGAATTGTCACTTTCTGCACAGAGCCACTTCTCAGCTTCCCTTGCCCATCACTGGGTCCATAGTGAGATCCTTCAATCAAGTCAAAGCCAAAGAATTACTCCTGGGGCTCAAGTGAATTCTCCAAGCTTAGTCTGCAATGCTGGGTTCTCAACAAGTTTCACCACAGGGGGAATCCATGAAAGTGGTTGGATGATTTCAAGAGTCAATGAGGATGTAATTAGCCTCACAGACATAGGTTCACTTCCACATACATATATTGTAGTATTGTGCATAACTGGTGGTCCATGCATGACCACACTACAAAACAAAGCATTGACCACATTTAGTACACAGCAAAGTATGGACCACACTATGTACACAGTAAAACATTGACCACATGTAGTACATAATATTATATGGACTACAGTATTTACACAGCCAAACTTTGACTACATATTGCATACAAAATTAATGTAAATGTATTAGGGCTGTGTGAAATGTGATATCCAAAACTGGTGAAATATATTCTGACAACTACAAAATAAGTTATTCTGGAGGAAATAAGCATGAAAGAGGAGTAGGCATATATTAGATCCAGAAAGTGCAAGAACAGTAAAGAGAATTTGGCCAATATCAGGTAACAGCCCTTCAGTCATAATTGACTATGGGAATGTGCCCCTGAGGTGGCAGCCCTTCAGTCATAACTGACAGGGGAATGTGTCCCTGAGGTGACAGCCCTTCAGTCATAACTGACTATGGGAATGTGCCCCTGAGGTGACAGCCCTTCAGTAATAACTCACTATGGGAGTGCACCCCCTGAGGTGACAGCCCTTCAGTCATAACTGACTATGGGAATGCGCCCTTGAGGTGACAGCCCTTCAGTCATAACTGACATGGGAATGTGTCCCTGAGGTGACAGCCCTTCAGTCATAACTGACTATGGGAATGTGCCCCTGAGGTGACAGCCCTTCAGTAATAACTCACTATGGGAATGTGCCCCTGAGGTGACAGCCCTTCAGTCATAACTGACTATGGGAATGCGTACCTGAGGTGACAGCCCTTCAGTCATAACTGACTATGGGAATGCACCCCTTAGGTGACAGCCCTTCAGTCATAACTGACTATGGGAATGCACCCCTGAGGTGACAGCCCTTCAGTAATAGCTCACTATGGGAATGTGCCCCTGTGGTGACAGCCCATCAGTCATAACTGATTATGGGAATGCACTCCTGTGGTGACAGCCCTTCAGTAATAACTGACTATGGGAATGTGCCTCTGAGGTGACAGCCCATCAGTCATAACTGACTATGGGAATGCGCCCCTGAGGTGACAGCCCTCATCTGCTTATTATCCTGGTGTTCACTTTGACATTTTCTCCTGTCTTCTGCTTGTTGTGTGAGCTTTTCACCCAGTCTGAGGTGGTGTTGTAGACAGCTTCGGCACTTGGTGTGATCGGCAGCTTCATCCTCACAAGTTGCTGGATTAATGTCCAAATGTCCAGTGCCATCATGTCTCTCTTGCACACATCTTTGAATCTCAGCTGCGGTTGCTCAACTGTTCTTTTGCCATCTGTCAGTTGTCCGCAGAAGATGTCTTTCAGGATGTGACCATCTTCCATGTGGCGGGCATGGCCAAGCCAGGGTAGTCTGCATTGTTTAAGCAGTGAATACATGCTTTGAAGGCCAGCACGTGACAACACCTCAACATTTGTCACTTTATCTTTCCATGAAATACTGTAGATGGAAGGTATTGAGCCTTCTTTCTTGCTTAGCATAGGTTGTCTAAGTCTCGCTGCCATATAGAAGTGTGCTGGTGATGCATGTGTTTTAAACTGCAGCTTTTGTCTTCATTGTGAGAGTTTCCCCAAACATGCGATGTGATGCAGGCAAAGGTAGCTGCAACTTTGCCAATGCAGCTGTCAATTTCTGTGTCCTGTGAGAGTTTGTCATTGATGGTAGACCCCAGGTATGTGAAGTGGTACACCACTGCCAATTCATAGTTATATGATAGTGATAACTGGTGCAGCACCCACATCCTGGCTCTGCACATTTATTTTATTCGATTCAAGACAACAGGAGGCTGAGACACTTGGGAGTCATGACCCAAGTCCCCCCCCCCCCCCCCCTAGAGTGTAAAGGAGTATAGGGCCGAAACACTTGTCGGACGGGGGGACTACTTCTGATGATCAGATTGCTTCCTGTTGTATCGCTCTGTTAAGAGTTTCCTATCATTGTGAGGCCAAAGTCCTTGCATGCTTGGGTGAAGCGATTTATCAAGCTCTGAAGCTCTTGTTGGCTTTGAGTGACAATTGCAGCGTCATCAGCGAATAACAAGTCTCTTATAGTGACCCTTCTGATTTTTGTTTTTGCCTTCAGCCTTACGAGATGAAATAGTCTGTCATCTGACATAGTGTGAAGGCAAATTCCTTCAGTTGCATCTCTGAGTGCATGTTTAAAGAGTAAGGCAAAGAAGATCCTGAATAGGGTTGGAGCCAGAACCCAGCCTTGTTTAACTCCACTGCATGCGTCAAAGGGCTGTGATGTGCTTCCAGCATATTGGACTGTTCTACAATAGTGGTCAAATACCTGATGATCTACTAAAATCCATATTCATAGCTTTTCTAAAGAAAGCCATAAAATGAAGAACATTGCACCATTAATCTTATGAGTCATGTGATCAAAATATTATTACAAATTATCATGAAAAGAGTGAGAAATAAAATTAAACCAGAAATTGGTGATGAACAGTGTGGATTTGTAGAAGGTAAAGGCACAATAGAAAGAGCCAAAGAATTAAAAACGGATTTGTACAGATGCTTTATAGATTATGCTAAGGCATTTGACTAAGTGAAACATGAGGAAATTATCAAAATGTTAGAAAACATTAATGTTGATGGAAAGGACTTGAGGATAATTGTTACCAACAGATTACTGGTGGCAATGAATATATATATATATATATATATATATATATATATATATATATATATATATATATATATAGCTAAAAAGATATTTATATGTTTGTATACTTGTTATGTTTGGAAATATTTGGTAATAATATTTTGATTTGAGTCTGAGATTAGAACCCTAGTCAAAGGGCGAATACTCATGTTTTGCTTCGAGTGAAAGTAAATATATAGTCGCCCCACTTGAATATAGTTGAAAGGTTAACATTAGCGCATGCCCAATGAGACGATGAGTCGTCGTTGGCGCTTCCGTGATGATGGACGGATCTTGAAGGTTGTCGGACAAATGAGAGTCCGAAGTTTTTCGTCTTTGTGATTGATTCTGGGGAAGAGAGGAGTTTTCTCTCAGTATACTATGATGGTCGATACTTCTCCCAGAATATATATGTTAGTGTGCTAGTTACTAGTATTTCATGAACTTAAGGTAAAGAAGGAACATTTTCTAAAACTTTACCTAGGCCTAACGACGCCATAGATGTCATATCATATATATATATATTTGATGGATCGTATGTAGATGATTCCTGTACTAGCAGCACTGTGAGTGGACATATGTAACATTCCTTATGGGTAAGGAAAACCCAAAGACATTAGATGAGCAAATGAACGGAACTTTCATTTATAGGGAGGATATCTTTTGGATGAACGTCGCTCACTTGGACCGTCGCCATTTTGAATCCCACTGTTGGTCTGTTTGAATTGTCAATCGGAGAACAGAGATATCTTATTACCTGATGGCGATACCAAGACCTACATTGCATTGAAGTCTACTCTTTGTTATTTGAGATTGTCAACCTTAAAAGAAAGACCCTGTTGAAGCTAAAGCCTAAAAGACTTAGCCTGAAAGATGTAGTCAGCAGAGGGTCTGTAAGGGAGCATTGTGATGACCATTATTATTGTTAACTCAAACTGATGCTACTAGTCAGTGGAGGTATGAGACGATAGGCTATCATAAATATATATTTGCTCCTATCGTCCGATTATATTTACATGCTATGAGATCGCCAAATTGATGTTGCCACCCATTTGTCAAGTATCCAATGATTTGTTGTGACAACCTGTTCCAATGACTGTCAACCGTGCTGTCAGAGTGTGTATCATTAAACTGTCTAAAACGTCTACAATAGTTCCAGTTATCATTGACTTCCAGCCGTGAGGGTATGAGTGCATTATTACCAACTTGTCAACTCTACAGAACCATTTATGCATTCGCGTATTGACACTCATACTAACACTCATTGTCAACAATACATTCTTGTCGGGGCCTCATTACGTTCCGGGACAAGGTGACCTATATGACCAACACTGTGCCGGGTTTGAGTTGACCACTTAATCTCATCAAGCCCTTATTAACGTGGTGACCTAAAGGAGCTTTATCAATAATAAAGAACATGTACTGGCAACAAACAGCAGCTGTAAGAATCAGCAGCCAAATAGCAATGTTTCAGCAAGTAAAAATGGGTGTAAGGCAGGGATGTGTGCTGTCACCAGATCTGTTCAAATCTGTACAGTCAAAATATAATTAGATCCCTTGTGAACATACCAAGAATATAATTTGGTCAGCATAATATAAACAGGAAAGTTAGAATATATCGTAACAACAAGTAAGGTGAAGGAAAAAGAGATAGGGAAAACAAAGAGAGCAAATACTGGACCGTTTGAACAAATAAAGAGGGGAACCTAAGACCTGTAAACAATAAATAAAAAAATATTACACACATAAAGGTATGTTTCAGGCACTCATGAGAAATAAAGAAATAAACAACTAGACAACCAAAAAACAACAGAAGTGAGTGGTTTACCAGAGAATTGAACCCAGGTCCTTTTGAATGGCACCACCACTAGCTACGGAAGTGTGATAGGAAGTTGTGGAATGACATTATCTCCTACTCCACTGGGAATGGTAGTTGAATGAATGAATAAATATTTATGTATATTGATGATTTTATAACAATATGAAATGTTATTTTTATGTACATTGATGATTTTACTCCAGACTGGACTGTAACTCAAGTGACAATTGTTGACATAAACCCCTCAATGCCAGATAAAGGCCAGATATTTGTGACCAGATTGACTGCTGGCCAGGCACCCATAACTGTCGCATTGCCACACTGCAGGTGGAAATTTGTGAGTAGTATTTTTTATTGTACTTTAAAATTTGTGCCAGTTTCTGATAACTTTGTGCAGGTGTTTTGTTTTGTTTTTGGTTTGTTTCACTTGATAGATTGGACTAGTTATGTTGGTTGTCACTAATTCTCATGACTGAGTTTATTCTTTTATGCAGAATTGACTACTCGTGCACAGTAATGTACATGATGATGATTTTATTAATTTTGCTTGTTTATCTGGGAAAAAACTCTTTGACTATTAGTTTTAAACAACTTGACATATGCTGATGATACAGTCTATATAGCAAACAAACAGTACAAAGAAGTTGCAGATAATGATTGAAACAATAGTGACTAAAACTTAAAATACAGGTCTTAATTTTTAAATTTTATGTTTGTTTGAAAAATATTAATGTGCTGGAATTCAAGATTGGAAAAAGTATGATTATACTGTGTTAATGAATGTTTTTTCAGCTTCAACAAGCCCTTAAGATATGTGAAGAAGCTGAAACATTAATGCCACGTTTATCATTGCAACAACGGGGAAAAAATATACAGGTACACTTGAATGTTTTGTTAATGTTGTGGTTCATTATTCTCAAGGGTGGATGTTTTGATTGGCTATCAAATGTAAAAAAAAATTTTTTTTTTTTTTTTACAACATGCAGAGAAGAGGTAGGACAATGGGTAGCTGAGTTTGAAAAAAAAAAACAATTCCCTGTTAGACTTCTGATGAGTTATTATATTTAGATTATATGGTGCCTACAACCTCAAATAGAGTATTCAGTTGCCACTTTTTGCTTATACCATCGTCATTCTTGGTCATTTGTTTTATACACAAGGTTCTTTTTTTTTAATATCAAGTCTGCAGAAAATTAATTAAATTCTTCCGTTATAATCTTTAATGTCAAAATTAGAAAAGATTCTGAAAAGCCATAGATATTTGAATATTGAGTTCTGAAAAATAATTTTTCACACATTTCCTAAAACTGATTTTACAAAACATATCTAAAGTTTCAGTTATGATATTCAAGGCTGTATTATGGTACCATTCATTTATTTTACTTTTTCATGATTTTCAATTTAATAAATAAACATTAAAATCTTGCATTTTTATTGGTGGATTTAATCTTCTACTTTGCTAGTCCAGTGTTGCATAACATCTATTTCTTTCATCTATTTTCTTAATAAATAAACATTAAAATCTTGCATTTTTATTTGTGGATTTAATCTTCTACTTTGCTAGTTCAGTGTCGCATAACGTCTATTTCTTTCATAAAGTTGGTGATCTGTCCTAAGTTGTGTGGACTGTTTTTCCTGGGTAACTATGTAATTCCTGGCGATCTTTGAGGAGCCAAAGATAGACTAGTACTACTGATACATTCATGCCAACTAGTGTAGATTACCTGTATTCTGTACAGGTTTTTTCATTTTTAGATTTTTATGGCCATACATACTTTCTGTACAGGTTCTTTCATTTTTAGATTTTTATGGCCATACATACTTTCTGTACAGGTTTTTTTCATTTTTAGATTTTTATGGCCATACATACTTTCTGTACAGGTTTTTTCATTTTTAGATTTTTATGGCCATACATACTTTCTGTACAGGTTTTTTCATTTTTAGATTTTTATGGCCATACATACTTTCTGTACAGGTTTTTTCATTTTTAGATTTTTATGGCCATACATACTTTCTGTACAGGTTTTTTCATTTTTAGATTTTTATGGCCATACATACTTTCTGTACAGGTTTTTTCATTTTTAGATTTTTATGGCCATACATACTTTCTGTACAGGTTTTTTCATTTTTAGATTTTTATGGCCATACATACTTTCTGTACAGGTTTTTTCATTTTTAGATTTTTATGGCCATACATACTTTCTGTACAGGTTTTTTCATTTTTAGATTTTTATGGCCATACATACTTTCTGTACAGGTTTTTTCATTTTTAGATTTTTATGGCCATACATACTTTCTGTACAGGTTTTTTCATTTTTAGATTTTTATGGCCATACATACTTTCTGTACAGGTTTTTTCATTTTTAGATTTTTATGGCCATACATACTTTCTGTACAGGTTTTTTCATTTTTAGATTTTTATGGCCATACATACTTTCTGTACAGGTTTTTTTCATTTTTAGATTTTTATGGCCATACATACTTTCTGTACAGGTTTTTTTTTATTTTTAGATTTTTATGGCCATACATACTTTCTGTACAGGTTTTTTTTTATTTTTAGATTTTTATGGCCATACATACTTTCTGTACAGGTTTTTTCATTTTTAGATTTTTATGGCCATACATACTTTCTGTACAGGTTTTTTCATTTTTAGATTTTTATGGCCATACATACTTTCTGTACAGGTTTTTTCATTTTTAGATTTTTATGGCCATACATACTTTCTGTACAGGTGTTTTAATTTTTAGATTTTTATGGCCATACATATACTTTCTGTACAGGTTTTATCAAGTAAAACATAAAACAAATGGCTTCAGTAACCACAGCATGAGTTTGTGATTTTGTGTAGACTTCCTCAAGGGGTGGCTCCATGCTATCATACAGTATATAAAATTGTAGATTTTAGGAATAAATATGCTGTAATTAACTTTGCACGTCATAGATTCCAGATATAAATGATTGAAGTAAATAAAACTAATGTTCATACACATAATGGCGTACATTTCTTTTTTAAGATAACACAAACTAGAACTAGAAATGTGTAAATTTGGAATGTCAGGACACTAGTGCAGAAAGTACAATTAAATAACATCAGGTAGGGTGTAAGGCAGGGACATGTGCTATTACCTGATCTGTTTAATTAGTACAGTGAAAATATTAACAAGATCCATAGAGGGCATGCCAGGAATACTAGTTATTGCTCACAATATAAACTTAGGTATTGCTGTTGATAGATTCTTAGTAGCAAAAAGCAAACATGATTTGCAGAAACTGATTGAAACAATAATGACAGTGAAAATAACTGCATTTTCAGGGTAAATGGAATAGTTTTATTATGTCATTAGATTCAGATATATTACATTCTTTGTTTTTTTCCTGTCAAGTTGGAAATATTTCATCTTCTAATAGAATGGCCAAACCAAAGTTAAAAAAAAAAAAAGAAGTAGGTTAGATGATATATAGATGTTATATAGAACCATTCCTGACATATGGGAGTGAGTCATGGACAATTAGTAAACAAGAAAAGTGCTAGAGGCCTCAGAGATATGGTTTTACATAACAATATTAAAAATAGCATGGACAGCCAAAAATAATAATGAGGATGTCCTGAAAGAGGCCAAAACGCGAAGGAAAATTCTTTCACAAGTTACAAAGAAGCAGTCTACTTTTTTGGTCATGTTATGAGAAGAGGAAAGCTGGAATATATTGTTACCGGTAGCTTGAGACTTTAAGAATGAAAGAGAGTACAATATAATGGTTTAAGAAAGTTGGTAATAGACTACATGACTTTTTTAAGGGGAAGTAAAATGAGCAGGAGAGTGTTTGAGGAAAGGGAGGTAACTCCATAAATTCCCTTTTGGGAGATCTAGTTCGGTATTTTGGGTTAGAATTTCTTGTAACTGATTTGCATAGTGGTGCTTTAGTGATAGTGTTCAAGAAGGGTTTATGGGTTTTGAACTTAATCAGCAAAGGGAGATGACTTTAAATTACGTCTCTTGAAAGGTTCTGGTGAGTGATCAAAATATATATACGAGATAAGTTTTGCGAAGGTGAACACTTTTAGCAGAGAATTAAAAATAATGTTAAATCAGGAAAAAGATTTGGCAGTCTGATTTTAGAGGGCGAACAAGGTAGACCAGCGAAAGTCATCGCTGTATTAAACTATTGTGTTGTGTAGAATGCTAGCTTGGATGGTGCACTATGCTGAATAGGCCACTTGAGGTGGTTGCCTTCTGCGTTATACAGAAAACTATGTTGCCCAGCCATCGAGTCCTTCCATTTAGCCACCTTGATAGATATAGGCGCAGGTTTCTGCTCTGGTGTTTGTTTTATTCATGGAGCAAGAAGGGCAGTGTTACCTGTCAAGTATTTTGATGGTCAGCCCAAGGCGAGAAACTACAGGTATGTCAAAGAACTAGCAAGTAGTATACATCATGTAGAATAAGGTGAACTTTTGAGACAACACAAGAGAACAGAGACTGTAGTGAATTATAAGAGAAAGAGACTTGGTATAAACTGTCAGACCTGGCATTAGACCAGTCTATATAGATACCCCACGCTACTTTAATAGAGAAAGAAGAAGATATAATTTTCTTTTGGACAGGAATGAGATCAGAGGTAGAACAACAAATAAAAACCACATATAAGATCAAACAGCATCGACAGATGACATAATTACTTACTACTTACTTAGTCGTTCCCCTTCTACCGTGAGGTGTAGAGGTTTGGAAGAGAGAGCGCCAGACCATTCTATCAGCTGTCTTCTTCCTGGCCTGGTTCCATTCTAGTCCTCGGTCCTTCAAAGATTGTCTAATGTTGTCCTCCCAGCGGACTCTGGGTCGTCCTGGAGGTCTGGATCGATGGCTCTTTGTTTCCCATGCTTGTCGTGGTAGCCAATCTTCTCCCATTCTGCAGACATGGCCAAACCATCTTAGTGGGACTGTTCTATTTGGGTCTGCAGCGGATGGGATTTTAGGCCTTGACGGATCGTCTGGTTGCGGACCATGTCTCTTCTTGTTACTTCAACCACTTTCCTCAGATACCTCATTTCTGAGGTTTGGATCTGGCTTTTGTGGGTTGTAGTCATTGCCCACGACTCGCATCCATATGTCAAGACATAATTGAGAGAAGGAAAATGCCAGTATCATTTTGTACAGCAGCCATTAATGTAGAAAGGTGCCACCAAATGAAGGTCGGCCACACAGTGTTGGAGTAAATTGACTTTGTATGTAAATAAATCTTGATTTTTGTTCAGCCGATGTTAGCGTGAGGTCTATACATCTTAATGTAACAACATCATCATCCTATGTGTTCATCAGCACTGTGGAGAACCATTAAGTGGTTAAATTAACTATACATAATCTAACTGACTGCCTACTATCGGGTAGTGAAACGAACTATACGACAATACAACACTTTCTCTCTTAAATATTGCACATCCGATGGTACGGCCACAATATCACACCAACAGGTAAGAAAAAAGGAGATAAAGGAATACAGAGGGCAATTACTGGACAGTTTGACATGCATGTCATGGAAAGAAGTCAACAACAGAATTGATAAATTGTACTGGAGGCAGGAAGTTGGGGAGAGACATGATCTCCTGCGCCACTAGGCATGACACCTGAAGAAGAAGATTCAAATGCTCACACTAATGATGCAAAATATTTTAACCTTATCTTAGAATATACATAAGATATAAGTCATATGAAGCTTCTTTCATATATAATAATAAAAGTTCCTTCAGTCATAACACCATTGGAACGAGCCCCTGAGGTGACAGCCTTCAGATGCTTATTTTCCTGGTGTTCCTTTTGATGTTATCTCCTCTCTTCTGCTTGTGTGAGCTTCTTTTTGCCCAATCTGAGGTGGCGCCATAGATAACATAACCACTTGGTGTGATCGGCAGCTTCATCCTCCCAGGTTGCTGGATTTATGTCCAGTGCCCTCATGTCTCTCTTAGGGAGCCGCGCTAGCGTAGTGGTTACAACACCGCTCTGGCGACCGGGTGATACAGGATCAAACCCGGACGACGGCATTTGAGGATTTTTCGTCGACCGGGATTTGGACTGGATTAACTCGAGACCTGGCGAGAACATTTGAAGGAGTTTCGTCGACCAGGGACTGGCGGCTCCTGAGCCGACCCAGCTGCAATGGGTACCTCCGAAATCGGCGAGTATTTGCCTGAATGGCGAGGGACACCTGTCTCTGTACAAGAAATAAAGGGATACTCACGTAAAATCAATGTCAGGTTAGACATAAATAATAACCTGAGATTTCGCCTCGAGTATTAGCGGGCGTACGCAAAAAAAAAAAAAAAAAAATGTCTCTCTTGAGCACATCTTTGAATCTCAGCTGCGGTCGCCCAACTGTTCTTTTGCCATTTGTCAGTTATCCATAGAAATCTTTTGGGATGCGAACATCTTCCATGCAGCGGACATGGCCTAGTGTGCGTTGTGTAATCAGGGTATACATGCTTTGAAGGCCAGCACGTGACAACACCTCAACATTTTTGTCACTTTATATTTCCATGAAATGCTGAGGATGTAGAGTAAACACTCTAGATGGAAGGTATTGAACCTTCTTTCTTGTTTAGCATAGGTTGTCCAGGTCTCGCTGCCATATAGAAATGTGCTGGTGATACAGGCATTATATACAGCTGCTTTGTTACTTTCATTTACAAATTTATTTTTAGATGACTGATATGGGAAACATTTCAGTACAGGAACATTTTATGTGCAGAATGTATGGCATAAGTGAATGTGATGTTACCTTTTTTCCATACTGAATGTGTAATATGAACTCCGCCAAGGCCGGTCCCAAGCCCGGCTGAAAAAGGAGGAGGGTGGCCTGCATGGAGGCCGTAAGGAGGCAGCCCCTCCACCATGCAAAGGCACAACAGGCCAATCACCTGTTTGCTTTAAACTATGATTATGAGTAATATAAGAGAGAAGACCGGACTGATTCTAAAAGCGACGAACTGGAACGGACTACGACTTATGGAACTTGGAACACAAGAAGTATAAATGGGAAAGAAGAGGAGCTGGTGGAAGAGATGAGGAAAGCAAAACTAAAAATCCTGGCTATAATGGAAACAAAGAAAAAAGGACAAGGAGTCATGGATCTCAATGGCAACACGCTGCTCTACAGTGGTGTACCCACATCTGAAAGAGCTAAAGGGGGCGTGGGTTGCATTGTGGCCAAAAATAAAAAAGATAGTATCAAGGGATGAAACTTTGTCTTGGAGAGCATTATGGTTGTAAAACTAAAAGAAAGAGAAACCATAGTCAACCTGGTCATAGTGTATGGGCCAAATGAGGATGAGAGAGCAGAGGTCAAGGAGGAATTCTATGAGCTGCTTCAAAGGACAGTGGATGACTGCCTAGATGCAGTTATCATGCTCGAAGATTTTAATGCCAGAGTTGGAAATGACCATTGTTGAGAGGTGATTTATTTGTGATGTGGAACATGTAGAGTATCACCCTCAGACACCAGAGATGATGGAGGCGTAGAAATATGGTGTCTTTGGTCTGGTTTGTGTATACGTGTTGTATGTGTGTAGCTAAACAGTTAGCAGGACAGTCCACACAGGACGTCATGTAAACACACGACGTGGAAGTCAATTAACCTGGTAACAGCTGGTTACGTTTCCAAACATTTATTGAGATGCCACAATAGTTACGATGACATTGACAATCAATCACAAGCAATGTATAGCATATCAATCAGTATGTATGCGAGTTAATCAACTCTTTCCTGATACAAGTAGATCAGATATGTAGGCATGTTTAAATACCAGCCGCACAAGCATGGCGGACTATGAACTCAGTTCACGTGTAGCCTGAACCATAGATATATTAGGCATCGAGATATCTGGTGTGCTTCTAGTAATAAAGTCTCTTCCCCGCCTGACAGTGCGAAACGAGTCGAACAATAATGTCTAACCTCACCGACTACAGGACAACATAGGAAGAGCAGTTTTACCTTTATGTTCGAAAAACACCACAATTCCAACCGTCTCCAGACGTTAGAATTACACACATGGGATTAATATGAATAAACTGGCCATCAAAATCACAGAAGGTCCTTTCCCATGATGAAAGAATACTCGGGGACACAAGAGCATATCTTGCCCCGACACAGATCACATCTCGACCGCATTCTGCCACAAACTAAACTGGGCGGAAGCTTGTTCAATCTACAACCAAAAGACAGACATGCGCAGAGAACCATTCCCGTTAGATCAATTCAGTACAGTACGTAACTATGATCCTATACTGAGAACGACATATAAAATCGAGCCTTATTAGGAAAGAAATAGCAACATTGCAGGTTGCCAACCATTTCTAAGAAAAGTAGACCTGTACGCTCCTTAAAAGAACATGAACCGAGATCGGTATGACATTATACCGGCAGCCTTCAGTCACAAGAAAAAGATAACTACACAAAGTAAAACAGTGAGTTCATTTCCCGAGTTCTATCCCTTGCATAAGGAAAAATTAGCGTACACTGTTAACGTTGCATAATTCTTATGTGTAACATATTACCGCAACCTCCCGATTAAAAAAAATGTTTCATTTTTTTTTTTTTAAATATCCAAGAGCAAGCTAGAAGCGGCTCAAAACGCACGAATGATGCATGGATAAATAGACAAACTGCCCAACATGAGGCTAAATCAACACATGGAGTGTCACATGAGAATATATCTCAACAGAAAAAATCTGTCTCAAAAAATATATACATATATTGGGGAGGTGCCACCAACACACATCACGCTAGCATGTAAACATAATATACATATGCAAGTGTAATAATAATCATTATCGAATAGCGGTGTATACCGTTTCAAAAGGATGGACACATGTGATAGTAAATATTACATGTAATAATATTACAATACATAATGAAATAAGTTAAAAATATATGAAGATCCAGGACAAGTCGTAATGGATACAGCTTCTGTCTTGTCCTAGGTAAGTACATCCTCCATAATTCTACATGCTTGACAAGGAGTAAGGTAACTTCTCAGATCATCAATGACTTGCTGAGAAAATACAATCAATATAATTCTATTTAACAACCATTAGGATTCCTAATATACAATACATTATTATAAACAATTGTGGCCAAGTAAACTTTCGGCCCTTATATTGTCTACGTAGCCTTCTTCTGTTATACTAAAGATGGTAACAGAAGAAGATGATAACAAAGCACAATAGTATGAGTTCACATAAAGTGAGGACAGGTGTGCTAATGTATTATAATAATATAAGAGTGTTATATGTTCAAAGTATATCTGGAAATATAGGACAGAAATATTAGTTAGGAATCATGTGGGCATCTAGACAGAATGTCAGCCATCACATTATCCGAACCACGGATAGCTCGTACCGTGAAGTGAAAAGGTTGAAGAGCAATGGCATATCGAGTGGATCTCGAACTTTTCAAGTTCTTAGTTTGAATAGCTGTAAGAGCTTTTTGATCAGTTTCTAGAATGAAATGTGCGCCCAGGAGGAATCTTTGTAGTTTGAGAATTGACCAAACTATAGCCAACAATTCACGGTCTAGAACCGAGTAGTTCCTCTCTGCCGCATTTAGTTTTCTAGAAATGTACATAACAGGATGCAGAGTTTCAGAATATTCCTGCATAAGTGCTGCTCCGATCCCAGTGGATGAAGCATCACTTCGAAGAACAAAAGTCCTATCAAGAGTAGGTAATCTTAAGATGGGAGGAGATGAGAATATATTCTTAATCTGGTCCAAGGAAGATTGGCATTCTTGAGACCAACGAACCAGATTAGGCGATCCTTTCTTCAACAACGTTGAGAGAGGTGCCATAATTGAAGATAGATTTGGAATGAATCTCCCATAAAATTGAATTAACCCCAAGAGACTACGAACTTGTTTCTTCGTCTTGGGTACAGAGATGTTCAATATCTTTGAAGTATTGTGGTCTTCTGTCTTCAAAAGACCATGACCAACACGATGACCCAGGAAAGAGATTTCACCAAACCCAACAAAGGCTTTAGATGGTCTTGCTGTCAAATTATACTCACGTAGAGTCAACAGTAATTCGTATAAACCCAAGTAGTGATCTTCCCATGAATCACTGAAGAGACAGATATCATCTAAATATGCAATGACATCTGAATGATGAGAAAGAATTCGCCACATCATGCGTACAAAAGTAGCAGGGGCGTTCATAAGGCCAAAAGGCATAACATTCCATTGAAACAGACCCCTAGGTGTTGAGAAAGTAGTAAGAGGTTTGGCACGATCTGCTAAAGGCACTTGCCAATAACCTTTGGACAAGTCAAGTTTAGTGAAGAATCTAGAATTAGAAAGCCTAATAAGTAGATCTTCTAGTAAAGGCATCGGTTCAGCATCGAATTTTGTGACTTGATTCAATTTGCGATAGTCAACACAAATTCGTATGTTCTTGTCTTTCTTCCGGACAATAACCATGGAAGAAGAATATGGTGAAGTCGATGGTTCAATTATGTTTAATCGAATCATTTCATCTAATTCTTTCTCGACTTGTGACTGAAAGTGTATAGGGATAGGATAAAGTCTAACCCTAATAGGATTATTGTCAGTAAGAATTATGTCATGTTCTATGACATGTGTGTGTCCAGGGATATCAGTGAGGACATCCTGGAATGTTTGTAACATCGACGAGACTTGTCGATGTTCCTCAACTGAAAGATTAGGAGAAATAGAAACGTCTTTCCAGGATTCCGTGGAATGTAGTGGAACCACTGGAAGAGGAAGATTGACATCAGAAAAAGTAGTTTCCTCATCCTGTATGACTGACAGGGATGAGTAATGACCATGAGGAACATGAGAATCTTCCGTTGCCTGGAAAATAGGCAGCAAATAGTCTGGACGTTCATGAAATTCCGTCAGCATGTTGATATGGAAAGTTTTATGTTTCCCATCAATATCGACCACATAGTCAACATCGGAAATTCTAGAGACTATTGCATACGGACCTTTCCATGCAATAAGAAGTCTATTTTCCCTACTGGGGAGTAGGACGAATGCTTTGTCGCCTGGACAAAGTTGTCGTAGACATCTATTCTTATTAGCAAACTGCCTTGCCTTTTCTTTAGCAATTTCAGATGACAAAGTAGCTAGTTTGCATGCCTCAATGATCTTTTGCCTCAGAGCAATGACATACTCATATGAGGATTGAGTGTCATCACTAATATCATCGGCAGTGATAAGATCGTGTAGTAAAGACATAGGGCCGCGCTGACGCATGCCAAAGACAAGTTCAAAGGGAGAAAATCCTGTGTGTTCGTTAGGGACCTCTCTATAAGCAAAGAGAGCCACGGGTAAAACCCTGTCCCAATCTTGAGGATGATCTTCAGTTATCTTCCCAAGCAAAGTCTTGAGCATTCTATTTAAACGCTCAACTAACCCATTTGACATTGGGTGATAGATACTACTAAGAGATCTTTTAATATGTAAGGTAGACATTACTTGAGACATAGTGTCAGATATAAGTTGTGTGCCATGGTCTGACAATATTTCTCCTGGGAAACCCAAACGAGAAAATATCAGCCAAAGAGCATCTGCGATATCGGCAGTAGATATGCTCTTAAGAGGGATAGCCTCTGGCCAACGTGTGCACATATCAACACAAGTAAGGATAAACTGATGTCCTCTGGCCGACTTGATCTTAAAAGGGCCAATAATATCTATAGCCATTTTCTGAAATGGCCGAATAGGGATGTCGGCAGCCTGGATAGGTGCAGCATGTTGTGGTCCTCTAGACTTGACCTCCTGACACACCTTGCATGATCGGCAGTAGAGGCGTATGTCCTTGTTTACAAAAGGCCAAAAGAAAGCCGCAAGGACTCTCGACTTTGTACGGGAGAAACCCATATGTCCAGCACATTGCAAATCATGAGCATGTTGCAATATTTGCACTCTCATGCTCTTAGGAACAAGAATTTGCGAATGTGCAGACGTTGTCGAGTCTTGTACCATATGTACAAGTACGCCGTTTTTCATGGCAATCCAAGATTTTCTATTTGTATCCTGATTTGGATCACCTTGTTTTGCAAGAATGAAGAATTTTTTTAGAGAAGGATCTTCTTCTTGTAGTTTTATGAAAGAGTCACGAGAAATAACCAAGTGACTGTCTTGGCTATGCACTTCATCATTACTAGTCAATGAAGTTTGAGGTGTCTGTAGAGCTTGTGCTCTTGTAACCACTGCATTGGTAGCTTGCATATTATGATCCTCCCAAGCAGCAATCTGCTGTGGGGTACATTCCCTAACTCCATGAATACGACCGATAATAAGGTCCGCAATAGGATTAGGTAAGAGACAAGCGTGCACATCTCCGGTAAAGAAAGGAGTGGCAATGTGAATTACGGCAGTAGGATATTTCTCTAAAGTGCCGCCAAATGTGACACATTTAATTACTTTTCCCGTAGCACAAGATGGATCTACAAGAGATTCCTTTATGGTTTTAGGTTTACGCTCATGAAGGAAAGCAAGAAAAGACTCATTGACAGAAGACATGACTTTGTCTCTAAGTATTAAGTCCATAAGTGCTTCATAAGTATGTTCTGTCTTAGACAGCTCAACCCAACGTGTAAAAGTGAGACGTATTTTTGCAATAAACTCAGAGAACTCTACTCCAGTTTCTGGCAACATATTTTTAAATTGCAGACGATAGCCATCTTCGTTAAGTTGGTACTTCTTTAACAAAGCGGCCCTGACAACCTCATAATTATTCTTGTCAGGTTCACCTTTTAGTATATTTGACAATTGATCGACATATAGTGATTTGTCTGTGTTATGTGTTCTACATGACCGTTCAAATCTGTCAAGATAGAACGTTATGTCATCACATGAAGGACTAAATGCTGGTAGCTTAATCTTAAAAGTATTAGCATTAGCCTTATCAGAAGATGAACCCTTATTTGCATCATTAGCATTACCCATGCTCATCAATTTCAACTTTGCCAACTCTAAAGCTAAGAGTTTTTCTTCATGCTCCATTTTTGCTTTTCTTTCATCAGCCTCTCTTTGTAACCTTCTTTCTTCAGCCTCAGCCTGTATTTCCAGACTTTTATTTTCAGCCTCTTTCTCTAGTCTTTTATTCTCAGATTCTTTCTCCAGTCTTTTATTCTCAGCCTCTTTCTCTAGTCTTTTATTCTCAGCTTCCAGTTGTAGCTGGAGTTTCCTCTCCTCAGCTTCTGCTTCTCTTTGTTTCTGTTCAGAATCTCTTTTTTGCTTTTCCATTTCCATCTGGAATTTCCTTTCATCTGCCTGCACCTGCAAGCTCAGATTCTCAGCATCTATTTTTTTCTGCTCAGCTTCTGCTTTCTGTCTTTTTTCCTCAGACTTCAGCGCCTTGTTAAATAGAGCAGTAGCATATTCCTCCAAATTTATCACCAGTCTTGCCAAGGGATTTACCCTGCTCAATAAAGTACTCAAGTGTAGACATATTGTCTAATATTATGAGTCCAAAACCTGAAATAATTAACTATCTTATTTCAAACTTAATAATAACAAGTCTTAAATTAAGTACTTGAATATTCACTCACATTATATTATCCCAATCTCTGTGGGAAACACGTCTTTGACAAAGAACTTGTATATGAACTTTTATGAAAATATCATCAGTCAATTCTTAATCATAGGTAGACTTTCCATTCAGTAGTGCACAACACTATTCATCATTTATTTATCATCAGTGTATTAGTAATAGTGCACCAGCTTAATCCATTAATTAATTACCATAAGTGTAACTAATCACAATGTAAACAAAGTCACAATGTAAACAATAACAATGTAAACAATAACAATGATCAGAAACAATACGAAAACATTCGCAGAAATCAACTAAATAAATAGCAAAAAGTAAAGAAAGTATCACAAAAAATGTGATGATATCTGCGATAGCATTAAACAAAATACATGACACCACAGTGTATAAACATAAATGGTGTATAAAACTAAACAATAGAAAAGAGGAGACCTACAATGTACAAACAAATGAAAACAAAACTAAAGAATGCGAAAAATAACGAAAACAAAACTGCACATGTCGTCACAACTAACAATAATAGCAACAAAAGTCGCTTAGCAAATTTCGCTATAGGAAATTTGCAAACCCTACAGAACACTCTCAATAGAAAACCTCTGTCACATGATATATTCTAAAGGAGTCACCACCCAGCCAGACCCACAGAAATATAACATATAAACATACAAATAACATATAAACATATAACATATAACAATATGAGAAAAGAATGTGAAGAAACAGAAGGCTCAGTAGAAGTATAAGGGCACAGTTCACAAACAAAACAGGCCACTTAACTTATGCGAATCCAATCGTCAGTACAGCAAAAAACAGATGACAATCAGCATCCTAAGGAATGAAGATCCAACGATGATCGTACATCTGAACTGCTTCGAAACTGTCACGACGATGGTACTTGAGCTTCTGATATACTGTATAGGTAGTGTTGTTTCGGTACTTGGCCGTCTTATCCAACAGTGAATTGATTGAAATCGGTACTTGGCCTTCTTAAAACAACAACTTGACTCAGACAGCAGCAACTTGATTCAATCGGCAAGCAACTTGACTCAGACAGCAGCAACTTGATTCAATCAGCAAGCAACTTGACTCAGACAGCAGCAACTTGATTCAATCGGCAATATATGTGCCAATGCCGGGTACTGTCATTTCACTTGATTCAGGCTCAGCCAAAAAATTGCAGTTCCAAAAAGCTACCGGGCAACGCCGAGTACTTTCAGGATTCTGTATGTAGATGTCTTGAAGAATGCTGTATGTAGATGTCTTGAATGAAGCGGGTAAGGGACCCCGTGTATGCTGGCACCAGACCAAACCAGCTTATGGCCACCAAATGTTGAGAGGTGATTTATTTGTGATGTGGAACATGTAGAGTATCACCCTCAGACACCAGAGATGATGGAGGCATAGAAATATGGTGTCTTTGGTCTGGTTTGTGTATACGTGTTGTAGGTGTGTAGCGAAACAGTTAGCAGGACAGTCCACACAGGACATCACGTAAACACATGACGTGGAAGTCAATTAACCTGGTAACATATTTTATAAGTCTAACCTTCGTAAAGGTGTCTTCGCTGGCATGGCGAAGTTCGAGAACATAATATTAATTGTTCTGTGGGCATAAGTAGCTTGAACCATAGATATATTAGGCATCGAGATATCTGGTGTGCTTCTAGTAATTATGTCTCTTCCCCACCTGACAGTGCGAAACGAGTCGAACAATAATGTCTAACCTCACCGACTACAGGACAACATAGGAAGAGCAGTTTTACCTTTATGTTCGAAAAACACCACAATTCCAACCGTCTCCAGACGTTAGAATTACACACATGGGATTAATATGAATAAACTGGCCATCAAAATCACAGAAGGTCCTTTCCCATGATGAAAGAATACTCGGGGACACAAGAGCATATCTTGCCCCGACACAGATCACATCTCGACCGCATTCTGCCACAAACTAAACTGGGCGGAAGCTTGTTCAATCTACAACCAAAAAGACAGACATGCGCAGAGAACCATTCCCGTTAGATCAATTCAGTACAGTACGTAACTATGATCCTATACTGAGAACGACATATAAAATCGAGCCTTATTAGGAAAGAAATAGCAACATTGCAGGTTGCCAACCATTTGTAAGAAAAGTAGACCTGTACGCTCCTTAAAAGAACATGAACCGAGATCGGTATGACATTATACCGGCAGCCTTCGGTCACAAGAAAAAGATAACTACACAAAGTAAAACAGTGAGTTCATTTCCCGAGTTCTATCCCTTGCATAAGGAAAAATTAGTGTACACTGTTAACGTTGCATAATTCTTATGTGTAACAACCATGCTGGATGGGGTGGAGTTATCGGAAGATATGGAGAAGATACTCTCAATGACAATGGAAAGCGACTCCTTAGATTCTGCAGTGAGCAGAATCTGATCATTACAAACACAAAGTTCCCCCATAAGTGCATACATGCATACACTAGATGTGAACCAACCAAGAATGAGAAGTCAGTGATCGACTATGCCATTGTTAGGAGAAGCTCATTCAAATATGTCCAGGATGCTAGAGTCTGGAGGATGCCAGAGATTGGAAGTGATCACTACCTGCTAACAATCAAAAGAACAACTGAAAGAGTTGCTCAGCCTAGGAACTGCCCAACATCACTGTGGTAAAATGTAAGAGGTTATAGATGTTACTGCACTAAGGATAAACAAAGTGAGGTCCAGCCGTGTAAGTTCCCTGAGTCTAATTGATGATGATGATGTTCTCAGGGTCCCTATCTGCTACCTCTCTAAGATCTTACTCTGTGTAAAATAATCTCTGTGATGTTGTGTGGCAAGTGTCTAGGGTAATGTATCTATTGTGATGTATGAACAATGTCAAACATAACTTTAACTCAATAAAAGTGAAGTAAGTAAGACCGTTGGTAAAGTTATATTAATATATTACAATTTTTTATTTTCCTGTACTTCAATTCTTTTGGGACAGGAATGTCTTCAAATCAAGAAAATTTTATTTACAACATATAAATAAATAAAGAGGACCCTTTGTCAATAACTGGTATATTAAAGTGTCACCGTATGTGTATCCCAGTCTGATTTAATACTTTCTATAACAAATAGTCAATTTTGTGAGGGTCTGTTGGTATCATCATGCCCACAGGAATTTCTGTTCTGGTTGTGGAAATCGTTTAAATGAGAAACCATATGCCCATTTAAAGGAACTTGACCTGACAGCCTGTCTGAGGTGGATGACTGTAGACTATGCAAGGTCAACACAAGAGTTGTCTTCTGACTACAGATGTAGCGTGCAGCTTTACTGAGGCTTCAATGTACTCAAGGTCTGCCTGCACCAGGTTTCCTGCCACCATTAAGTAATAGGCAATATAACCCTGAAAAAGAAGGATATTCCCTCCCTTTTATATGCTGGCTATAACAATTCCACAACTAATCAATACTAAGATTACCTGGGGTCAGTCACGTGTGCAAACCATTTGCACCAGACCCTATTTTCTTTGACTTCACTCCGTCCTGTGTTTACATTCTGCTTCCCATATGGCTGCAACGCCCCTGTCACTTTAAGCATTGATTGTCCTCCCTAGAATCAGCTGGGGTATACAATTTTCTTCTTGTGACCTGTTAAATCTTTTGTTCAAACATCCTAGGTATGTTTTCATGTGTCATTATAACACTGTGGCACTGCAGAAGATTGCTAGTGGCCTCTGGACTTACAGCCATAAGATTTTATGGCAATATTCAAACACAAATTAGTTTCACTTCCCTCTAAGTCTGCTTAGGCACTCCTACTTAGGTTGTCATAACCTCTTCCACTTGGCAATGTCGAACAACAAAATATGGCGCACAATCTGTGGCCAGTTACATGCCAATGAAATACTAATACTTATTTATCTTACCGCAAGTAAAGAATAATCAAACAATCACAGGATTGACTAGCAGTAAATGGCTCAACTCCAGACTGCTGTGTCGTCCAGATGGCAAAGGCATTTGTCACCAACGCTTTGCATCTGCTCTCAACCTGTCTGTGCTTAAGTTTTTCTCAAATGGCGGATTTATTCAAGCAAGGTTAAAAGTTATCAATTCCAACTAGCCATTCAAAAGACGCGTCAAAAAAAAACTAACTAATTTTGGACCATAAACATTGAGCGTTGTTCAGTGTGTTTCCTCGTCTGATTTTATTTATATATTTTATATCTCATTTATAGACCGATTTTTAATATCAAAATAGATTATTAAATGGCCAGCTGTCCTCTATCTACCCATATAGGTTTCCTTTATTTATTTCTTCTCATTTTCATCTGTGTAATTTTTAAGTAATTAATTGTGCTTTTTCCCGAACTGAAAATATTACTAAAATAAATTTTTCTACGTCCAGATAGTTTTATTAATGGGAAATCTTTATGGTATTATGTTAATCAATATCAGCGCTACAATTCCAGATATCTCTTTCCTTT
>JAMPIV010010833.1:0-289548 GCA_024509875.1 Oreohelix idahoensis | reverse complement strand
CTCCTTCTGTCCCAAGTCGGACTGCGCCCTGTTCAGCCCAAAATCTACGGGTTTCGTTTGAACAGAGTTGCCTTTATCCTGTTCCACAAGAACAAGTTTCATGTAAGCTCCCATCATATGTAAAGAGGTAGGTCAGATTTAATTCAATGCAAACTTTTGTCAAATAGCCCTCGAGACGTGGAAGAGAATTGTGCGAATGTTTCCGTGCTCTGCTTATTCGGATGGTTTCTGAACATTTGCAAAATTTTCGGGCGGTCATTACGGAACCGCTCAAGCAAGGCCTTTCTTAAGCATGTCGTAATCATGTTGGTATTCGTCCCAGCTTTGTGTTACGTCATAAGACATTATCGCTTTTAGTGACGTCGAGAGTTTAAGTGCCCAGCGGAACTCTCTAACCCATACAGATTTGCGAGCCTTTCGAATTTTTCTAGGTAGCTGTCCAATTTTTTCGTTAGGGCTAGGAAAAGACTCCTAAAGCAAAAGACATCGCAGTTAATTGGGCAGACTGAGTGCTGGAGAGATCCATCTGTTGAGGGACTGGGCGAAGACGGCTCTCCATATTTGATAGTAGAGGCACTCCTACTCTCCTAAAGCCTTGAGGCGCTAATTCATGTTTGTCTTTCCCTCTCTCTTTCCTCTCTCTCTGCGGGCCTTCCATTTCTGCCTCAATTTTATTCTGTTTCAATTTGACGATCGTCCCGCTTCTTCTTCCTTGCTTTCTGAACTCTCTTCTTCTCGCGTTTCTTCCTTCTCTCAGCTTCTGCCCTGGGGTTGTCTTCTCTTCCTTCCTCTCTGCTTTCTGCTCTTTATGTTGCTCCCTTACGCTTCCCCTCTTTCATGTCTATCTGCGTACTTGGTTTTGGCTCCGCAGTCATATTTTGCAGTTCCTGCCGTTCTAGTTGATAAACAGATTCGTCGGCTTCTGTGTCTTAATCCCCCTGAGTCTTTCGCTTCCTGTCACTAGATGGATCATCTCCTAATTCTCTCCGCGATAGCCATTGTCAAAGAACTGGATGCTTCCTAAAACTAGAGAAAACAGTAAGATGGAAAAGTAAAAGGGGAAAAACTCAAAGCCGCCTACGAGAAAAACAAAAGTAAAAAAAATTTACTGAATTGATACCTCCTGTCATGTGTCTAACTTATCGCCGCTATTATTGTCACTTAAGACATCGTAACGCAAGCAACTATTAAGCCAAATTCAAATGGGTAAGTTGTACACTAGAAAAAAGAATCTTACTCCCTTACTAACATAGAGAAAAATTTAGTATTAAACAATTTAAAAGTAAAAAAAAAAAATTTCCCAGCTAGAAAATGGTTAATTCTCTAACAACAAACTCCGTCCCTGAAGACAATTTTTTGAGAGAGAATCGTAGTTAACTTAATTTTTCCAAAAAACAGAAACAATCCGTTTCTTTAGCTTAGCTCAACTCAAACGGGCTTCATAACCTTTAGTTGCTTGTAAAACAATCACAGACTTCCCAGCAATTACTATAAAACCAAAAATTTCAATTCCCTCTGCCAGAGAATACAAATGTGACAATCTTTTATTCACACTATCTGCCTGTTCCTGTGGAAAAACAAACCTGTCTTACTTATTGTGTGGGTGGCCCAAAATACTGAACGCCTTGGTCTACGGGAAGTAATAATACTTTTAAAGCAGTGATACCCTACTTCTCAAAGACAATCAACCACTCTCGATTTTGAACTTAAGTTCAGAATCTCCAATTCCTTCTAACCATCTATTGTCGTAATTTTTATCTGAGAGGGTGGCATGATGCCAATATTGGTCCCCACTTTAGAGTGCCACCGTTTCCCGTGTATATTTACTAACAGACAAGACCCGGTCCCAAAGACAAGAGGGGGGGGGGGAGTGATCAGAGATAGGCAATTTAACCCACTGGTAAATTTATTACTCTGAGGCAAGGGGTTACAGAAAAAGGGGGGGGGGTGTAGAGGAAAAGCTATGGTTCTCAATTGTCTCCCTTTAAATCAACAAATTTTTCGGGAGGGGGAAGGAACACAGTTACCCGATCCCGCTAGGAGAGATCCCGTACAAGGAATATAATGCACCTTAGTACAAGGTCGAACTAATTAAAAGGGTAAAGAAAAGATAAATCTCCTTTCATTCAAAAAAACACACTAGGGCTGGCCATCCCCACAAACACACACGCAGACTTACCGAAAGGTGAATTCTGGCACTTCATAGGAAATACATCAAAAAACAGCACTAAACCTTGGCTTAGGTAAAAGTATTTTCTTCCGTGTACAGCCCCAGATTTGCGAGTTGTTGAAGTTAACAAAGTGTCCCGAAATCGCTGGACGTTGAAGTTTAACGGTACTGTTTATTTATTAGATAAAGTTCCTAAAGAATGTCACAGGCACTTGGCTAGGCGTGAGGTATGGTGTGGTTCCTAAAATTGGCACAGCTGGTGGAGATAACTTCCTTTTTCCGTAATGTCACAAGTTAAGAAAAGCACTGAGGTAAGTTCTTCTTCGGGGGGGGGGGGGGGGGGGGGGGGGGGGGAAGGGAGGGTAAAATCCACTGAATATACGTGACAGACAGTGTTCAGGTAGATCGATGCTTTTTCTTCACAAATAGGGGCAGTGAATAAAATATGTTCTGCTTCCAGTTTTCTTTAAGGACTCTATATGAACTAGTATTTTTAAAGTGTTTCTTGAATGGCTTTTTTCTCAGTTACGTTCAGAGGAGCGGGGCCCATTACAGGTCGCCACAAGTGTAGCTTTAAAAAGTTCATATGTTACTGGGGTTATCGAATTGAGTTTGGCAGAACTCTGTATATAATTAATAATTGCTGGGATGCAGGTTGAATGATCGTTCTGAATGAAAGATAATCAAAACAAGAAATGCATTACAAATCATATTATAATCTGACGCGATAAATTACAGTTAGCCTATTTACTTATTAGCGTCGTCAATTAACAAATCAGGAAAACTTCCCGTGAGTTAAAACAATTAAAAGCACATCTATCTATACAGAACTAAACTGTATTAAAGTTATAATTCTCTTTAACGTCTGCAAAATAAATTTACGCGTCAATTGTATTAGGAAATACTTTTAGCTGTAACATTAGTTTGCACTAGAACTTTGAAAATGGGTTTATTTAATAAGGTTAAATTTACACCACAATCCATTGAAATCAATTAAAATAACTCGACCACTGATCACTCGAAGCTAATGTATAAATTACCGTCTGCACAGAAAGAATACACTCCAATAGTCACGAAGGTAGATGAAATCCAGCAGGAATCCGACTATGCTAGTGCAACTAGGATTCTGTCAGAGCGAACGATAAAATGCAGTTTCTCGGAGTTCTCTATTTATACTTCTCGAATGTAACTTGAATAGGGCGTGTTAGATTTTCGCACCTTTCTTGAAGTTGAGCAAAAACCGAGGTACCTCGCCGATGTGTTAACCGCTGCGATTCCTTCGTTTTCCCCGGTCTACCGATTTTCTTCCGTCTCAGGCTGCTCACATAAGAGTGCGAAAATTTCCCGAGAAGCTAACTCTGTGAGCTGCACGTCCCCTGATTCTTTAGATCGTGTGCCGCTGCGATTGAATTCTGAGATCTGTCTGTATTTGATGGTACCGCTGTTCTGAGAGCTTTGGCAACTCCCACCAGGCGGGGTGACAGCCAGGTAAGAAAATGATCTGCTGTTTATTGCTCTAGAAACAGGAGTGAGTCTGTGGCCCGTCCTCTTTTGGGCCGGCGTTAAGGAAAAGATTGCTATAAATCGTTCTCAGAAATGGTTGTGGGCGGGATTTAACCTCCCATCAAAGGCCATGCGATCTCAAACGTTCACATAAGATAGCAAGCCACATATTAATGATCCAGCGTGTAAGGTTCTCGTGGAAATGCTGCATGCCGGTAAAAGTTACAACAGATGATCAGGGGTTCTAAAGTTATGAGAGGCCAATATTCTGTTATCATCCATCGAGTCAGGGAAATTCATTTGTCATACTTAGACGTACGTCACAGGGTCTGCCGAATAAAAGCGTAACTGGCGGAAATCCTGTGGAAGAATGAGGAGATTCTCTGTAGCCAAATAAATCTGCCGGAATGCAACAATCCCAATCTTCGGGTTTCACTTGTGCCAGTTTATTTAACATCATGTTGAGGTTTCCGTTAACACGTTCTACTAGCCCATTTCTGGCCAGAGTATAAGGCTTAGTGTAGATGTGCTGGTCCCTCAAGATCTTAACGATCTCATCCCTCAACAGGTTTCGGTATGGAGATCAGTTATCCGTCAACACTTGCTGAGGGAATCCCAACCGAGTGAAAATCTGCACGAGGGCTTCTGCGACATGCTTGGCATCTGCGCATGTTAGCGGGATAGCTTCTGCCCATGAAGTGCATGTGTCGACTAAGGTCAGGATGAACCTGTTCCTTCTTTTAGTCCTTTCAAAGGGTCCTAAAATGTCGATCACAACCCGTTCGAATGGTGTTCCCACTATTGGCATTTCACCCAAAGAGACTGAGGGTGTCCGTTGCTTGGATGGTACACGTTGGCACTGGGCACAGGATTTGACATACCTGATAATATCAGTATTTACTCCTGGTCACCAATAATGAGTGGTTATCCGTTGGTTTGTGGCATTCTGTCCCATGTGTCCGCTGAAGGGAAGAGAGTGCCCCATTTCTAGGATTTGGCTTATGTACTGTTTCGGTACTAGGAGCTGGTTATAGCCTTGGTCAGGCTTGTCCGTTCTGCGATAAAGTACGCCATCCTTAGAAAAAATGTCCCCGTGTTGTCTGGGTTCCTTAGCCATGGGCAGTTTTCTAAAGCAGGGTGCCAAAGTAGGGTCCTTTTGTTGCGCTTCTTTAAGTTCCATAGGTAACAAATTAGGCGCAGGCTACCGTTCCTTCATGGTTTGCCCTCTTGTAGTTACTGCTGCCACAATCGGCTCTTCCGGTTTCCCAATACACACGTATCTACCGCCAAGTATGACTGGGTAGATGGGGTCATCCATAACAGCCGCTTTGATCTCGCCTCTGACAAAATCAGAGTGGATCTCCACCAGTGCGATGGGAAGCGCTGTAGGTGCATCACTCTTAGAGACTCCACAAAGTTCGACGGTCTCTCCTGTCTCTTGACCGGGTTTAACCAGGTGTCTGGCAACAATGCAATCATAAGAAAGCCCCGTGTCAAATAAACAAAAAGTTTGAGAACCGTTCAATGTAACAGTACCTCGCGTTGAGGGTGTATCCCCAACAGGTTGGGAATCACTGTCAATAATTCCGCCTTGCGAGACTGTTAGTAAGCATCCGATGCGTTTAGGCTCGGTGTGCTCACTCTGATCATCTGTCCCGTGCGCAGGGGTTCTCCCTTTGCCACCTTGTCCTTTCTGGCTGCGCTGCCATGTAGGGCGGTCGGGTTGATCAGACTGTTTACTGTGGTTAGGGTACTTGGTTTTGTAGAACTTAGATTTTTCAGGAAGGGGGTTTTGAGGTCCAATTTCTCTGTGGTTATTCTGATTAGAAGCATGAGAAGCCTGAGAAGATTGGTCTAGATTATTTTTTCGAAAATGCTCTTCTGTCGGTTTACGTTTTGAGGCCGGTAGTTCAGCCAGCGCATTATGATAACGCTCAGATTTTTCCAAGATATCTTCAAGCTTTCTGCACCCTGCTCAGCTAAAATCTCCGGGTATCAGCAGACAAAGTGTTCTTTATTTGTTCTGTTAAAACAAATTCCTCCAGACCTTCATAGGTAGAGGGGAGCTGCGAAAGCTCAAGGCACTTTGTCAAGTATCCCTTTAAACGAGATGAGAACTGCTGAAAAGTTTCAGAGCTCTCCTTCCTGCTGTTGCGAAACAGTTGCAACACTTTGCGAGCATTCATTTCAAAACGCTCAAGCAAAGCTTTCTTCAACATGTCGTAATTGTCTTGTTGGCTGCTTTCCAGTTTGACGTAAACATCATACTCACTACTATTCAAGGACTGAGAAAGCTTCATATTCCAGCGCGACCTCTCTAAACCGTACAGAGTTGCCATTTTCTCAAATTTTTCTAGATACGTGTCAATCTTCTCATTAGGACAAGGGAAAGATTCTAGCGGAAAAGACATAGCAGTGACATGAATAGATTGAGTGCTAGAAGGATCAGTTAAGGAAGAATGAGGAGAAGACTCACCATTGCTGGGGGTAGAGGCAGCACCACGACTTTGAACCTCTAGAGCTTTGAGCGCCAACTCGTGCTGTCGTCGTTGCTCATTTTCTCTTTCCTCATGCTGTCTCTCCTTCTCTCTTTCCTCCCGCTGTCTCTCCTTCTCTCTTTCCTCCCTCTCCTTCTCTCTTTCCTCATGTTGTCTCTCCTTCTCTCTTTCGTTTGCCCTGCGGATTTCCATGTCCTCGGCCATCTTCTTCTGTTCTCTAGCTTCGGCTGCTTTCCTCTTCGCATCATATCTCTCAAGTTTGTCCCTGACAAACGCTTTCGCTTCTTCTCCGTCCAGACCTTCTTCTCTTGCCTCGTCCCAGAGGAGCTGTCTAAGCTTCGCCCTCTCTGCCATAGTAAATAGGTGACGGAGACTACTCAAAGAAGAAGCAAGAAAAGGGATACACTGGTTCCTATCACTTGCGAGAAAATACCAAAACAAAAGATGATATACTTTAACCTGGGATACCTCCTCCTATGCTATAGTATCTAACTATCGCTGCTATTAATCGTCAATAAAGCACCTAATGCAGACGACTACGCCCAATAAATGGTAGTTAAGATTACTCACTGAAAAATAAGTTGCTACGGTGGAAACAAAATAATTATTGCAAAATTTTAAGGAGAAAAAAAAATTCCCTTAATTTTTAATCCACTATCAAGTTCACCCCCTGAAGACAGTTAGGGTAAGGGAGGCAATTACAGGACGTATAGTCTGATCGCGCTCCTTAGCTTAGCTCAAACACCTACTTCTTCAGAACCCTGTGAATGTTATACACTCACAAACTTTACCAGCGTTTAGTATTACAAAATCAGTAATTAACATATATTCCGACAAAATCAACCTGCAACTCAAATGTATAATGCTCAAAGTGCTGTGGAAAACCATCATTAATTGTGTGGTCAGCACGCCCATAAACAGATCGATACGTCTAGGGGATAAATTATTTTTAAAAGGTACAAAACTCACAAGACATCACACTCTTACTCTATATCAGAATAAAGAAAATTAATCCTGCAAACGAGCTGATATTCATATTTGCGCAGGACTAGAGTTCAATTCCCGGAAAGCGAGCCCCCATTCTGTCGTAAATTTTTGATAGGGGAATTAAGACTTGGGTTGGTCCCTTCTGAATAGGTTAGAATGAGTGATAGCCACAGTGGGATATGATAGTAGTGAGATGGTAGAAATTTATAGAGGCTGTCCCGGAAATCGAGAATCTCTCTCTCTGCCTAATATATTAATATATTTCTATCCACTCACGTGCCCACACATACAATTGACGACAGTAAAACACACAGACTTAGGAACACAATAACAATTATTATATAGATATTATGGGAACGAACTGACCACCAATATAGCATACACAGTCCCGTTAGAGAAAAGTGATAACCCCAAAGAGTTACAGATACATATGATTGAGTCTATGGTTTTCCCCTTTTAAGGTATGGACAGACTTGATACTCTGCTTTTCTAAGGGTAAATATTGTTAGCAATAACTTGCATAAAGGAAGTTACAACGTGGGTGACTCAAACAAAGAACATCCTTCAGTCTACTTTCACTCGGTTCTTTCATCAGGGCCCTGATATACTTAAATTGTGCTGTTGTTCGCCGTCTGGCGCAAACTTTGGGACACTCACACTTTTTATCTGTTACTGTCGTTTAATGAAACAGATCCCAGCTCTGCAGATTTGTTTGTTGGTTTCATCAAAATGGATCTGGGGAGCGTCTGCTTCATGCGATAGTTATTTCAGACTAAAGTTAGTGTCACTTGACTCACGATGTAAGAATTAGGCTTAAAGGAGCACACAATGTCAGAACACGAGGTTTCCCTTAATTAGGAAGATGACCGGTGGACAACTTCTCTCAACAAATAATCTTGGTTCACCACACACTTGTCAACAATGTCGGAAAGTTAATGTTTTAGATTTCTGTAATTTTTCTCGCCACAAGGCAGCATGTACATTAGAGTTAGTGTAGAAATATGCACTGGCTCAAAGGCCCTGTATAAGCATTTATTAGGTATGTCTCTGTACAAAAACGCCGGCAAAGTTTGGGTTACCCCAGTATTCACTGAACAAAGAAAAACCACATATGAAATATGTTACATATTATGTACTCAATATAACTTACGTTTTTAAAACGCAGAATGATGTCTGCTTACCTGGATCTTTGAAGATACCCTGACGAGAAAATACCACGTCTAGTTATAGTTCTTTTGTTCACGAAGAACAAGAGCTGACAATTAAAAAAAAAAAAAAAAACCATTCATTTTATTTACTCATGCAAGCAAAGTTAAGGATCAGGTTCTTGAATTTGAAATGTTTTCTAGCTTCCATCTGCGAGCATTGGGTGTTTTTCGTTTTTTTTTTCTATCAACCAGGGCTACTTAATCAATGATTTTTTTTTCATCATCTGTCAATTTTAACGAGCTATTGTAGTGTAGGCGGTACAGACAAAAGTTCTACATATGTTGTTTCTTTGTTTATTTGTTTGTTTGTTTTTGGATTTAATATTCCAGCAGCCATCTCGACATATTTTTGTCATACACTGACATTATCATACCTTCTTCACTTATATATTGTCCCTTCTACATTTCGGGTCGTCAACATATGACATCACGCAGTGAGGGGGGAGGGAGGTCACAATTTGATGACGTTGAGTGACGATTCCCCCCCCCCCCCCATTTTGAACTTATAGGAACGGGAAAAACGTACTGGAGCACCTTTTGAATAATACAATAAGGAAAATCCACCTTATAATACGGAAACCGGACTCCTACAGGACCTACTTATAACGTCACAGAGGGAATCTATGATAGAAATAGTACCCCAGACGCGTGTTCGAGGCATCTTTATTAAGTGCCAAGACTATTCTACTGAGCAAGAAGTCTAGCGTTCCTAACTAGTTTGAGGTGAGTTGTAACATATTTCATATACTTTGAATTTGACATGTTTGAACTTGCTGATGGTTATACATGTCCTTACGATGCTGGCAACCTCAGTGTAGTGAAGTGAATCCGTATGACAACACGCTCAAATTCCCCGCTCAAAACAAACTAGCTATCGTAATTTTAAATCTATAAATAACTACAGTATTTGAAATTTTTCTGAGGGGCAAGTCAAATTTACCGCCAACAATTTATCTAGTGTATTTCAATTTTTATGAGAAACAAGTAAAAAGTTACCGCCCACACCAAAAAATTATCGCAGAGCATAGTACAAAATTTTGTTCATCCAAAACGCAATTTCCGCCCGTTAAATTAACGTGTGTTTACAATTCAAATACTCCTAGTACAAAAGACCGTGTAAATGTGTTGAGCTGTATTCCACAAAATGCTGGTATTTATTATGATGGAACCGCAAAAGCAATTTTATTCTGCTTCCGCGTTTTAGCGAGAAGCAAATTAATAAGACACATTTTCCCTTTCCAACCTGGCTCACCAAGAAGGAATAGTCCAACTCATCCTGTTTTAACGTTTTTACTACTGTTTTTTGTAGCACGTTCTTTTCAAACATAGTTACATTGTTGCTTGTTAAAAAAAACACGATTATTAATCTCTGTGATACATAATTCCAATATAGTGACCAAGTGATTGTGTTGAGCTGCATTTTTAAAATGAAAGTGTATTTGTTCGCCGTCCTAGGGATTACGGCACATAAGGAGAGGTCATTCAAATTCAGAACTTAGGAATTAATATGTACTGTATACCCTGATGCCTCGGATATGATGTTCGGAGATTCCAAATATATTGTTTACGAGGCCATTTAAAGATGGGATATTCTTGATGTATTATATACCCTTGATCATAATCTGTATGTCTGCCCTTGGGAAAACATGGGCTAGGAATAATGAATGAAAATGGGGAACTATTCTCAAACCTCTGTGCTTCAAATCAACTGGCTATAGGAGAAGCATGTTTCCACATAAGAGAATACACAAGGCAACATGGATATCACCAGACCATAGAACAGAAAATCAGATTGATCATATATGCATGAACAAGAAGTTTAGATCATCATTGCAGGATGTAAAGGTATATAGAGGAACAGATGTGGCATCAGATCACCACCTTCTGATAGCCAAAGTAAAAATGATACTCAAAAGATATGCAACAATGCAAAATTATAGACAACAATTTAATGTAGGACATCTAAGAAATCAAGAAACAAGAGACAAATTTGCGGTCACAGTATCCAACAAATTCCAAGTGCTCCAACAGCTGGAAAATGAAGAGAATACAGAAGACTATTGGAAGCAGGTCAAAACTGTATGGAATGAGACATGTGAAGAAATACTGGGGAAAATGGAAAGACAACAAAAAGCATAGATAACAACAGAAATCATCAATAAGATAAAAGACAGAAAAAACAAGAAAGCAGATTTAAACACAAGCAAAACCAGAAGTTCCAAAGCCAAGGCTCAAGAAGTGTACGGAGAAGCAAACAAAGAAGTTAAAAGAAGTATCAAAAGAGACAAGAGGAAGTATATTGAGGAGTTGGCAAGAGAGGCAGAAGATGCTGCAGCCAAAGGAAATATGAGAGAACTGTATAGCAGCACAAAGAAGCTAACAGGGAAACACAAGCAAACAATTTGCCTCATAAAAGACAAGAATGGGAAACTGCTCAGCAATATACAGGAGCAAATGAAGAGGTGGACAGAATATTTTGGTGACCTTCTCAATAGATCAGCTCCACAAAACACCCCCCCCCCGGACATCCAGCCAGCAGAAGAAGAGCTACAAATTAACGGTGAAAGACCAACGAAGGAAGAAATAAAGAAAGCCATAAAGCTTCTAAGAGATGGAAAAGCGGCTGGACCTGATGGCATTCTAGCAGAGGCCATAAAAGCAGATATCGACACGGCTACAGAGATGTTATATAAATTAATTGGTGCCAGAAGAACCAGACAAGTGCCAGAAGAACTAAACAAGTGCCAGAAGAACCAAACAAGTGCCAGAAGAACCAGACAAGTGCCAGAAGAACCAGACAAGTGCCAGAAGAACCAGACATGAGAATAAAACGCTGGAGATGGATAGGACACACAACACTGAGCACACCTGGTGATAGATTGACCAGGCAGTCCTTGTTCTGGAATCCCCAGGGTAAGAGAGACAGAGGAAGATCAGGGAACACATGGAGAAGATAACTGGAGACAGACGTGATGGGGATGAAGAAGATATGGCACGACCTTGAGATGATGGCACGGGACAGGAAGACTTGGCATAAAGCATATGCTCCTTAGCGAGTTCAAAGGTGATGATGATGAGTAACTAATTTACATCCAATTACGTTGATACTTTTTAGTAGGCCGATTGACAGAGTGGTTAGAGCGCTAGTCTCTTGCGGATAAGGTGTCGGGTTCGATTCACGGTATCGACACGCTTCAGTCTACCCAGCTGTAAATGGGTACATGACTTTGCACTTGAGTTAGGGAAGGAAAAGGCCGTGAGGAAGGGAACTTGTCACCCAACCTCTTAAAGCTAGACCTAGTTTAGTGAAGTCTCTTACACTTCCCTCCCTATGGCAGTATCTGCTTTGGGACTACCTTTACCTTTTTTCGATAGTACAAAATAATAGGAAGGGGTGAGGAGGTTAATAGATTTGTGACGTCATATTAGGGGGAATCTGGGCTTTTATGACGAAATGTGACAAGGAGGGAGGAGGATGGGTTAAATAATGGCAAAAATTTTCGTCAGTAACATTTACCTTTAGCGCCACAGTTCGTCCCGATATCAAGACTGACTTCCCTTTAATAAGTACAAATAAGACTAAAGTTGACAATACAATTGACTTTAACATGAGCAGTGTGGAAGTGTTTCATGTCTAACGCATGGGTAGTTTTCTGGCACACGGCTGAGTGATTCGGTTCCACAGACAAAACTTAAGCATGTCTTAAGGGGAAACTAATATGAGTTTGTGCTTGGAACTAGCAACTTCGTCTTGTAACAATAAATTGCTAGAAGAAATCTGCGCTGCAAGGGCAGATAAATGCTTGCATGCAGTCTTCCTGCTTCAGTGGACGCACCATGCTCCATGGGTAGGCCAAAGGAAAATGACGAACAATGTATTGCTTTTTGAGACATAAGTGTGCTCCCTTCACAGAGAATAATTGTTATAAAGGCGATAAAAAAAAGCGGCCGATGGGTAGGACGGCGAGCAGGAGGCTGTCATATTGGTCAAATACCTATGATTACGAATAATGTACATCATTGCGGCTTTTATACATTAGGTACGACAAAAAGCGAAAGTATATAGTAGGGATAATTTTTATTGCGTTGTGGGGGGGAACTGATGGGGGGGAGGGGGGGTTTGCCGGTTAAGGTGGGGGGGGGCGGCACTGGTGCGGACCGCGAGGATAGGGAGGGATTGGTCTATGTCTGCATCTTCGTTTCTTGACGGCATTGGTGGGGGGGGGGAGAAGAGAGAAGGGAGGGGCTGCGTGTTATGGTTTGGGGAGGGGTGGCGGCACTGGTGCGGAGCAGGGGATGGTTGGGGTATGGTCTATGTCTGTATTTTCGTTGGAAACATTTTTTAAGTGCAGAGTGTAGTTACTCGTCATCGGTCGATAAATTAGGTCATGTGTCTCCGTGTTGTGTGTTAGCACATAACATAAATTGTTGTAAGCATGCTTTATTATGCACTTAGAAACTAGAGGCATTATATATCATAATTGATACCTATCAGAGATTGAACGGGATAGTTTTCGTTCATTTTGGTTGGATTTTGGTTAGGGTTAATAGTGGGTATTTTACAATGTGTCGAATCGATACTATTACTTGTCCGTATAAATAGAGTTCGGGCAAATGGTGGACCTTGTTCCACTATTCTTCCCAGCTACCAAGAAAGATACTGAATGGGTCATCATATCTACATGAATTTCGCCACATAAATTCCTCTAGGTATGAGGGAAACAATACCCTGGTCGTTCCAGACTGTCGTTTAACTTTCCTGTTTGCACGCATCCTCACTTTAACACTGCTCTCGCAAACAAAACAAATTATCATTAGAGTGTATCAATACTCATTCGTTCGACCTAACATTGTGACATGTGACCGAATTATTAATAGCCACTGTATTAACACTGTATTATTTGGGAGCCGCGGTAGCATAGTGGTTAGTGCACTGGCTTCCTATCTCAGTGGTCTATGGTTCGATCCCCAGATGAGGTGGGATTTATTTAGGCCGCAAACGGCTCCTGGGTCGACCCAGCCCCAAATGGGTACCAGAGCAACTCTGGGAAGGTTAAAGCTGCCGGCGTGATGCTGACCACATCACCCCTAGTGTGCCGACGGTCGAGAAAATATGGGCCTAACACCATATTCACAATATGCCTCAATGGGGCGTGTAACGGGATCCCTTACCCTTTACCTTACTGTATTAATAAGTAAAAGTACACTCAGTGGTATTAAAAAAATAAAGAAAATATTAATATGGTTATTATAAGTTTTAATTCAGTGGAATAAATTGGATACGTAATGTTTATTTACGCATCGAAACCTCTCCGAAAAAAGGGAGGTCACTCACTCCACAACGCAGGAGGAACGCTGGGGGCGCTAAAGGTAAACCTGACATGAACATTTCTTCTACACTTACATTATCATTTTGTTTCGCTCCTGAAGGAGTACAAGGATGTAATGGGTCTCGTTTCCACGTTGTGTGATCTTTTTTTCCACTTACTCGCGAAGCTCCGGCTGCTTTGGCATCGTCTACTCGCTCTGTTTCATGTTGTTTTTATTCTTTCAACTCTTCTCGCTCTTTTTCCATCGTGTCTATAGCCTCTCAACTCTTCTCGTTCTTTGTCCATGTTGTCTACAGCCTCTCAACTCTTCTCGTTCTTTATCCATGTTGTCTATAGCCTCTCAACTCTTCGCATCCTTTGTCCATGTTGTCTATGGCCTACGCATCTTGCATGCTGTTGGCTTGGCATTTGAAATGTAAAAATACAACATTTCTGATTGGAGGCTTGTCATATAGTAGCAATCTTGACGTAGGCCGAATGTTGCCTTATAATTTAGTGCCTTGTGAGTTTGCCGCACTGTCAAATTCAACTCGTCGAGAAGACAGCCAGCCAAGCCAGAGCAAGGAATCGTTCAGGATTCCACTTTAAAGGACCGGACAACGTGTTTGAGCATCTTGTGGACTTGCATCCCAGGAAAACTAAAATTTCATTAATACGGAAATCCCGGAATCCTTGGAACCTGAACACTAAGTCATAGTGGGATTCTATTAGCAAAGTAATACCCCAGACTATGTGTAAGAGGTATTTTAAACAAGTTGCCTTAACTATTTTTCTGAGCCAGTACTCAGTATTCCTCAAAAGAGATTTTGGGGTAAGTTTTACATTTTATAATTCTATATTTTGCATTATTAACATATGAAAATTGCTAGTGAATGTCCAAGTCATATTTGTTTATATTTCATGATATTAGTCGGTGATTCCAACTGGTGGTGCTATCTGTGGAACAAGTGAATGGTATACGTGGCCTTGCAATGAAAATTAGACACCTGCAGCATACGGGTCTTAATAGACGCTGGACTTTCTTCGCAATTTCCCCACGATACTACGAGGGACGTGTTGCAGCCATCAGTGACGAGAGATATGGCAATTGTTAACTTTGCATCTACACTCAGCCTTTTACGAAGAATTATTATGTATTTTATTTCAGCTCGTTAACGCCCCTATATATATATGGGACCCCAAGATGCAGCAATAGTGAATGCAGTCAGCGACCCATAGCTTGACTGCTTGCTTCAGGATCAGCGAACCAGAGCTGATCAAGACCGTACTCCACCTCCACGTGGTGGTCCTGGAAACAGTCTGCAGCAGTGCAGTCTGGCTGGGCGAGTATGGATCGAAATGGGAAGGCAAACCCGGTCCCTAAAAAATGCCGTGCAGAAGTCGGATGTGTCGACCGAAAGGGGCAGATATCACAGCTTAGGCGCAAACAGACACAACGCAACTACCGTCCTTTTCAGGGCGAACGAGGAAGAAGAAGAAGAAGTATGTATCGTATACAGTTCTTCATGCCTTAGTATTACTCAATGAATTTTGAAAGACTTGCTCTTTAGGATCTGGGATGTAACGCCATTGGGATATTTCAAAATTTAGTATTGTAATTATAATACAAAAATTATTTAAAATATTCCGATAAAATGTATACTTGCCTTATACAATATTACAGGGGCCATAATCAAGGGAAAGACAAATTCAAGAGAAGTCAAGGGACGTAATACAAATCTTAAAACCAGTATTCTATGTTTCTAATTAATAACCATACGTTTGCATATTTGACCACGTAATCGAAAGTATTTAATTACACCCTTTTAATTTAAGGCGAAACAGAAAAAAAGCCCAGTTTTATGTAGCACTTCTGTTTTTTTTTTCTTTTTTTTAAACTATGAAATTTTAATGATACTGATTTTGCCACACGTATTCTAATCGTAGCAGAACTGTATCGACATGTATATATTAAAAACAGTAAATGTTCCACGTGGATCAACATTCAAAGTAAGCATTATCATCTGTCCATGTTTAATTTGAATGAAAATCTAACCAGATTTGGAGTTTGTGTCTATTAAGTTGTTACAACATTTTTACAATTCTGCGTCTAGCGAATTTAAATTGTAAATTAATTTGGTTTTCAATGATTTGGTTAAAAAAAAAAAAAAAAAATAAGCTGGCGCCATAGGTAAAAAAGTGAATTTATGACTCAAAGCATTAGACCTCTGGAGACACATTCAGAAAATTTGACTGACCACCAGCATACAAGGCCATTCATTGTATTATATGTACGCGTAAAGGCTGAATCAAGGGAAATAAAAAGAATGATACATTTTTTTCCAAATAACTACGCCAATCGTTATTATTTTACAACACAATAAAAAAAAATGTTAATTACACTTTAAAACTTTAAGTGGAAATTAAAACAAAATTGAAGTTGCATGTAGCATTTTGTTTGTTTTTTTAATATGTAAATTTAATATAATTAGTTTTAAAATGCGGATTTTAATTGTACACTCGGATTAACAAGATGTGATATGCATCTTGGATACTTTACAATGAAACAGACCGCAAGTTCTTTTCTGTTTGGACATGCCTCCACAACATACGGTAACAGAGATAAATAAAGAGATTAGGGGCTTTGTTTTTGGGCACACTTTATTTAGCATTAAACATCAAACACCTTAGCCCTCCTAGATATAGGGACAAAATAAAGGCACTTAGAATTAAACATGTAGGAAATATAATAAGAGACCCAGAACAACACACATTAGCCAATTATACGTAGAGCTTAGACTTGATAGATTGAGACCACTAAAGAACAATGTCCCACATTATTTCGGTACACTACCACCTTTTTTACAAGACATGCATACAAGCCATCAGAGGACACGAAATTGTAATTAACCAGAAAACAAACAAAATTTACAAACACCTAATCAGGTTACAAGCAACACCTTTACACCTAGAATTAAAAAAGGATACAATTATTTGATAACAAATTACACTGAGATTTTCACCAATCTTTACGACGAAAGCATCACAACAAAAGCCAAGGAAGTCACATATCGACTTTTATATAACATGACACCAACTACAGAAAGAGCAGCACACAGATTAAAACGAATATCACGATGCCAGCTTTGTCAGGCAAATGTACAGGAAAGTGAGGAACACATTTTTTATAAATATAGTACAATTATACCAGCACAGAATATCTTACAAGACATTATGGACACACATACGAAACAAGAAACGGACATTTTCAAAGCCATTATGTTTAATTCAGTTCCCAAGACACTATCAGACACCCATACAAATTTGATTACTTTGCTCTCGGAATGCCGTAATTTAATATGGTTATGTCGCAATACATATGTGTGGACTACAAATTTTTCCGCCCAGCTCTTTTCCCCCATTTGTTCCTATGACGAGCGACGCGTATTTTATAACTTGGCCACTACCCCAAATCCAGGATCCTTGACCCGTCAAATATTCTTAAAGCCAAACCCTTAGTTTATACAAAAGTAACTATCTTACCTGCTCCTTTTTTTTTACACCCCCCCCCCCCTCTTTTCACACACACACACTGCTAATTACGAGGTACTCTATCACCTTTCTGTCTAAATTTTCTTATTTTATTTATCCTTACTTCCCCCCCCCCCCTTTTTTTGTAATACACATCCTCACTTGCCCATACACACACCGCTAAAGACGAGGTACTCCATCACCCAATATATTTATCTTAAGTACGCTTGTGAGAGTGCGTGTGTGTAAACAAATTTTACCTCTCTTTTTGTCGTGTCCGCGGTGAGAAGACTGCCTTTTAATTATTACTATTATTATTTTTTTAAGGGCTTACCTGAACATGTATTTTATCGATAGTCCTAAATTTGTTTACATTTTTGTAAAAGCATGGAAAAGGAAAAACAAAAACAAAAATTAATAACGTCAGAGTGCAAGAAAGAGTGTGTAAATGAGTGTTTGCGAGGGAGTGAGGGTTTTTTTTCCATTATATTTTCCTTGAAACTTCTTTATTGAAACGTAAAATTAACCAGAAAGAAAAGTTGCTAGTATGGTTTTCATGAGAAAAATGTATATGTGGAAAATATAGTAGTTCCAGCTCCTTCTTTCGTGTTCGGGTGCAGAGGCGTCCCTGCAGTATTTGGCACCCCCTCCTCATAAAATAATACACTTGCAAGCACATTTTAACATTAAGTATTTTGACAATAGTGTCCGACGGCCCCCCTTCCTGGCTGTCACCCGGGGCGGACCGCCCCCTCGCACCCCCCTTAGTACGCCACTGTTCGGGAGAACTGTGTTTTTTACTATGTAAATATATTGTAATTTCCTTGTGTCAATAACTAAAATCTTCACAGAAATGTGAATAACGGTTGTTGTGGCCAGTAGCCCCACCCAGATGCGTACTTTTGGCGACCACACACACGAAGGTTAAGATTTCCGTATCCTTGCAAAATAACGAAACAAATCGTACTTAAATTTACTTCATCTACACACAGGGGTCCGATTTAGCTGATTTATGACGTCAAGTCCGGGTCTGGCACAGATAAAATAACTTCGTGCTCAGCCGTAAAATGTAATCTGAATGAATGCCTCTTGTGTCAAAGAACGAAGTTTCGTTCACCCAGTAGAGAGCACAACAGGGGGAAATAAAAAGAGACACTTCTTAGTGGATAGTTTTATCTATTCGGTTTTTTTTTTTTTTTTTTTTTTTGGGGGGTGGTGGGCGCGGTGTTCCTCTCATTTTTTTCCCACTGTTCTCACTTAAAGAAAAGAGTGCTCTATAATTCCAAGACAGAGGGTGTATGACTTCTTTATCCTTTTTGTTTGCCTTCTCTTTTTATTCAACACTATCATTATAAACAAAATGTGCAGTATATAACTTCAGAGTACAAGTAAGAGTGTGTAAATGCGTGTTTGCAAGGAAGTGAAAGTTTTTCTGTGCAGCTGCTCATTGTATTATCATTTTTATACTCATATTCATACTATTTTTGGCAATGTGTCAATGCACATGTCTTTGTAAATTTCCACGGAATGTGAATAAAGTTGTGGGAAAAAATGGACTTAATGGAGGCCTTGTGTCTAGGTGGAAACTGGCGTTCCTCGCAAAAAACGGAAAACGAGACTAATTTTTTTAATGAAAAAAAAAACTAGCTCAAAGCTAAACAGTACACCAGAACGAAACGTCTTCATTATTTGGACATGTGTCCTAATATAACCGACGTTTTCCATGTGTCTAGGTTGAATGGGTCGTGTCTCACCGAAAAAAAAAGAAACTTTCATTTTAAAAATGCAGCTCAACACAATCACTTGGTCACTATATTGGAATTATGTATCACAGAGATTAATAATCGTGTTTTTTTTTACAAGCAACAATGTAACTATGTTTGAAAAGAACGTGCTACAAAAAACAGTAGTAAAAACGTTAAAACAGGATGAGTTGGACTATTCCTTCTTGGTGAGCCAGGTTGGAAAGGGAAAATGTGTCTTATTAATTTGCTTCTCGCTAAAACGCGGAAGCAGAATAAAATTGCTTTTGCGGTTCCATCATAATAAATACCAGCATTTTGTGGAATACAGCTCAACACATTTACACGGTCTTTTGTACTAGGAGTATTTGAATTGTAAACACACGTTAATTTAACGGGCGGAAATTGCGTTTTGGATGAACAAAACGTGCCATGACAAAATGATGCAAACATTAAAAAATAACGATGCTCACAAAACTCTACAGAACCACTTGCATGCCTTTCCAATAGTTCTACTATAGGAGACTTGCCCAGAAAGATACAGATTGACATAAATAAACCTCCAACCAATATTAAACGCGTGCAAGTATAAACAGAGCTTCAGAACAACAAAACAATCTGAATAGCAACTAAAACATAAATAAATCATCTAAAGGAATATTACAGTGCTGCAAATAGAATATAAATAGTCCAGAAAGATATCAAAGAAAATAATAAGCGGCGCGGTTTACGAAACAATTTATATGTTTGATGAGGGCATGCTACAAAGATAAGTAGTAAACACGTTCAAAAAGGGAAATGGTGGACTCTTCTTTCCTGGTGCGCAAGATCGAACTAGAAAATATGCCTTATTATTTTGCTCCTTGCAAATGATCGGAAGCAAAATGAAATCGCTTTTCAGGTGGAACCATAAGGAATAACAGTATTGTGTGCTGCTTGCATTTGCAATTACTGTAAGCAAGGCACGAGGATAGCCACTCAATGCAAGGCACTCGAATATAAAAATATTATAGTTCATTTTTACATTTCCTAAGTTTCCTAAAAAGTTACTAGGAAAACCGGGCAACGCGGGGTACTTACAGTTAGTATATATATATATATATATATATATATATATATATATATATATATATATATATATATATATATATATATATATATATATATATATATATATATATATATATATATATATATATATATATATATATACAAAGAAAACAAAACATTATAATGATTAGCAAACTATGTTGCTTGGTTTTTGGTTTGTTTTTTGTTTTTGTTTTTTGTAAAACGTTACTAGAAATGTTCCGTTCATGAACAGTTTCTGCATGTGACATCTCGAGAAAGATGTTAAATTATTTAAATCTGTTATTCCACAATTCGTAATTTGTTTCTTTACATTTTTCAACAGTTTTTTTTTTTTTAGTATACCGTCCTCGTGGAGCAGGATACATCTTTATATGTCTCTCACGTTTATTATTCTGCATTTTTTTTTTTTTTGTGTGTAATGAGGTTGTCAGCCCACTGCGCAGTTTCCTGTTATTTGTTTCTTGCGACATGCACGAGGAAGCAGTGGTTATTTTCTTTCTTTGTCCTCTCAAAGATCCCTGGATGAAGCAATTAAAGCACTGAAATGGACAAAGGAATGGTGTTCTTTTTTTTTCAATATTTTAGTAGTCTAGTGTAAAATTCTGTTTTTCCCGGATTCTTTTTTGTCATAACATTGGATTATGCGTATCTGTATCTTCTTTTTGGCTGTTTTGAATGTTGCTGTTATAAACCTGGGCCCTACTGCTTCTTACTTTACGAGTGCACTATGTCCTTCCTTTCATAGCAGTACAGCCACCACTTCACTATGGCATTATTCTTCCTCATATTCCTAGGACAGGACCATTTCTCAAGTGATCAGTATCTTCCTCTCTATGTCCTTCTACTTTGTTTCGCAGAGTCCCAGGATGTAAATCTTGAAATTCCTCATTTCTGCTACGACATGTGAAGCTCTCCGTGGTTGTTTAATATGCGATCATGCCAGTTTTGCCATTTCTGGAGATTTTCCAACAAGAAAAAGAAGGTGAGTCAGCAACCCAGATTCTTTTCATCTTTCAACTTAAATTATTTTCTTTCGTTGACTTGTCCATGTTGTTTTGTTGAAGTTTTATCTATTAATTTATTTTGATTTATTTATTTATTTGTTGTGGCTTACAATTTTTACAGGATGGGATAGCCGGACCGATACCCAACCCTCAACAGTCGCAATTTACGACATGCGTCAACGGTTGCAGTGTTACTATTGTTTCATAAACCTTGATGCTCCAAATTAACTTGTTGTAGGTGGAAGCATACTTCACACAAAAAGAATATATCAGACAACATGGACATCACCAGACCACAGGACAAAAAAAAATGAAGCGAGACAACAACAAAAATATGGAGATAGGCATGAAAATGATGAAGTAAGCATGGATATAACTTGAACGGATAGCACACGACATAATTGGGTGAATTCGTTGAATACCTAAGCTGCCGCAGATGCTGAGGACCGTTGTTATTAGTTGTTTCTAAAACTGTAAACGATCTCTTAAATAAAGTGCAGAATGCACGTGTTGTTGTGATTAGCAACTTCAACACTGTAAAGGACAATACAAGACTGGATTTTTTTTTTTTAAGTTTTGGTGAGGTGCGCCTCTTTCAACCTAGACACACGGTCGGTCAGTTATATTAGGGTGCATATTAATATAAAAGACCTTGTTGTCTGGTTTATATAATTACGTCGGTCATAAATGTTAAGTACAACAAACATGAGAGAATCAGAAAGAGCGCAGTAAAATCAAACTGTCCGAATTGGACTTTGTTTGCAACACAAAACTACAAGGTCAGTAGTTCGGACACCCCGACTGCATACGGCCTGCCTGTATCACATGATTTCTATACTATAACTGCAAGGCCATGGCGCCGTTTGGTTAGTCCTAGGTTCGATGCCCGTTAAGCCTATCACTTATATTTTCTTTTATGTTGTTTAGTGTCACCATTTATGTCCAACGAGTACCTGTTAATAACCTTTATTTATTTATTTACTGTATGGTGTAAGGCACCAGAGAAACCACAGAAAATGGCTGATGAACTATCTAAATTGACCAATCGGAACATTCACACAACAAAGTTGGACAATCAAAGACTGGCAAAAGATCTTGATCACAACAGCAGAAAGAAAGAAAAAAAAAGCAAAATGAAGAGGAACAAGAGGGAAAGGTATTAGTTGTGATGGTGGAAGAGAAGGAGGAAGAAGATATTAAAAGAAGACATAGGAACATTCGTGGAAATCTTTTGAGTGGAAATAAAAATGTATGAATGTCACGTAGACATTTATGATCTATAAATTGCCTATATCCTCGTCTTTTTCTGTCACCCGTATCCTCTATTTTTTTATCATTTTATCCTTTTCCTGTGTTTTTCGCATTCGTACGTTTGCGAATATATTCATTACTATTTTCCCATTCTAACGTTTACCTGTTCCCTTTCTCAAAACTGAGATACTTCCACAGGATTTCCGCCAGCTACGCTTTTATTCGGCAGACCCATTAAGGGCCCGCTTGAAGCCTTACTTTGGTCGCTGACAGACCAGAAGGCTAATGAGACAGTCGTCTCAGCAAGTAAATATGTGTCGGATTTAAAAGGAAGGTTGAAACTAGGATGGGACCTAGCAACGACTAACTTTAAGCGAGCACGCACAAAGCACGCTAACCGATACAGGAAAGTCGCGAAAGAGAGAGAACTGGAAGCAGGAGAGAAAGTTTTGGTGTTATTCCCTACCGGAAACAACCAACTGAGGATCGGATGGCAAGGGCCGTTTACCGTCCTGAAAAAGATTTCTAAGGCTAACTACCAGATCTCTATTGAAGGAAAGGAAAAGGTTTTCCATTTAAATCTCTTAAAGAGATACTTGGAAATGTCGCGAGAGGTTCCTTAATTTATGAAGAATAAGACAACCAGGTGTATCAGGTGATACTAGGATAGTTGCCAGAGAAGAGTCTGATCTTAAAAGAAATACTCCATTCTCAGAAAAGAGCAATGGTGTATAGAGTTCATAGGTATAAAGTCAGGCTGTAAAGAATTTCTGGCCGAGGTAGTAATATTCAGTACCAGAATTCTATGGTGCCCCTCTCAGAATTATACCTATGGGCTGTTATAGTATCTAGGGGATTTAATTAAATTCAAAGTAATTCAAAGCTGACATAAAGTAATAAAAACAGTGCACTACAATTTCTTAATTTTATTTATGTACAGTCATCTGTTTAGTTTTGTTTGTGTAAACACAAACCCTAAAAATAAAATCACACTGATGATGTTGAATGTATCTACACCAAATAAAAGTCAATCACTAAAATTAAAGTTTTTTCCTAGTTGTTAAGGCTCCCTTGTTATGAAAATAGTCTTAGTTCACCTAATCCTCTGGAACCAATGTTAATGTTGGTACTTGAATTTATCTTCATCATCGTCGTGAAATATTCTAATCCACATATATAAATTAAAAGGTAAATGCAAAGCCTAACAAATAAATTTAATAAAAGGAAGAAGAATGGTAAAGAACAGTGCTGTCACAATGACAGTACTCGAAATCCCCTTTATTTTATGCTTCGTCTGCAAATTGTAGCGTTTCCACAACACATTAAAACGGGTATTGCATTTCTAAGAAAAACATTGAGAGGTACACTGCGTAATGACCTAAATTAATCCTAACATTAATTATACTACGTTACCAAAACGAACGAACTGATGGACTCAAATAGAAAGAAGGGAGGGCTGAAAATCAGGAACGCATGCAAAATTAAACACGCGTCTCGCTATTAATGCCACCCCAACAAGCGTAACGCGATACACAATTACTACTATCACGCGTGTAAGGCCACATGCACTAACTTTTTTTTCAGACGGACAGTGATAAAAACACTACCCTTCCCAGAGTTAGGTTTTAAAATCCTGAAAAACTCTTATTAGGAAAGATGACAATAGATGGGTTTACGTTTGAAAACATTACAGTACCCAGACAGCACATCTTCGAAACAGGAGGTAGAAGAAATTGCATATTTTGAACGCAGCCACTTAGCTCTTTTAAAATTGTATAATTGGGTTCCTTAGGGCTTGATGACAAAGAATATGTTAAGTGTTATGCAAATAGTCTAGGAATTAACAAGTTATAGCCAAAATAAAATGATGGTGCTGTCAGACAACACCCAAAATCAGAATCGCTCAGTGGTAGATTTTTTAAACCACCATTGTACGAGAAATGGGCCACAAGTTACATTTGAACTGATTGGCTGGAATGATATATAAGGCTAAACACGATTAGTCGGACTATAAATGCTATCCTTGGTTGTTAGGGGAGACGTAGGAAGTTAAAATTTTTTCAAACACTTGTCGAAACGTGGCTCCATTGGCCAGACTCGCTGATATACTCACTTAGGAGCGTTAGTTCGAGACCACTAGTTCAAATAAGCTTGATGAAGCAACAGTGCGTTGAAGCCAGCTCATATTTTTGCTAAATAAAAGCCTGGAACATAAGCAGATGGGAATTTGTGCCAGTATTTGTGCCAGAATTCATTGCTAGTCAACGTATCTGTGTTTATTTCCATGAATTGTGGTAAGCTTGAAACATTCAGTATCTTTTAATGAAAATTGAATGTGAATTGTTAATTTATGCCTGTATATATGTGTAGTTCAGTAGCAAACATGATGTAAAGCCTATAATGCTCCAACCTGAACAGAAGGTGTCGGAGGAAAGTAAAACGGCATGGAATGGCCAAACAGTACACTGACACCTAGATGATTGACTAGAAAGAAATAATGCTGGAAGTGCAGAGGCGTAGTAACCATTAAGGAGGTTAATACTGGTATAAAGTATTTCAGATGAAGCTGACAGTTGGCCTAACGCTCTGAACTCAATGTTTGTGATGTATTGTGCTCAGTGTAGAACTAGAGTATCAATTAGTTATGAAGTAGAAGGTACATCCTTCTTGTTTTCAGGGACCGTGGTCTTGACGTTATTGAGCAGCACCGGGTCAGAGCTTTGCTGAATCCAGAGTCGGACAGCATACTCCTTGGTCCATTTAGCTATCAGTGAGGTGTCTCCAGAGCCCAGGGGAGAAATCGAGCAGAGGAGTCTTTTCCTGCCGCTATCACGCAAGATAAGCTGATGTGGCCAGCTGAGCTCAACATTATGTACCCCCATCTTAAAATAACATTGTAACATAAACTTAAGAGGGGAAGTAAATTGTTTTAATACCAGGAACTGAGAACATCTCCAATACTAGTTCCCATAGAAACAAACTATTGAAGTCATGATGACAAATACCAACAGAGCTTGAACAAAACAAAACCAGTATTACCTCATATTACTACTACACAACTGACACACATAGGATACTTTTAATAATATATGTCACTACAATATTCATATTGATAAATTCTGTACATATAACTTGTAATTAAAATTGATTGTGATTCCTGGTTCCCTTTGTATTTGAATCAGGACACATATACATTCATGACAGCAATGAATACATATTGTTATTTGAAAAGTTATCAGTGACTCCTTTAAGATATCCTTGTAGAGTGTTTTATGTATGTGAGTGTCACAGTGTTGTCAAGTGTAGTGGAATAAATTAAATTGTTTATCTGTCTGTTGTTGTTTTGACTTACACTTCATCATACACATACCCTAGACATATAACGTAGTCATCACACTATTCCAGAATAATTCTGACTGAGGTATACATATGTGGCAGCAAGTAAGGTTATATATAATACACTACTCTTATTAGATATATATACCTTCACAGCTGATCTCAGTCAGTACACTAAGTCCCCTATAAATATTTATAACATCCCACTTCACCACATATATTGGGGTCTCGCTCTTGGGATTTTGAATCTTTACCTATTAAAAATATTGGGGGTAATTCACTTCAGGGAATATAAGAATTAAAAGGTATCCTTGGGTGGAATTAAATAAGGTTGAGCTCTCGGTGCCTGTGTTGTCCATTAGATATATATTTAGAGATTGAATTGTTAGTTAGACATTTTATAAACTTACCTGATAGACAATGGCGGACCTGGCCAAATTTCGATCTGCTGCTGTTCAGACTGCAAAAGAGTTAGGATTAGATGGGCAAGTTATGGTTGCCTATGTCACTACGGAATGTGACAAATTTATTGAACGCGAAGAAAGAAGGTTTGAAGCCGAAAGAAAGTTAGAGGCTGAAAGGGAAATTAAGAAGTTACAATTTGAGGCTGAGGCTGAGACTAAGAGGTTGCAGATTGAGGCTGAGGCTAAGAAATTGGAAGCAGAAAGAGAAGACAAAAGATTAGCTGCAGAAAGAGAAGAGAAGAAATTAGCTGCAGAAAGAGAAGAGAAGAAATTAGCTGCCGAAAGAGAAGAGAAGAAATTAGCTGCAGAAAGAGAAGACAAGAAATTAGCTGCAGAAAGGGAAGCAGAAGATAAAAGATTACAAAGGGAACATGAGTTACGACTTAGGGAGTTTGAGTTTCAGGGCCATGCTCCTGAAAATGGTGCCAGTCCCTTTGCCTCTGATGCTACTGCTAGCCAGGGAGCCTCAACCTCAGCTATGAATTTCCATTTAGATCATTTTGTTGAGAAAGACGATGATATAGAGAGCTATCTAAATAGGTATGAACTATTAGCTACCACATATGGGTTAGAGAGAGAAAGGTGGAGCTTAAAGTTATCTCAGGGACTTCGTGGGGCAGCTTATGAAGTTTTTGCAAAAATGAGCAGAGGTGATCAGGAAAATTATGACATGCTAAAGCAGGCTCTTTTGTTAAGATATGAAAAGAATGCAGAATTCTATAGGAAAAAATTTAGGAATGCTAAACTACTGTCAGGTGAAACCTATCACCAGTTCTCTGCACGAATAGAGACATACTTGGAGAAATGGACTTCTCTGGGGAAAACCCAAGATCTTAAGGAAATGGTCCTTATAGAGCAATTAAGAGAGTCCATGGCTCCAGACCTGAGAAAGTTTCTCATGGAACAAGGTGCAGAGAGGCTGGGTGAGTTGCTAAATGTTGCTGAAAGGTATCAAGCAGCTCAAGCAGAGGTAACAGGTAATAAAAAGAAACAAGTGGATAACTTTAGGGCACCACAGAACTTTAATCAATTTGATCCTAGAGATCAAAACAGAAGTAAGCACCAGTTTGATAGGCCACGGTATGAAAATAAAAATAAATTCCCACAATTCGATGAAAGGAAATATGATGAAAGAAAATCTTTCAACTAAGGGAAAAGGTGGTGTAAGAATTGTCAGATGGACAATCATGACACTGACCGTTGCAGAAGGAAACCTGTGTATATGGCAACCCTTCAGGTCAGGTCGATCTCAAGACAGGAGGAGGATATTATGTTGGATACCACTCCAGAAGAGATGAGGAAGGCACAGGCTGGGGATAAAACACTCAAGCCTTGTTTCAGAAAATTGTCAACTTGTCATACAACTCCAGGCAAGGGAGATTTTTACATGAAAAACAAGTTGATGTATAGGAAGACTGGAGCTAGATCCAAAGGTCAGGGACAGCTGGTACTTCCTAAAAGATACAGGACAGAATTAATAAGGAGCCTACATGTGAAACCAGATGGGGACCATGAGAAGATAGGTACCATCATTCAAAAGGTGGCTGACAATTATTATTGGCCCAAAGCAAGATGGGACATTGAGAATTTTGTAGAAAGGTGTAGCATAGCACATGAGGGAACACCCACAAGTGGGAACATGGATCAGGACCTGGACACGCCACGGGGCAAAATTAGGCCTGATAATAAAAAGAAAAGTAGATTTGATAAAGTGGACCAAATGGAATGGGAAGCCCCTTTTCACGGACAAGCTTCACTTAACTGTTTTACAATGGCCACTATGCGGAGAGTGCAAAAAGAGGTCTTACCCCAGGATAAGCCGAAAATCCCTCAATCGGACTTAGACAAACTGGAGGAAGAGGATGTAGAGAGGAAATCTCTCATCAAGAATTTTAAGTGGGGAGAAAGCCCCAAAAGAAAAATTGGTAGCGGTCGTTTTGTGAATGATAATTCTGGGAGGAAAAATCATCACTATAAAGCTTCGAGTGGAAGAGACCATACCGGTGCATGGACAAATAGGTCCACAAAATTAAAGGTCCATATGTAGCTTTGTTAAGAACGTGGACTGATGAAAAGGTAGAGGAAAACATTACATCTTCATACCAATATGTGAATGAGCTGACCACTCGTTTAAAAACTGGCTGGAAACTTGCCAATGAAAATTTGAAACAAGCCAGGAAGAAACATGCTGCCTATTATAACAGGAAGGCGAAAGACTGAAATTTGGCTGTGGGAGAGAAAGTACTGCTTCTTTTGCCCGGGAGTCAGAATAAGTTACAGATTGGATGGCAGGGTCCATATACAGTTCTAGAGAAGGTGTCTAGAACAAATTATAAGATAGATAAGAAAGGGAAAGAAAAAATCTATCATGTGAATCTCCTGAAGAAATATTTGGAAAGAGAACATCAGGAAGAGACACACTTGTTGACCTTGTCCATCGCCATGGAGATGAAAAAGGAACCACTTTCATCATTTGAATATCCATTACACCCCTGTGAGACAGCAGCACAGGTGAAAATCAGTACACATTTAACGAAAACTCAGAAAGAGAGAGTGCAACAGGTTCTAAATAATCATGCAGAGGTGTTAACAGACCGACCAGGGCATACAAACCTATTGGAATATGATATGAAACTAATAGACTCCACACCTGTCTGTATGAAACCATATTCGATTCCGTTTGCTAAGGAGAAAGCTTTGAAGGAAGAGATAGACTATCTATTGAAGGAAGGAATTATTTCGCACAGTGAATCTTCGTATAGTTCCGGTGTTGTACTCTTAAGGAAGCCCTCTGGAGAACATAGACTCTGTATAGATTACAGGAGACTGAATGCTATTACAGAAGGACAGGTGGATCCATTGCCGGATACAAATCAGCTGGTTGCCAGTTAAATAAGGCTAAATATTTCTCAAGGGTGGATCTGAGTAAAGGATAATATCAGATTCCAGTAAAACCTGAGATCAGACAAAATTGTTGGATGTAAACATTTAGGAGGAACGTAATGAATCCCTGAGTTGCCTCTTTGATTGAGGATATTCCGAATGTTTCATACAGGATATAAGAAGATTATGGGATCCACTACGAAAACTCTGCTATCACCAGGTATATGTTATCTTCTCATAACGTACATTTTGAGGGAAATATAATGTTCTCTGGACATGTCATTGCGCAGACTCAGAGAAGAGAAATGGTGAATACGGGTTGCGAAGCAGCATTAAGACAAGCACTCACACTTGCGGCTGGTCAGTAACATAACCGAAATAAATTATTGGTTGTAGAAGTCTGAGGCAGATTTCATGAGTTGTGCCTACTCTGAATGGACCCAACTACATAAAACCATGATAGCACCACAGCAGAGTAAAGTCAAGTGACTTACATTTATCTATGTGTATATAGAATAAAGGACTGACATGGGATGTCTGTTTTAAGAGGGGAGGTGTCGTGAAATATTCTAATCCACATATATAAATTAAAAGGTAAATGCAAAGCCTAACAAATAAATTTAATAAAAGGAAGAAGAATGGTAAAGAACAGTGCTGTCACAATGACAGTACTCGAAATCCCCTTTATTTTATGCTTCGTCTGCAAATTGTAGCGTTTCCACAACACATTAAAACGGGTATTGCATTTCTAAGAAAAACATTGAGAGGTACACTGCGTAATGACCTAAATTAATCCTAACATTAATTATACTACGTTACCAAAACGAACGAACTGATGGACTCAAATAGAAAGAAGGGAGGGCTGAAAATCAGGAACGCATGCAAAATTAAACACGCGTCTCGCTATTAATGCCACCCCAACAAGCGTAACGCGATACACAATTACTACTATCACGCGTGTAAGGCCACATGCACTAACTTTTTTTCAGACGGACAGTGATAAAAACACTACCCTTCCCAGAGTTAGGTTTTAAAATCCTGAAAAACTCTTATTAGGAAAGATGACAATAGATGGGTTTACGTTTGAAAACATTACAGTACCCAGACAGCACATCTTCGAAACAGGAGGTAGAAGAAATTGCATATTTTGAACGCAGCCAATTAGCTCTTTTAAAATTGTATAATTGGGTTCCTTAGGGCTTGATGACAAAGAATATGTTAAGTGTTATGCAAATAGTCTAGGAATTAACAAGTTATAGCCAAAATAAAATGATGGTGCTGTCAGACAACACCCAAAATCAGAATCGCTCAGTGGTAGATTTTTTAAACCACCATTGTACGGGAAATGGGCCACAAGTTACATTTGAACTGATTGGCTGGAATGATATGTAAGGCTAAACACGATTAGTCGGACTATAAATGCTATCCTTGGTTGTTAGGGGAGACGTAGGAAGTTAAAATTTTTTCAAACACTTGTCGAAACGTGGCTCCATTGGCCAGACTCGCTGATATAATCACTTAGGAGCGTTAGTTCGAGACCACTAGTTCAAATAAGCTTGATGAAGCAACAGTGCGTTGAAGCCAGCTCATATTTTTGCTAAATAAAAGCCTGGAACATAAGCAGATGGGAATTTGTGCCAGTATTTGTGCCAGAATTCATTGCTAGTCAACGTATCTGTGTTTATTTCCATGAATTGTGGTAAGCTTGAAACATTCAGTATCTTTTAATGAAAATTGAATGTGAATTGTTAATTTATGCCTGTATATATGTGTAGTTCAGTAGCAAACATGATGTAAAGCCTATAATGCTCCAGCCTGAACAGAAGGTGTCGGAGGAAAGTAAAACAGCATGGAATGGCCAAACAGTACACTGACACCTAGATGATTGACTAGAAAGAAATAATGCTGGAAGTGCAGAGGCGTAGTAACCATTAAGGAGGTTAATACTGGTATAAAGTATTTCAGATGAAGCTGACAGTTGGCCTAACGCTCTGAACTCAATGTTTGTGATGTATTGTGCTCAGTGTAGAACTAGAGTATCAATTAGTTATGAAGTAGAAGGTACATTCTTCTTGTTTTCAGGGACCGTGGTCTTGACGTTATTGAGCAGCACCTGGTCAGAGCTTTGCTGAATCCAGAGTCGGACAGCATACTCCTTGGTCCATTTAGCTATCAGTGAGGTGTCTCCAGAGCCCAGTTGAGAAATCGAGCAGAGGAGTCTTTTCCTGCCGCCATCACGCAAGATAAGCTGATGTGGCCAGCTGAGCTCAACATTATGTACCCCCATCTTAAAATAACATTGTAACATAAACTTAAGAGGGGAAGTAAATTGTTTTAATACCAGGAACTGAGAACATCTCCAATACTAGTTCCCATAGAAACAAACTATTGAAGTCATGATGACAAATACCAACAGAGCTTGAACAAAACAAAACCAGTATTACCTCATATTACTACTACACAACTGACACACATAGGATACTTTTAATAATATATGTCACTACAATATTCATATTGATAAATTCTGTACATATAACTTGTAATTAAAATTGATTGTGATTCCTGGTTCCCTTTGTATTTGAATCAGGACACATATACATTCATGACAGCAATGAATACATATTGTTATTTGAAAAGTTATCAGTGACTCCTTTAAGATATCCTTGTAGAGTGTTTTATGTATGTGAGTGTCACAGTGTTGTCAAGTGTAGTGGAATAAATTAAATTGTTTATCTGTCTGTTGTTGTTTTGACTTACACTTCATCATACACATACCCTAGACATATAACGTAGTCATCACACTATTTCAGAATAATTCTGACTGAGGTATACATATGTGGCAGCAAGTAAGGTTATATATAATACACTACTCTTATTAGATATATATACCTTCACAGCTGATCTCAGTCAGTACACTAAGTCCCCTATAAATATTTATAACATCCCACTTCACCACAATCATTAGGGGAGTAGATATTGACAACTCTCACAATGACTTCACTGTTACTGATATCACTTGAATTTATCTTCAAAGTATTTCTTTGTTATGTAGCTTTTGAAAATGTCACACTGACTACAATGTTATTGAGATCACTTGAGTTTATCTTCAAAGTATTTCTATGTTATGTAGCTTTTGAGAATGTCACACTGACTAAAGTCTATGTTGCTTCCAGACTAATTTAATCATCACTGTTTTCATCACTACTACTATGACCGGGTGTGGTACGCCAATGCTTTGCGAGTCAGTCTTGTCTTATAGGACTTAACTTCTTCACTTCCGCCTTTTCCTTGAAGCCAGAATATAAGATGGAGAAGCCCAACACTGAGGGTCCCCACTCTTCCAACTGATGTAGGTACAGGGTGCTTGTTCAAATCTTATACCGCTAGGTACAACACCAATGTTCTTCTCTGCTAACAAGATGAGTGACAGGATACCTCTGACCCACAATCTCAGATTCATCAGGCTTTTAATAAACCCATGCAGTCTGCTTCACTGGCAAATGGCGAAGGAGCTGGGGTAGAATCTGATTCTGTCCTCTGACGGATTTGGTTCTGGCGGTTCAAGAGAGTTATTCCAGATTTGTTTCCCTTTTTATTACAGGTAGCGGACAAACGGAAGACAAGCGATTCCATTGGCTGGCTGGGTCAGTTTATGTTTACCATATTTTCAGTAAAAAAACCACTTTCTGCCCGATCTGTCGATCTGACAAAACTCCAATAATTTATTCTTCCGGTGTTTCCCAACCGATTCCTTCCATCCAGGTCTTGTTTAAACCGGCCAATTGGGCGCTACCATTTAAACAAGCTAACCTTTTTCTGCCTCCCTTGTAGTGTTTGCAATCACAGTTGAACCCGGGGAAAACAGCCTTTGCTCTAAGTTATTACTGCATTTAATCACTCATAACTCCTGTGTCCATGCTTCTAAAACTTAAATCCATGTATCTAATGAAAGTTTAAGATTCCTGGTATTTTACTGTGCTCACTGTTCCGAGGGACATACCCTATCCTTTGGCCTGAGGTCACAAATACATATTCACGTTTACACAGATTCCCTCTAGCAATCCTGCAGCCTACGGTTCCTGAGACCGGTTTTCAGCTCGTGCAGCGATTGGCCGAAAACATTTGTTGACATATTTCTATATAGGTAGGCAAGGTAGGCTCTCGTTAATTGCCCTTAGATATTGGTTCAGGACTACGCTACAGGAAAGACCAGTGCCGACCTCCGACCATCTCCTGACGATCGCCAAAACTGACGAAGATGACGATAGTGGCAGGGAAACTCCACTGCAATCACAGGAAATCTTTGAAAAATATCAGAAGCGGCGACGCTCTTTCAAGCGCGCATGGGAGACATTCCAGAGAAAGGAAACTTTGGGAGTAGACTTGAGTAGGAATTGGTGAGAGATGGAGGGGGGAGATGAGATGGAAGAAGACAGACACCCTGAAGCTACGGATATAGGAAATTTATTTCCATAACGTAGACATGGAGTGTTTCCATATCTTAAAGGGGGGACGTTCTGTCACGTAGACATTTATGATGTATAAATTGCCTATATCCTCGTCTTTTTCTGTCACCCGTATCCTCTATTTTTTTTTAATCATTTTATCCTTTTCCTGTGTTTTTCGCATTCGTACGTTTGCGAATATATTCATTACTGTTTTCCCATTCTAACGTTTACCTGTTCCCTTTCTCAAAACTGAGAACGCAGTTTTGACGTAACGTTCAGTCCCTCACCAGACGATTTGGCGTGAGAATGCATTCTATGGCATTAGGTGTCAGTTGGACGAAACTGTGAATGTATTCGTCTGACCAGACCTAGGAGCAGACAGCTGTCTACAGTTTCCCCTGGGACAGTGTTCTGAAGTGTGAGAATTCACTCCGTCAGACATGACGAGGAGACATTTGTCTGGTAGTTTGCAACTGACATGAAGTTGCCAAGGTAGATTCTCAGTGTCAGGTGATATGACACTCACGCTGCACGGCCAGAGTTGGCGTAAGGTGCGAGAAAGCAAAGTGTCAGTTATGGTTCTCAGGATGAGTTTCTCGGGTAGGTGCAAAAACTGCCCCTGCATTGCAGACAAGTTGTCTACATTTGCATCTGACATGTAGCGCTACGGCCGTTTTTTAGACAGAGGTGTCAGAGACGCAAAGTGTCAGTTCACGGTAGTCTTCTAGTTACGTAAGTGTTATAAACGGAAAGGGGGATTATTTCGGTTTGGCGAAATAAACGTTTACCTCTTTGTCTGATAATAGATATGACCAGAATGTTAAACTAGATTTTCATTCTCGCTCCTAAATTCGCAGTAGACAGGTTGCTCGGAACAGAATAAGCCGTATAGCGAAGTTTCTCAGTTTGTTTCGACAATTTGTCGAACTTCTAGACTTCCATAAATATAAGCATATAATTCTTAACCTGTAGTTCTGTGTGAGGTAAAATATATTATTATCTAGTATTTCGTGAAGTGTTTAAAGTGTTAAATCGCTTAATTTATTTCACTAGTTAGATTTGGTGCAGAGCGCTTAATACATAAGTCTGTATTATTTTCTAGTGACGTGTTTCAGTGGAAAGCAGAATAAATTGTAACTTTTAGCTTAAACAACAATGTAGCTATAATGAATTTAATTTTACTGCTAAATAATCAGACGAGAGTAATTTTTCTAAACTAACTTATAAATGCTAGAAGCCTCATGAGTGTTGACGGAATACGCTTGTATTCCTAATTCATGAGGATTGATGATTTTTTAAAATATAACTTATTCCACGGGAAGGGTTAAACTATAAGACCAGCTATACGCTTGCAGTTTAAAAATGTAAGTTATATTGAGTACATAATATGTAAAATATTTCATATGTGTTTTTTCTTTATTCAGTGAATACTGTGGTACCCAAACTTTGCCAGCGTTCTAGTACGTGAACATTATCTGTGAAGAACTTTAGTACTTTCATTACATAAACTGTAACAGTTAAATGAAGTAAAAGGCCTATCGCGCCAGAATTAATTCTTCCAGAATAACTCTTAAGTACAGATCAGCCCGCTGTGGCAAGCAAATATCAGTAACAGTCCGACAGAGTTTTTGACTAGTATTGTGGTGACCAAATATAGTACTTTCCTGAAAGTAGACACCGATCTGACATTCCTCAATTCTAGAAACCTAAGCTAGTGACACTGTGCTCTGCTAACTTTTGTGCCTGGACAATTTTTATGTGACTTAACAGACATCCGAAAAATAAGAACACCCAAGGAATCGTTCCCTGAGACAGAGAATTCAGTACGTCTTTTTGGAACTGGGGATTTCTTGGTCGAGACTGCATTTACGGGTCTGTGTGAAGGTCCTAGAAAAAATTATGTTCCCAGAGGCAGCGATCAAAGCTGTAAGTATAAATGTGCACACGTGGCCACGGCTGAATGAATAAGAGTGTACGCAGGTCTGAGTGCTATTGTTACCGTTGTATTTTTGCACCTATTTGCTGTCATAACTTTCTTCATGCAAGTTTGTTTTGCTAACAATATTTTCCCTTAAACTAGATTATAGTATCAGGTCTGTTCATACCTTAAACGGGGAAAACTCTTAGACTAAATCATATGTATCTGGGACTCTTTGTGCTATCATCTTTCTCCTAACGGGACTGTGAGCTATCCATCGAGGGAAGATCATAACTGAGGGTCTACCAGTTCTTGTAGCATTCCTTGATTTGTTTATAACTTTGTGTATATGCCTTTTTGATGTAATTTTACATGTTGTGACGTAAGTTTACAATGATAAATAAACTTAACAATAAATTAATCAGCATGTTGGTCAGCTCGTTCTAAATATCTATATAACCATTTGTTATAGTTTCCCACGTCTGTGTGTCTACCTGTCGTCACTTGAATGTGCGTGCACGTGAGTGGATATATATATTTAATGTATATGTGTTAGACTGTCTGACTACTTTAGATCTGTCGTAGAAGATAGGTGAGAGAGAGAGAGAGAGAGAGAGAGAGAGAGAGAAGTTTTCCCGCTCTCAGAGACAGCCTCTATCACTATTCTACCACCTCACTCGTGGAAATCTCTTTTTGTATTTCTATCTCACACTGTGACTATCACTCTTTCCAACCTATTCAGAAGGGACCAACCCAAGTCTTAATTCTCCTATCAAAAATCTACGACAATGAACACGTGGGTAATGCCAAGTGACGAGGGAAGAGAAAGGTAAGTGTGGGTCTCGCGATCAGTGCCAACAATAGGATGTTCTTTTGATTCTTTTTTTTTCCTCATGCAGATCAGGTGTGTTTTATGTACCATACACCTGCTGGTGTCAAACACACCTTATACGTTGGTGTTATTTTTTTCCCTCATTGTTATTCAGTTTCGCTGATTTATCTCTTTGTCCCGCTTTTAATGGTGGCCGTGGGTAGCGAAGTCACCATTGCGGAACTGAACATAAAAGCAACCAACGACAGAGACCGGATTTTAATTACACTTTGAAGAATGACTTCAAAAGGCTTCTAACTATGGCAAATTTAATAATCTGAACATGCGTGGGTTCCGATTGTGTTTTTAGAGTGAAACAGTTTGAATTTTAATGTTCTTTTGTGATTGTGCCAATTATTGAAAGCTTTAAACTGCAGTTTACTGGCGTTTAGCTGTTTTTCTTAAATGTCCTTGGTAGATGCTCTGTTGTTTATTTATTTATTTTAAGTAGTCGTACAAGCCTTAGTTAACGTCAATATTTTGTTAATACTAGCCGATGACCTTGCCGTTGAGCATCCACGAGCCATGAAATACCTTTCATGCTTCAGCCACGACTTAATTTTGTTAAAGTCCTCCATTGTTTCAACAAGATCGAGAGCACGAGATTAAAAGCACTGTGTGACTCCCATATTTCAAAGACCGATTTCCTGTTTCTGAGCATATCTACTCTTGGCAGCCCAATGCCATTCTTAGAAAAGTGCAGGTTTTCTGCAGTTGTTTTAATGTTCCATATAGTGAGTTGGTGACTGTCAGAGGTGTCTGTAAAAGTTTTTTCCTGGCATTTGTGAGTGATGGACTCTCCAAGAGGAGGTGTCTGGTTGTTTCATAATGATGAGAGCAGTGTCTACCCATAGGTAGGTGCTGAGGGTTGACACGGCTTAGATGGCTATTGACTCTGGCGTGCCCTGTTCGGAACTGAAAGATAAGACTATGATTTCTCGTGCTAGGTCTGTTTATGTGGTCATTGTCTTTTGGGCAGGTCATTTCATTAAAGACAATTCGGCCAGTCGGCCCGTTTGCCGATCTGTTCAGCCAGATTTCCCTTGTGTTGTTTCTGAGAATCTGTTTCACTGTTCTCATGCTGCAGGATTTGTACTTTTGCTGTTAAGAGGCTCCTGTTTTAGCAAGTCTATCAGCTGTCTCATTTCCAATTAGATCACTGTGTTCATGGATCCTTTGTAGGGTTATACTGATGGAGTAGGCTGTGATCAAGTTGTGAACGGCTCTTCCTATAAGAAAAATGTCTTTGTTTTCATAAGGAGTCTGTTTAAGTGCTTCCAAAACAGACATGGAGTCACTGAAAATCACTATATCTGATGGCTTTCGTTCCATAAAGTCAAACTGTTGGTGTATTATTAATTCAATGGCTGTCTTGATGGCCTCAGCCTCCGCTTCGTAATTTGAACAATTTTCACCACAGGAGTCACAGAACTCATAAGAGGATCCATCCAGGTACCTTATGCAGACGTCATATCCTGCAAAAGAGGTGGTCTTGAAAGCTGAACCATCTGTCTAGGCCTGGATTGCTGATTTTGGGTAGCTGTTTATGGTCTCGAAGGCACACGTCTTCAAGAATGTGGGTAGTGTTTCCTTGTAGGCCGTTTTATCTATCAATTGTGTTTTGACAGTTGGTTGATGGAAGTTTTCACAAGGGGGTGGTCCAAAGTATTTGTTTTCCAATTCTCTCTCTTGCGGTGATGGTGTTTATCATTTTCCTCTTTGGCTATGTCCAGGAGAGATAGTTGTTTCAGTCTTCGTGTTTGTTTCCAAGTGTCAATTAGTACTTTGTTTGGGTGGTCTTTCTCTTGTCTCCTGTATCTCTCTACAGCTTCAGTCAGAGCTCTTTTACGCCTGATATCCAGCGGCTCTATATTGGCATCTATCTCACATACGGCTGTGGGTGTTGATCTCATCCCTCCACAAATTAACCTGAGAGCTTGGTTCTGCACACAGTCCAGAAGTGAGGTGGTATTAGTACTCACAATGGTCTGGAGGGGGAGGTTATAGTCTATTACTGATCTCACAAAGCCGTGATACAGTTGACGAATGGTTTGTTAATCCGCTCCCCAATTTGTACTAGCTAGCCGTTTGATGAGGTTTTGGGCGCTTACATCCGTTTTCCCTGAGGTTGTAGATGTGTCAATCTAGTTTCAATTGTCTGTCCAGTTTTACTCCTAGATAGACTGGGTACTTTTTTGTTAGTGTTTCCCCACTCAGTTTGATGTAATAGGTCTTTTTGCTATTTTGTGTCTGCGGGAGAAAGTGGTGGATGCAGTTTTCTGCGTATTGATTTTAAGTTTCCACAGTAAACAATATACTGACATTGTGAGGAGAGCTCTGTTGATCTTGGCTTTTGCCAGAATAGGATATTTATCAGTAGACCAGATGGCAAGGTCATCAGCAAACAGCGCCTTAGACACATTCAGATGTTTAGCAAGGTCATTAATGAAGATAAGGAAAAGGGTGCAACTTAAAGGAGAGCCTTGAGGCAGTCCTTCTTCCAGCGTTCTTTTCCGTGAAATTGCACCAGCATAGTTGGTAGCTATGGTTCTATTTGTTAGGAAGGCCTGTATCCATCTAATCATTTTCCCTCCTATTCCCATTCTTCTCATCTTTAGCAAAAGTCCCTTTATCCAAACTCTGTCGGAGGCTTTCTCAAGGTCGATGAACACAGCTATCGTGCATTTTCCCTGGTTGTTGTCAAGAAGGTTCCAGCTTTCCAACCACCAGTATAGTCTATTGTTTACCATTCTCTCGACCAGCTTGCCTAAACATGAAGTGAGGGATATGGGCCTATAGCTTCTTGGTGTTCCCGGTAGTTTCCCTTTCTTCAAAATAGGTATGATGGTTGCTGTCAGCCATGCTGATGGTAATTGTCTCTCGTTCCACGTTCTATTGATGAACCATTGGCCCTAGTTGACAAATTATCTCATTTTTAATTTTATCTGGTCCTGGAGCTTTATTTTTGGCCAGTTTCCGTAGTGCCATTCTCAGTTCTTGTGGGCGGAACGGATCATCGAACGCAGCCATATTAGTCTGATCTATGTTAAGCGTGGATGTGTTCTTTAGGAGCACTTTGTCTAGTTTCTTTCTCTGTTGTTTTTTATTTACACTGGCATAAAAATTGTTGAAGACATCGGCTTTCTTGCTGTTTGATGTTACTTCATCACCACTTCCATCCACCATAGGAGTTGGGTTTGTCTTTGTCGTGCTTCCCTCGAGATTACTCAGGAGTCTCCAAACTTTGTTCCCTTCTCTGTTTAGATCTAGTTTGTTGCAATTTTCTTTACAGTTTTCCCACTTATTCTTCTTGGTGACATACCTTACTTTCGCTGTCCACCTGTTGTACTCTATTTTATTTAGGATGGTAGGGTATTTTTCATCCTTCTTCCTGGCCTCTTTTCTCTCTTTGACTGCTTCAGCTAGTTCAGATGTCCAGTAAGGTTTATACTTCTTGTGCTTCCCCCTTGGGATGCACTTTTTGGCAGCTGCTAGGATTGTAGTACATATGTTGTTGTATGTAGTATTAATGTTATCAGTTCTAATGATTTGACTGAACCCAGCGTCAGTTTCTCGGCCGCAGCGGTTCCAGTCTGCTTTCCTGAAGTTCCAGGATGGTTTACTCAGGGACTTCTACGTCATCTGTGGTGTTAAAATAGTTGTTAAAACAGGGCGGTGGTCACTTCCCACATCTTCCAAGACTTTGATGATACTATTTTCTGCTTTGTCAGCTGAAACAAATGTCAGATCTGGCCGGCTGGTCGAGCCGTGTGCCCTGTGTAGGAGTGTTGGTGGAGTTTCCAAGTTCTGCAGTAACATTAAGTTGGTACTGCTGCACAGCTCCTCACCCTCTAGGCCTCTACTGTTAAACTGCCGATATCCTAGAGTAGGAATGTGACCGATAAAATAACTAGCTATGACATTTTTTTTAGTATGGGCTCGAACTCAGGCAGACCTTTTGATGAGGTCGGGGGACAGTAAATGTTGTGCAGTGAGTACTTGGTGTTATCTTTGCCTCATAGCTTTATTATTTGGTGGTTGTAGTAAAATCTGCGAGAATAATCGCTCATTTCAGTAAGATTTTAGTCACAAAATGATAATAAATACCACAGCCCTATTGTGTCTGACGGTGATGTTCTCACACGCCAGCATAGCGCTGAATTTAGTGCATAGGAACGGCTTAGAACCGCTCCCTCCGTTTAAACCTACTCGCGTTCCTTGTGACGTACATTTTTAACATTTTGCCCGATTTGATAGAGACTGTGCCAAGACTTACAATTAACGCTTTGGCGGAAGTGTGCCGCAAAATAACTATCTGAATTAACGTATTCTGTCACCTTTAACGCAAATTTAGTAGTAATCCTTACATTTTTGGTAGTGTTACACGATACAATACAAATTATTAACGCCAATTCTTACCCGCCATGCACTTCTCCCCGTTTCGTTTGACACATTCTGCCATGCAGATATACACGCGCGAGCAAAGCCAGCCAAAGCAAAACCACGCAGACAAATTTATTTTCATTCTCGCGTTAGCATTTCTGACGTAACTGAAACAAGTTAGTTATTTGAAAATACATGCTGGCGGAATGAAAGAGAGGAAAAGATGGCTGCCTTGTTAAGAATTTTACTTGACGATGGTCAGTGGAAAAAAATTGTAAAATCTAAACCAATATCAAATTGACCATAAAAATTATATGGTAATATAGCTTAAAGTTCAATGAGCAAGAATATGTTTGAAATAATATGATAGTCACAATATTAGCCCAGTTATTGAAGAAATACTAAATGTCTACGGACGCACTAACAGACTGATGGTTGTTCCTGCTTGTTAATTTTTTAACGTTAGTAGGGACGCCGGCTTAGAAATAGCGGCATTGAGGTACATTCAAATTCGCTTGGGTAAACAGAGAGTATAGGGGAAAAGGGGGGCGGTAGGAAAATGTAATCCAAAACGAAACATCTTTTTGTATTGGCATAACTAAGGCAGGCTGGCCAATCGACTACCAGACGCAGAGGTGGGAATTATTATTTTTTTTTTTTTTAAAGAACTGCATTTGAATTCTGGTAGTCGAAGGTTTCGATTGGCCAGAGATACAAAATATTAGCAAAAAGCTTTCGCTGCTCAGTGCCAGTTGAGAAAATTTTCATTCAGTTACGCTGAGATCAGCTGTGATAAATTTAAACTTAAATAATAGATAAATATTCACAGTCTGGGCAGAGCACATGGAAACTGCGGCCATTTCTTTGGAAAGTCAGCGTCAATTGTTTATATTTTCTTGAATTGTGGTAAGGATGCTTTATGAATTACTATGTTTATTCCAACTACCAAAGTTAGATACTGCTATGGGGGAAAGTGAAGGACATGCCGGGAGCAGACATTGTTGAGTCCTCACTTTGAAATGTATCTAACTGGTGTATGTTGTCATGATTTTGTTTGAATATTATTGCATTAGAATAGTAATAAGCCTCTGTGTTCTATGAACACTATTAAGCATGCCTGAAGCATTTATATTTAAAAAAAGAAACAGAAGAGAAAATCATATCAAAGGAAATGTGGTTACTCCACATTATTGTATTGAGGAAAAATATGTAAACGTACAGTGGCGTATCTGCCATAGGGACCTGAGGTGTGGTCACAGCAAGGTGGGAGTCATGTAAAATTAGGGGCGAGTGCCCCTGTACGGCACGCGAGGCTGGCCCCATACCTCCTTAGGATAATAACAAATATAGTGAGTGATCAGATGTAAAAGGCCAGGGTGTCCTTTTGTTGCAGAGGTTCTATTTCCAAGTGCCAGCGGGTGACAGTAAACCTGCTGAGTCAGAAACATACTATCAAGTCTCCGACCCTTCATATGCTGTCAACAGATAACGGGAGGAGCTTGGTGCACGTTTGAAAGAGACTTTCTGCATCTACATATTGTATTTCATTCTACCAAGGAATCCCAGGTGATGAGTTAGGCATCTGGGTACATCTGACACTTTCGCTTTAACAAACACTGATATTTCAACATATATTCAGGAAGTTTTGGGGCGTGATGAAACTACAGCCCCTCATACACAGTGACTCTCCCTGCTAGATTAATAGAGTAATAGCTGTGAACATTTCCTACAGGACAGAGATAAATATATATATATATATATATATATATATATATATATATATATATATATATATATATATATATATATATATATATATATATATATATATATATATATATATATATATATATATATATATATATATATATATATATATATATATATATATATATATATATATATATATATATATATATATATATATATATATATATATATATATATATATATATTTATATATATATATATATATATATATATATATATATATATATATATATATATATTAACTTTATAGTGTTGGGCAAATTGTCCACACATACTTTTAGTTGATCCTTTTTATGCAAACTATCTTGTCCTCATTTTCAAAGACCTGTTCAAGAGATATGACTGGACAGGCAAAATAAATTGTACAGAAAAGATTAATTTAAAGAAAACTTTAACAACTGTTGTATTCACTTCCTCATAGAAAATTAAAGTGTTTTTGTGGTGTGTACCATCATCTCATTTCTCCTCTAGACACTAGGTACATCATACACCATACACTAGAGCCACAAGAGTGACCGTGTGAGATCTAGGGAGGTAGCGTTAGGTACCCTGCACATAATTCATCATCATCTTCTTTTAGAGTCAGGGGCCTACATGTGCTTGTCCTCACACGGTTTATGCAGACACCGATTTCATTCTTTGTTAGGATACCATCATAACCTCCCCAGCAAAATCAACTTTGCTACATAAATTGGTAGGCTTGTCCGGGCATTTGAATTTCTCCTAGTACTACATACATCGGGGTCTGGGGTTTAGCATTAACAACAGTCTAATTTTCCCAGGGAATCCCCATATATTATTACCCAAGATTTGGGAAGTGAAGAAAGTGTCAGAGCCCAGATTTAATTAAATAAATTTAAAATTAGTTAGAGATTTAGTTAGAACATTTTGTATTTATCAGAATGGCAGATCTGGCCAAGTTTTGCTCTGCGGCTGTGCAGACTGCTAAGGAGATGGGCATGGATGGACCAGAACTGGTCCAGTACGTAACCTCAGAATGTGACAAATTTATTGAACGAGATAGGGAAGATAGGAAGTTAGAAGCAGAAAGAAAGTTAGAGGCTGAAAAAGAAATTAAGAGGTTGCAGATTGAGGCTGACAAAGAGGCTAGGGCATTTGAGGCTGAGGCTAATAAGTTACAGATAGAAGCAGAAGAAAAAAAGGCTGAAAGAGAGGCAGAAGAAAGAGGACAAGCTACAGAAAGAGAAGAAAAGAGACTAGCTGCAGAAAGAGAAGCAGAGGAAAGAAGACAGGCTGCAGAGAGGGAAGCAGAAAAAGAGGAGAAGAGATTACAGAGGGAGCATGAGCTACGACTAAGGGAGTTGGAATTTCAAGGCCATGCTCCTGAAAATGGTGCCAGCCCTTTTGCCTCAGATGCCACTGCTAGTCAGGGAGCTTCAACCTCAGCTATGGGTTTTCATGTAGACCATTTTATTGAGAAAGACGATGACATAGAAGGGTACTTAAGTAGATTTGAACTGTTAGCTACTACTTATGGGTTAGAAAGAGAAAGATGGGGGGTAAAGTTGTCTCAGGGGTTTCGGGGAACAGCTTATGAAGTGTTTTCCAAAATGAGCAGGGATGACCAAGACAACTATGACATGTTGAAGCAGGCTCTTCTGTTAAGATACGAAAAGAACGGAGAGTTTTATAGAAAGAAATTTAGGAATGCCAGGCTACTTTCGGGTGAGACCTATCACCAGTTCTCCGCCCGGTTAGAAACGTATATGAAGAAATGGGCTACTTTGGGGAAAACCCAAGATCTCAAAGAGATGATACTCATTGAACAGATGAGAGAGTCCATGGCTCCAGACATGAGAAAGTTTCTCATGGAACAGGGCGCGGAGAGACTGGGTGAAATAATTAATGTCGCTGAAAGGTATCAGGCAGCCCAGGCAGAAGTAGCTAGAACTAAGAAGAAACCAGTAGATCAGCATAAGGCTCCTCAAAACTATAATAAATTTGATAACAGAGGTAAGCAGAACTTTGATAGGCCTCGAAATGATTTTAAAAATAGAACCTCACATTTCAATGACAAAAAGAATGATGAAAGAAACCCTTTTTTATAAAGGTAGATTGAATTGTAAACATTGTAGGATGGACAACCATAACACCGAAAATTGTAGAAGGAAAACTCCAAATTTCGCTGCAATGAAAACGGGGAAAAGGGAGTAAAGGTCAACTCTACTGAACAGCAGGAACCTTACCACCTACCAGTGTGTGAAGAGGTGATATGTAATGGAGTCACAATAAGGTGTTTGTATGATACGGGATTGGATTTTGATTCAGTTGTGAGTTCTCACCTGGTGCAGGCAGATCAATATACCACAGAAACAGTGGAGATCCAAGCTGCAGCCAAGGACGTAGCGGCCATGACACTTCCCATCGCCAGGATTAATGTGAAGACGCGATATGTGGAAGGAGTAATCAAGGCAGCAGTGTTAAATGAACCAATCTACCCTCTGATATTGGGGTGTAGATATGTCTTCTTGGGGAATCCCAAGAGACCTGTGGTCATGGCAACAGTCCAGACCCGATCACAATCCAGAAAGGAAGAAGATGAACCTATAAACACTCATCCAGAGGAGATGAGAAAGGCACAGGCTGAAGATAAGTCACTGAAGCCGTGTTATAAGAAACTCCCAAAGAGCCATACTCCTTTTAATAATGGAGAATTCTATATGAAGAATAAATTGTTATATAGGAAGGCCGGCACTGGTTCAGCTGGTCACGCACAGTTGGTCCTTCCTAGTTCATATAGGGAGAAAGTGATGGAGTTAGGTCATACTATCCCCTTCAGTGGTCACATGGGGATTAGTGCAACAGGACAGCGTATAGCTTGTCATTATTTCTGGCCAGGGGTAACGGAAGACATAAAAAGATATGTAAAATCCTGTCCCGAATGCCAGAGAGTAGCTCCAAAGCATTGGACTGCCCCAGCAACTCTAGGGGAAATGCCCATAGTGGGAACACCTTTTGAGAGAGTTGCAGTGGATATTGTGGAACCTCTCACACGGACCAAGAGGAGGAACAGTTACATCCTTACTCTGGTAGACACTTGTTCTATGTGGGGAAAGGCGGTAACCCTGTCATCAATCGATTCAAAACATGTGGCAGAGGCATTACTTACGATATTCACACGGTTAGGATTCCCGCATCAAATCTTGACTGATAATGGCTCTCAGTTCAAGGGGAAGCTAACTGAAGAAGTTTTCAGGTTGTTTCAAGCCAAGCACTTCCATTGTAGTCCGTATCACCTCCAAGGGAACGGCCAGGTAGAGAGGTTCAATGGGACTCTCATTTCTATCCTGAGGAAGCTGGCACATGAGAAACCTGATACGTGGGACCAATACTTGCCTGCCGCCCTGTTTGCGTACCGGGAAGTTCCCCATAATTGAACCGGAATGGCACCCGCAACACTTTTATTTGGAAGGCCAATAAAAGGTCCTCTAGAAGCTTTTTTAAGGACCTGGACAGATGAGAAGGCCGAGGAGACTATTACCTCATCATATCAATATGTGAACGAACTGACCACTCGTCTAAAAACTAGTTGGAAACTGGCCAATGATAATTTAAGACAAGCAAGGAAAAAGCATACTGCTTACTATAATAAAAAAAGCTAAGGATAGGGAACTTGTTGTAGGAGAGAAGGTACTTCTTCTATTGCCAGGCAGCAACAGTAAACTTCAGATCGGATGGCAAGGGCCATATACAGTTTTGGAAAAGGTATCCAGAACAAATTACAAGATAGACAAAAAGGGAAAGGAAAAAGTCTATCATGTGAACCTTTTGAAGAAATATCTGGAGAGACAAATCCAGGAAGGAACACATCTAATGGCCTTGTCTATCGCAACCGAAATGAAAAATGACCCGCTCCCCTCATTCGAATATCCACTGAAACCCAGTGAAACGTTTGCACAGGTGAAAATCAGTAATCACCTGACAAAAGAACAGAGGGAGAAGGTTCAACAGGTCCTTGAAAAACATACAGATGTGTTAAGGGATAAACCGGGGCACACAAATTTGTTGCAATATGATATGAAACTACTAGACCCAGCACCTATCTGTATGAGGCCCTATTCTATTCCGTTCGCTAAGGAAAAAGCTTTGAAAGAGGAGATTGAATATTTGTTACAAGAAGGGATTATTTCTCACAGTGAGTCTCCTTATAGTTCCTGCGTGGTTTTGTTGCGGAAACCATCGGGAGAACATAGACTGTGCATAGATTACAGGAAACTGAATGCTGTCACAGAAGGTCAGGTGGATCCATTACCTGATACTACTCAACTATTTGCCAGACTGAACAAGGCAAAATATTTTTCTAAGGTGGATCTTTGCAAAGGCTATTACCAAATTCCAGTTAAGCCTGAGGTTCGACCTTATTTAGCCTTCAGCACCTTGGAAGGCCATTATGAGTTCAACATGTTACCATTTTTGTTGAAAAATGCCCCGAGTGTGTTTTCTAGGATGATGCGAAAATTGCTGGATCCCCTGAAAAATCCATGTATTTCGAATTTTATGGATGATATCCTCATTGCTACGGAAACATTTGAGGAACACTTTACCTCTTTGAAAAAGCGCCTAGACCACAAACAAAAAAAGATGTGCGATCTTTCGTGTCGTTTGTGTTTTCTACCAAAAGTACATTAAACATTTTAACTCTATATGTGCTCCACTGACGGATTTAACTCGAAAAGGTCAACCTGATACTATAATTTGGTCCGCACAGTGTGAATTGGCTTACCAGGAGTTAAAAGAAAAACTCACAAACAGGCCAGTATTGCAATTGCCTGACTTGAATAAAGAATTTGTCGTAAGAAGTGACGCAAGCAATGTGGGCCTAGGCGCTACATTGTTGTAAAGTTCCTCCTCACAAGATGGAGAATTGAACCCAGTCGCTTATGCAAGCCGCAAGTTGAACAAGGCGGAAAAAATTTACTCAACAAGTGAAAAAGAATGTCTCGCTTTGATATGGGCGATAAAGAAATTCCAGATTTATTTATATGGCAGGGCATTTGTGGTCCAAACGGATCATTCATCACTCGTATTCCTGTCACAGGCCAAGCATGAAAATTCCAGATTATTGAGATGGTCTTTATTATTGCAGCCATACTCATTTCTGATACAATACATCCCCGGCCCTAAGAACATAGGTGCAGACTTTTTAAGCAGACATCCTTGTGATGAAGATCAGAAAAACGCATAAGACTTCATTGAGCTAAGTTATCTCGCAGATTATAACCTGCAAATGAATGCATGTTTTTAAGATGGGAGGTGTGTAGTAAAATCTGCGAGAATAATCGCTCATTTCAGTAAGATTTTAGTCACAAAATGATAATAAGTACCACAGCCCTATTGTGTCTGACGGTGATGTTCTCACACGCCAGCATAGCGCTGAATTTAGTGCATAGGAACGGCTTAGAACCGCTCCCCCCGTTTAAACCTACTCGCGTTCCTTGTGACGTACATTTTTAACATTTTGCCCGATTTGATAGAGACTGTGGCAAGACTTACAATTAACGCTTTGGCGGAAGTGTGCCGCAAAATAACTATCTGAATTAACGTATTCTGTCAACTTTAACGCAAATTTAGTAGTAATCCTTACATTTTTGGTAGTGTTACACGATAAAATACAAATTATTAACGCCAATTCTTACCCGCCATGCACCCCCCCCCCCTCCCGTTTCGTTTGACACATTCTGCCATGCAGATATACACGCGCGAGCAAAGCCAGCCAAAGCAAAACCACGCAGACAAATTTATTTTCATTCTCGCGGTAGCATTTCTGACGTAACTGAAACAAGTTAGTTATTTGAAAATACATGCTGGCGGAATGAAAGAGAGGAAAAGATGGCTGCCTTGTTAAGAATTTTACTTGACTACGGTCAGTGGAAAAAAATTGTAAAATCTAAACCAATATCAAATTGACCATAAAAATTATATGGTAATATAGCTTAAAGTTCAATGAGCAAGAATATGTTTGAAATAATATGATAGTCACAATATTAGCCCAGTTATTGAAGAAATACTAAATGTCTACGGACGCACTAACAGACTGACGGTTGTTCCTGCTTGTTAATTTTTTAACGTTAGTAGGGACGCCGGCTTAGAAATAGCGGCATTGAGGTACATTCAAATTCGCTTGGGTAAACAAAGAGTATAAGGAGAAAGAGGGGCGGTAGGAAAATGTAATCCAAAACGAAACATCTTTTTGTATTGGCATAACTAATGCAGGCTGGCCAATCGACTACCAGACGCAGAGGTGGGAATTTTTTTTTTTTTTTAAGAACTGCATTTGAATTCTGGTAGTCGAAGGTTTCGATTGGCCAGAGATACAAAATATTAGCAAAAAGCTTTCGCTGCTCAGTGCCAGTTGAGAAAATTTTCATTCAGTTACGCTGAGATCAGCTGTGATAAATTTAAACTTAAATAATAGATAAATATTCACAGTCTGGGCAGAGCACAGGGAAACTGAGGCCATTTCTTTGGAAAGTCAGCGTCAATTGTTTATATTGTCTTGAATTGTGGTAAGGATGCTTTATGAATTACTATGTTTATTCCAACTACCAAAGTTAGATATTGCTATGGCGGAACGTGAAGGACATGCCGGGAGCAGACATTATTGAGTCCTCACTTTGAAATGTATCTAACTGGTGTATGTTGTCATGATTTTGTTTGAATATTATTGCATTAGAATAGTAATAAGCCTCTGTGTTCTATGAACACTATTAAGCATGCCTGAAGCATTTATATTTTAAAAAAAGAAACAGAAGAGAAAATCATATCAAAGGAAATGTGGTTACTCCACATTATTGTATTGAGGAAAAATATGTAAACGTACAGTGGCGTATCTGCCATAGGGACCTGAGGTGTGGTCACAGCAAGGTGGGAGTCATGTAAAATTAGGGGCGAGTGCCCCTGTACGGCACGCGAGGCTGACCCCATACCTCCTTAGGATAATAACAAATATAGTGAGTGATCAGATGTAAAAGGCCAGGGTGTCCTTTTGTTGCAGAGGTTCTATTTCCAAGTGCCAACGGGTGACAGTAAACCTGCTGAGTCAGAAACATACTATCAAGTCTCCGACCCTTCATATGCTGTCAACAGATAACGGGAGGAGCTTGGTGCACGTTTGAAAGAGACTTTCTGCATCTACATATTGTATTTCATTCTACCAAGGAATCCCAGGTGATGAGTTAGGCATCTGGGTACATCTGACACTTTCGCTTTAACAAACACTGATATTTCAACATATATTCAGGAAGTTTTGGGGCGTGATGAAACAACAGCCCCTCATACACGGTGACTCTCCCTGCTAGATTAATAGAGTAATAGCTGTGAACATTTCCTACAGGACAGATATGGCAAAATAAATTGTACAGAAAAGATTAATTTAAAGAAAACTTTAACCACTGTTTTATTCACTTCCTCGTAGAAAATTAAAGTGTTTTTGTGGTGTGTACCATCATCTCATTTCTCCCCTAGACACTAGGTACATCATACACCATACACTAGAGCCACAAGAGTGACCGTGTGAGATCTAGGGAGGTAGCGTTAGGTACCCTGCACATAATTCATCATCATCATCTTTTAGAGTCAGGGGCCTACATGTGCTTGACCTCACACGGTTTATGCAGACACCGATTTCATTCTTTGTTAGGATACCATCATAACCTCCCCAGCAAAATCAACTTTGCCACAGTGGTCGATATCCGCCGCAGGGTTGTTGGTTACTGTGGCTTGGGTATCATTTCTGATTAAGGTCATGATGCCTTGGCACTTCAGGAATTCACATTTGTACTGTGTATAACCCATGATGTTAATTTGTCTCCGTGGAAGTATTGTTTCCTGGAGAATGGCAGCATGTACTTGATGTTCGTGTAGTATTTTTGTAAGCTCGATTGTCTTGTTCTATAGTCCAGCTATATTTAGCTGTAAAATGTTAGGGTTCCACTTCGCTGACTTTTCGCAAAGAGCAGGGGATCTATCTCTCTTGTGTGGGCCTTGGTAACCGAGGCGACGCCCGAGCTCGTTTGGAATTAGTTGTTTGACTGGCATTGGAGGTATTGGGTGTTTGCTGCAGGCATCTCCCTCCCAAAGAGTGCAATGGGGATGTCTTCCTCCATGAATATTGGGGTGACTTGTTTGGCCACTCACCTTTTTTGGCTCTAAAGATCACTTCGCTTTGGGGGTTCAGGTGGGGTTCACAGAGATGCATTCCTTGCTAGTCAAAAGCGCTCATGATGCAGGCCTAATTTCTTCGTTCTGTGGCTGAGCTTTTGCTGTGGCTGTGTCACGTCCTGCATCCTATGCCTTCACGATTTTCCCCAGCACAGTGGTTCTAAATTTTCATTGAGTTTTAGTGGCTTTGCTTCCCGTGTCTCAGGAGTTGGACAAAATCTGACGGTGGGTGCAATGCCAGGTCGCATGGCACTCTCGCTGCAGCTGGGGCGTTGGGCAGGTCCGGATCCCTTCTAGGTAAAGACCTATATTTTACCATCACTACTTCAGGATCCTTGATGAGGTGTATCGTGGATTGGACAGAGAAAGCTTGGTATACAAGTAGAGAACAGAGAAAGTAGCATTTAACCCATGAGTGTTGGCCAGAGCATGGTCCACTCGCCGGTGGGTATTGCGCTTTTACCTTAGGAGGGGTCCCAAACAACTCCCGACCCAGTTATACCGCCAGGCAATCGGTCACCCCCATAACAAACTCTGTGAGAACGGGGTCACCACCTGAAGGTATTGCTATGGACACGTTTGTGCAGGAGAGGCCATATGCTAGAAGCTTACTACAGAACAGTAGTTTCCGCGGTGATCACTGCACCTGGATATGAGAGGTTGTGTGTTCGCATCAGCATCCATTAATGTAGGTGGGACGTCGGGGTGATCACTGCACCTGGATATGAGAGGGTATGTGTTCGAATCAACATCCATTAACGTAGGTGGGACGTCGGGGTGATCACTGCACCTGGATATGAGAGGTTGTGTGTTCGCATCAACATCCATTGATGTAGGTGGGACGTCGGGGTGATCACTGCATCTGGATATGAGAGGCTGTGTGTTCGCATCAATATCCATTGATGTAGGTGGGACGTCGGGGTGATCACTGCACCTGGATATGAGAGGGTGTGTGTTCGAATCAACATCCATTAATGTAGGTGGGACGTCGGGGTGATCACTGCACCTGGATATGAGAGGTTGTGTGTTCGAATCAACATCCATTAATGTAGGTGGGACGTCGGGGTGATCACTGCACCTGGATATGAGAGGGTGTGTGTTTATTATCAACATCCATTAATGTAGGTGGGGCGTCGGGGTGATCACTGCACCTGGATGTGAGAGGTTGTGTGTTCGCATCAACATCCATTAATGTAGGTGGGACGTCGGGGTGATCACTGCACCTGGATATGAGAGGGTGTGTGTTCGAATCAACATCCATTAATGTAGGTGGGACGTCGGGGTGATCACTGCACCTGGATGTGAGAGGTTGTGTGTTCGCATCAACATCCATTAATGTAGGTGGGACGTCGGGGTGATCACTGCACCTGGATATGAGAGGGTGTGTGTTCGAATCAACATCCATTAATGTAGGTGGGACGTCGGGGTGATCACTGCACCTGGATATGAGAGGTTGTGTGTTCGAATCAACAACCATTAATGTAGGTGGGACGTCGGGGTGATCACTGCACCTGGATATGAGAGGTTGTGTGTTCGCATCAACATCCATTAATGTAGGTGGGACGTCGGGGTGATCACTGCACCTGGATATGAGAGGTTGTGTGTTCGCATCAACATCCATTAATGTAGGTGGGACGTCGGGGTGATCACTGCACCTGGATATGAGAGGGTGTGTGTTCGAATCAACATCCATTAATGTAGGGGGGACGTCGGGGTGATCACTGCACCTGGATATGAGAGGTTGTGTGTTCGCATCAACATCCATTAATGTAGGTGGGACGTCGGGGTGATCACTGCACCTGGATATGAGAGTGTGTGTGTTCCGATCAACATCCATTAATGTAGGTGGGACGTCGGGGTGATCACTGCACCTGGATATGAGAGGGTGTGTGTTCGAATCAACATCCATTAATGTAGGTGGGACGTCGGGGTGATCCTTGCACCTGGATATGAGAGGTTGTGTGTTCGCATCAACATCCATTAATGTAGGTGGGACGTCGGGGTGATCACTGCACCTGGATATGAGAGGTTGTGTGTTCGCATCAACATCCATTAATGTAGGTGGGACGTCGGGGTGATCACTGCACCTGGATATGAGAGGGTGTGTGTTCGAATCAACATCCATTAATGTAGGTGGGACGTCGGGGTGATCACTGCATCTGGATATGAGAGGGTGTGTGTTCGCATCAACATCCATTAATGTAGGTGGGACGTCGGGGTGATCACTGCACCTGGATATGAGAGGTTGTGTATTCGCATCAACATCCATTAATGTAGGTGGGACGTCGAGGTGATCACTGCACCTGGATATGAGAGGGTGTGTGTTCGAATCAACATCCATTAATGTAGGTGGGACGTCGGGGTGATCACTGCACCTGGATATGAGAGGTTGTGTGTTCGCATCAACATCCATTAATGTAGGTGGGACGTCGGGGTGATCACTGCACCTGGATATGAGAGGTTGTGTGTTCGCATCAATGTCCATTAATGTAGGTGGGACGTCGCGGTGATCACTGCACCTGGATATGAGAGGTTGTGTGTTCGCATCAACATCCATTAATGTAGTTGGGACGTCGGGGTGATCACTGCACCTGGATATTAGAGGGTGTGTGTTCACATCAACATCCGTTGATGTAGGTGGGACGTTGGGGTCCGAACGCGACATAGACCTCAGTTAATAGTATAAAAAAGGTAGTCCCTTAGCAGATATTGCCGTAGGGGGTAAGTGTTAGAGACTTTACTATACTTGGTCCAGCTTTGTGAGGTGGGGTGACCAGTTCCTTTCCTTTCTGCCTTTGCCTTCCTTAACAGAAAAGCAGAGTCAAGTACACATTTACAACTGGGTAGACTGAAGCTGCGAGAGACCAGTGCTCTAATCAAATCGTTAGTAGTAATAGTTGTTAATTGTAATAATAGTAGTTTTTAATTGTAATAATAGTAGTTGTTAATTGTAATAATAGTAGTTGTTAATTGTAATAATAGTAGTTGTTAATTGTAATAATAGTAGTTGTTAATAATAGCAATAGTTAGGAGTAGTATTTACTATTAGTTGGTAGTAGCTGTACTAGTTAGTAGTAGCTGTAGTACCTGCTGCATGAAAATATTACATCAGTAGTTGCAACAGCAGCAACGTATGAAGTAGGAAAGGAAAGGATCCCGTTACATACTGAGGCATATTGGGAATAGGGTTTAGGCCCATATCTTCTTGACCCTCGGCACACTAAGGGTGATGTGGTCAGCATACACCGGCCGCCTTAACCTTCCCAGAGTTGCTCTGGTACCCAATTCATGAGGCTGGGTCGACCCCGGAGCTGTTTGCGATCTAACAAATCCCACCTCAACTAGGGATTGAACCATAGACCACCTAGCTAGGAAGCCAGTTCACTAACCACGGCGCTAGCGCGGCTCCAACGTATGAAGTACTATTAGTTATTCCAACAGGTTTATCTGTAGTAGCAACTATAATAGCAAACGAGTGGTAGCCTAATATTAACACTGAATCTCTCCCAACTCCTAGAAGATAAAATATTACTCGTATTTGTTGTAAAACGTGCTGTAGTAACTGGACCTGTGACAGGAATACCGTTTTCGTGATAAAAAATGTTACCATAATTGCACGTGTTCTGATAGACATAATTCAGTATGTGCTATGTCTTCATTTTTTTTAACCCGCATTTCATTCACAAGGAAAGGGACCCCAAGATGCAGCAATAGTGAATGCAGTCAGCGACCCATAGCTGTACTGCTTGCATCAGGACCAGCGAACCAGAGCTGGTCAAGACCACACTCCACCTCCACGTGGTGGTCCTGGAAACAGTCTGCAGCAGTGCAGTCTGGCTGAGCGAGTGCGGATCGCAATGGGAAGGCAAACCCGGTCCCTAAAAATGTCGTGCTGAAGTCGGATGTGTCGACCGAAAGGTGCAAATATCACAGCTTAGGCGTAAACAGACACAACGCAACCACCGTCCTTTTCAGGGCGAACGAGGAAGAAGAAGAAGAAGATTCACAAGGAAAGATATGTTCAACAATGTTTTTTTTTTTTTTTTTTTTGGTTTTGTTTGTAGAAATGTTTGCAATATACTTCGTAAGCGTTAATGGTAAGTGTTGCGTGATAAATTCTCGCAACATCGTTTTATTTCAATATCTGTTTTATAACGCAAGGGCAACAACTGCTTGAAATCTATAGTCACTTTTCTCGGTAAGCATTTGTCTTCTCGCGTTAGTATCGAATGCAGTTAACTTTTGAGCTGTGGTCATTTTTTGCGCTGGACTGCGCATGACTTGTCTTGTTGTTTGGTCGATCGGTTTCCGCCCACCACTAGTGGGAGTGAGCGATTTGGAATGGCGAAAGAGATGCCTCGTTGAAGAGGGGATCTCCGCTTTTTTTTTTTGTTCTGTCAGGGATGTGTAGTCCTCTTATGGATATTTCGTTTAGTCGAGATAATACCTCTAGTGTTTTTTCCCACATGTCGGGAGGCGTGATATTTCTGTGTATTTCATGAAAGCAAGGTAAATTGACTTTTTCATTAACTCTATTGATTTTGGGTCGTGAGCGATTTCGATTCATAGCCTGTCTGCGAAAGTCGTCGTCACGAGATGTTTTTTCCCAGCTCACATGTCGCTGCATTGTACTGCATCGGTTGATGCAGGTACCAAGGACCATTACTTGCTACTTTGTTAAATGAACTAGGTTTAGAAAACCTTTATTATCTAGAGGATATTTTTGAGGACATTATTTATACTTCGGCAGACGTGTCTGTCTTGCTGAAGTCAAACTAAGGAGAGTGAACTGATCTCATACATCTGGTTATCTCCTGGCTGTTATAGAAAAGGATGGAGTTTTCCACCTGACTACATTTACAGCACTATGAAATATAACATGCATCTGACTCATCATTGTAATGCTGTCTACCGTTTATTGCTGTATTGAATGTTGCTGTGATAATGACTGTTTGATGTGCCTACACATTTGCGTAACCATTTTGTCACTGTGGCGTCCACAATAAATAATGAAGAAAAACGTCAACGGCTGTTTCAAGACTCATTGACTTTATACGTCGTGAGTTTACTGACGTCCTATGTGGATTGCCCTGTTATTGTTGCATGAACATTGTTTTGACTGAACACATCTACACACTACACAAAAACCAGACATGCGGATGCCATCCATCATCATATGGCATCACGCATCATTTGGTGGCCATAAGCTGGTTTGATTCTGGTACTAGCAAACACGGGGTCCCTTACCCACTTCATTTTCAACAAGAATTCATCAGCATCCTTCAAGAAATTAACATTCTTCAATACAGTCAACATCTTCAAAATTTTCAAAGTACTCGGCGTTGCCCGGTAAAAGTCAAAATTTCAACTTTTTGACGGAAACAAGAATTTGACAGTACCCGGCGTTGTTACATGTTGCCGGATAACTCGGACTGCTGTTATCTTTTACGCAAGTCAAGCAAGTTGCTGCTGTCAAGGTTCCAGTGCTGTCGTTTTTTGAGAAGGTCAAGTGCCGGTTGAAACGGGTTGTTTTCTGAAGAAGGCCAAGTACCGATTTCCATCAACTTACTTTTGGATTAGAAGGTCAAGTGCCGAAACAACTCAACACACAGTATATCAGAAGCTCTTGTACCATCGTGTTAGCAGTGGAAGCAGTTCAGATGTGCCATCATCGTTGGAGCTTCGCTCTTTAGGACGTTGATTGACATCCGTTTTTCTGCTGTTCTACGATTGGAAGCCTTTAAGTTAAGTGGCCTGTTTGTATGTAAACTGTGCCCTTATACTTCTGCTGAGTCTTCTGTGTATCATCTCATTCTATATATTATATGTCTATATGTTATTTGTATATTTATATGTTTATATTTCAGCGGGTTCTCGGTTGGGTGGTGTCTCCGTTAGATTATGCCACGTCATAGAGGTCGTCTATTGTGAGCGTTTTCTGTAGGGTTTGCAAATTTCCGATACTGGAATTTGCTAAGCGACTTCTGTTGCTATTTATGTTAGCTGTGATGACATGTTTTAATATTGTTTTCGTTATTATTTCACATTCTTTAGTTTTGTTGTGATTTGTTTGTATTTGTTAGCCTACTCTTGTCTATAATTTAGTTTCATACAACATTTTTGTTTATACACTGTGGTGTCATGTATTTTGTTTAATTCTATCGCAGATATCGTCACATTTTTTGTGATATTTCATTAATTTCTGCTTTATTTTTAGTTGATTTCTGCGAAAGTTTTTGTATTGTTGCTGATCTTTGTTATTGTTTACATTGTTATTGTTTACATTGTTTGTATTGTTTACATTTTCAATGTTTACATTCTGCATGTGTTTACATAGTCATTGTTTACAGTTATAGTAATTAGTTAATGGGCTATGCTAATGCACTGTTACTACTATACTGATGATAAATGAATGATGAATAGTGTCGTGCACTATTGAATGAGAAGTGCACTTATGATCAAGATTTGAGTGCTGATATTTCATATACAAGTTCTTTGATTGGAGACTTGTTTCCCACAGAGACTGGGATAATATAATGTGATGTGAATATACAAGTGCTTAATTAAGACTTGTTACACTTAGGTTTGAAATAAATTAGTTAATTATTTCAGGTTTTGGACTCATATGTTAGACAACATGTCTACATTTGAGCACTTTATTGAGCAGGGTAAATTGCTTGGGAAGACTGGTGATAAGTTAGAAGAATTTGCAACTGCTCGATATGATAAAGCAATGGAAGCTGAACAAAAGAAAAACTGCATATGGAAGCTGAACAAAAGAAACTGCAGATGCAGGTGGATGAAAAGAGATTCCAAATGGAAATGGAAAAACAAAAAAGGGAATCAGAAGCTGAGGAGAGAAAACTCCAGCTACAGCTAGAAGCTGAAAGACTTCAAAAAGAGGCTGAGAATAAAAGACTTGAAAAAGAGGCTGAGAATAAAAGACTTGAAAAAGAGGCTGAAAATAAAAGACTTGAAAAAGAAGCTGAAAATAAAAGACTTGAAAAAGAAGCTGAAAATGAAAGACTTCAAATGCAGGCTCAAGCTGAAGAAAGGAAGTTACAAAGAGAGTCTGATGAGAGGAAAGCAAAAATGGAACATGAAGAAAAACTCTTAGCTTTAGAGTTGGAGAAATTGAAATTGACGAGCATGAGTAATGGTAATGATTCAAACAAGGGTTCATCTTCTGGGAAGGCTAATAATGATACTTTTAAGATTAAGTTACCAACATTTAGTCCTTCCAGTGATGACATAATGTTCTATCTGGACAGATTTGAACAAGCATGTACAGCTCATAACATAGACAAAGCAAAATATGTTTATCAGTTATCAGGGATACTGACAGGTAAAGCTCTAAGTATATTAAATATGGTGGATGAACCTGACAAGAGCAATTATGAGGTTGTCAGGGCCGCTTTGTTAAAGAAATATCAGCTTAACGAAGACGGCTATCGTCTACAATTTAAAAACATGTTACCTGAAAATGGAGTTGAATTCTCCGAGTTTATTGCAAGAATACGCATTACTTTCTCACGATGGGTTGAACTATCTAAGACGGAAAAAAATTATGAAGGACTTATGGACTTAATACTTAGAGACAAAGTCATGTCGTCTGTCAATGAGTCTTTCCTTGCTTTCCTTCATGAACGTAAACCTAAAACAATAAAAGAAATGGAAGATTTCTGTTGCCAATACGTAACTGCGCACCCACACATAACCATGGGTAACTCTAAGGTGAAAGAAGGTTTGCCAGTTGCTTCGGCAGCTCCGTATGGTCAAAACTTTGCTCGTAGATCCCAACAAAATTTTGATAGAAAGGGTAGCGGTAATTTCTGTCAAAATCATGGAAATCAATTTCATGGTGATTCTTCTTCGAAGAATTGGAGACAACCTGATAGTGGTCGTTACTATCACCCTAATAATTATAAGCATTTCAAAAGAGGATATGGTAATAGAGGTTATTCCTGCCGAAGACCTCAGAACCAAACAAATAGATGTTCGCATCAATGTGAACATGATAGTAATCGTGAAAACTGGAATTCGAACCAGTATAACAATTACAATAGAGACAATAATAACTGCAGAGATAATAATAACTCTGATAACTTCAGAGGTAATAATAGTCGGGGTAGATCTCAACACAAAAAAAAAGAGATATCAGCAGGCTAATGCTGTACAACAGGAAACTGAGGGAGCCTGTAATCATGTTGTTGATAGTAAAAACTTTGACGCTGTCACTAGTTCTGCTTTTGACTTTGAGAGAGCAAACAAATGCCCCCAATGCAGTACTTTATTCGAACCGGGTACCATAACTACTTTGAGTTGTGGTCACCCACTTCCCGCTCTTCCTGCTGCTGTTGCGCATGACGGGAGGGGTTTTTTCTTTAATTCTATATAAGGGTCTTGTTAATGATACTCCGGTCTCACTACTTTTCGATTCCGGATGCACCACTATTGGTGTTAGACAATCGCTTGTAGATCCATCTTGTGCTACAGGAAGGGTTATTAAATGTGTCACATTTGGCGGCACTCTAGAAAAATATCCTACTGCTGTAATTCGCATTGCCACTCCTTTCTTTACTGGAGATGTGCATGCTTGTCTCTTACCTAATCCTATTGCGGACCTTATTATTGGTCGTATTCACGGAGTTAGGGAGTGTACCCCACAGCAGATTGCTGCTTGGGAAGATAATAACATGCAAGCTACAAATGCAGTAGTTACAAGAGCACAAGCTCTACAAACACCCGAAACTTCACTGAATAGTGATAATGAAGTTGATAGCCAAGATAGTCACTTAGTAATTACTCGTGACTCTTTCATAAAATTGCAAGAAGAAGATCCTTCTTTTAAAAAATTCTTCGTTCTTGCGAAGAAAGGTGATCCGAATCAGGATACAAATAGAAAATCTTGGATTGCAATGAGAAACGGCGTACTTGTACGTATGGTACAAGATTCGACTACGTCGGCACATTCGCAAATTCTTGTTCCCAAGAGCATGAGAGTCCAAATATTACAACATGCTCATGACTCGCAATGTGCTGGACATATGGGTTTTGCCCGTACGAAGTCGAGAGTCCTTGCGGCTTTCTTTTGGCCTTTTGTCAATAAGGACATTCGTATTTACTGCCGATCATGCAAGGTATGTCAGGAGGTCAAATCTAGAGGACCACGACATGCTGCGCCTATCCAGGCTGCTGACATTCCTATTCGGCCGTTTCAGAAAATGGCCATAGATATTATTGGCCCTTTTAAGGTCAAGTCGGCCAGAGGACATCAGTTTATCCTTACATGTGTCGATATGTGCACACGTTGGCCAGAGGCTATTCCTCTTAAGAGCATATCTACTACAGATATCGCAGATGCTCTTTGGTTGATATTTTCTCGCTTGGGGTTCCCCAGAGAAATATTGTCAGACCATGGCACTCAACTCATATCTGACACTATGTCACAGGTAATGTCTACCTTACATATTGAACGATCTCTCAGTAGTATCTACCATCCTATGTCTAATGGGTTAGTTGAGCGTCTGAATAGAACGCTCAAGACTTTGCTTGGTAAGATAACTGAAGATCATCCTCAAGATTGGGACAGGGTTTTACCCGCGGCTCTCTTTGCCTATAGAGAAGTCCCTAATGAACACACAGGATTTTCTCCCTTCGAACTTGTCTTTGGCGCGCGTCCACGCGGCCCTATGTCTTTATTACACGATCTCATCACTGCCGATGATATTAGCGATGAAACTCAATCCTCATATGAGTATGTCATTGCTCTTAGACAAAAGATCATTGAGGCATGTAAGCTAGCAACTGCTTCATCAGAAATTGCTAAAGAGAAGGCAAGGCAGTTTGCTAACAAGAATAGATGCCTACGACAACTTTGTCCAGGTGACAAAGCATTCGTCCTACTCCCCAGTAGGGAAAATAGACTTCTTATTGCATGGAAAGGTCCGTATGCAATAGTCTCTCGGATTTCCGATGTTGACTATGTGGTCGATATTGATGGAAAGCATAAAACTTTCCACATAAACATGCTTTCGGAATTTCACGAACGTCCGGACTATTTGCTGCCTATTTTCCAGGCAACGGATGATGCTCCTGCACCTCACGGTCATTATTCATCCCTGTCTGTCATTCAGGATGAGGAAGCTACCTTCTCTGATGTCAACCTTCCCCTTCCAGTGGTTCCATTACATTCTACGGAATCTTGGAAAGACGTTTCTGTTTCTCCTAATCTTTCTGGTGACGAACATCGACAAGTCTCGTCGATGTTACAAACATTTCAGGATGTTCTCACTGACATTCCTGGACACACAGATGTCATAGAACATGACATAATTCTTACCGACAATAATCCAATTAGGGTTAGGCCGTATCCTATTCCTATACACTTTCAGTCGCAAGTGGAAAAGGAATTGGATGAAATGGTTCAATTATATTTAATTGAACCATCGACTTCACCATATTCTTCTTCCATGGTTATTGTCCGGAAGAAGGATAAGAACATACGAATTTGCGTTGATTATCGCAAATTGAATCAGGTCACAAAGTTCGACGCTGAACCGATGCTTTTGTTAGAAGATCTACTGATTAGACTTTCTAATTCTAGATTCTTCACTAAACTTGACTTATCTAAAGGTTATTGGCAAGTGCCTTTAGCAGAGCATGCCAAACCTCTTACTGCTTTTTCTACACCTAGGGGTCTATTTCAATGGAATGTTATGCCTTTTGGTCTCATGAACGCCCCTGCCACTTTCGTTCGCATGATGCGTCGAATTCTGTCACATCGTTCGGATGTCATCGCATACTTAGATGACATCTGTCTCTTCAGTGATACCTGGGAAGATCACTATTTAGGGTTATATGACTTACTGTCCACTCTACGTGAGAATAATTTGACAGCAAAACCTTCTAAAGCTTTTGTTGGTTTTGGTGAAATCTCTTTCCTGGGTCATCGTGTTGGTCATGGTCTCTTGAAGACAGAAGACCACAATACTTCCAAAATACTGAACATCTCTGTTCCTAAAACGAAGAAACAAGTTAGGAGTCTCTTAGGTTTAATTCAATTTTATGGGAGATTTATTCCAAATTTATCTTCGATCATGGCACCTCTCTCAACATTGTTGAAGAAAGGTTCGCCTAATCTGGTCCGTTGGTCTGAAGAATGCCAATCTTCACTAGACCAAATCAAGAATATATTTTCTTCTCCTCCCATCTTAAGATTACCTACTCTTGATAGGACTTTTGTTCTTCGGAGTGATGCTTCATCCACTGGGATTGGAGCAGCACTGATGCAAGAATATGCAAATACTCTGCATCCTGTTATGTACATTTCTAGAAAACTAAATGCGGCAGAGAGGAACTACTCGGTTTTAGACCGTGAGTTGTTAGCGATGGTTTGGTCAATTCTAAAGCTACAAAGATTCCTCCTGGGCGCACATTTCATTCTAGAGACTGATCAGAAAGCTCTTACAGCTATTCAGACTAAGAATTTGAAGAGTTCGAGATCCACTCGATATGCTATAGCTCTTCAACCTTTTCACTTCACGGTACGAGCTATCCGTGGTGCGGATAATGTGATGGCTGACATTTTGTCTAGATGCCCACATGACTCCAACTAATACTTCTGTCCTATATTTCTATATATTACAGAGTCATAACACACCTATATTTCTACAATAGATTAGCACATCTGTACTTACTTTATATGTACACACTATCGTGCTTTGTTGTCATCTTCTTCTGTTCGTTTTTTTTTTAAAATGATAGAGGAGGACTGAGTAGTTAATATAAGGGCCGTTAGTTTACTAAACAGCCACAATTATTAATAATGTATTGTACCTTATGAAGCATATTAGTTATTAATTAGCATTATATTGCTTGTACTTTCTCAGAATGTCATTGTTGAGCTGAGGACTTACCTTACGAGTTCTAGATTGTGTACTTACCCTCGGAATACCAGAGCATATGTCCTGGATCGTCATGTAGTTTAACTTTGCTATGTACTTATGTCATTACATGTCAAAGAATGTACTATTTAAATTTTCCTATCAGATTTGTACATCCATTTTTAAAGACAATATTAGAGTATGCTGTTTAATGATGATTATAGTAACTTGCATACGTATATTGTGTTTACATGCTAACATGATGTGTGTTGGTGACACCTCCCCGATGTGGATATTTTTTGAGACATATTTATTTTTCTGTTGAGGTATATCCTCACCAGACACTCTATAATTAGCCTATTGTTTGGCAATTTAATTAATTATCAGCGCATAATTCGTGCGTTTTGAGCCGCTTATCGCTTGCTCTTTGATATTGAAAAAAAAAATATGTTCCACATTTTTTTTTTATCGGGAGGAGGTGGTGATATGTTGCGTGATAAATTCTCGCAACATCGTTTTATTTCAATATCTGTTTTATAACGCAAGGGCAACAACTGCTTGAAATCTATAGTCACTTTTCTCGGTAAGCATTTGTCTTCTCGCGTTAGTATCGAATGCAGTTAACTTTTGAGCTGTGGTCATTTTTGCGCTGGACTGCGCATGACTTGTCTTGTTGTTTGGTCGATCGGTTTCCGCCCACCACTAGTGGGAGTGAGCGATTTGGAATGGCGAAAGAGATGCCTCGTTGAAGAGGGGATCTCCGCTTTTTTTTTGTTCTGTCAGGGATGTGTAGTCCTCTTATGGATATTTCGTTTAGTCGAGATAATACCTCTAGTGTTTTCCCACATGTCGGGAGGCGTGATATTTCTGTGTATTTCATGAAAGCAAGGTAAATTGACTTTTTCATTAACTCTATTGATTTTGGGTCGTGAGCGATTTCGATTCATAGCCTGTCTGCGAAAGTCGTCGTCACGAGATGTTTTTTCCCAGCTCACATGTCGCTGCATTGTACTGCATCGGTTGATGCAGGTACCAAGGACCATTACTTGCTACTTTGTTAAATGAACTAGGTTTAGAAAACCTTTATTATCTAGAGGATATTTTTGAGGACATTATTTATACTTCGGCAGACGTGACTGTCTTGCTGAAGTCAAACTAAGGAGAGTGAACTGATCTCATACATCTGGTTATCTCCTGGCTGTTATAGAAAAGGATGGAGTTTTCCACCTGACTACATTTACAGCACTATGAAATATAACATGCATCTGACTCATCATTGTAATGCTGTCTACCGTTTATTGCTGTATTGAATGTTGCTGTGATAATGACTGTTTGATGTGCCTACACATTTGCGTAACCATTTTGTCACTGTGGCGTCCACAATAAATAATGAAGAAAAACGTCAACGGCTGTTTCAAGACTCATTGACTTTATACGTCGTGAGTTTACTGACGTCCTATGTGGATTGCCCTGTTATTGTTGCATGAACATTGTTTTGACTGAACACATCTACACACTACACAAAACCAGACATGCGTGATGCCATCCATCATCATATGGCATCACGCATCAGTAAGAAAATTTAAAACTATGGTGTCCGACGAATATTCAAAGTATCCACTGTACCCCACTTGCGCGCGCACACATATTTTAGAATATCTTAGGATGGGGCTTCTCAGCTAGAGCAAATGGCAGGGTCGTCGCGCAACACAGCGGGGCTTACATGATAACAAAAAAGCCAGCATGAGAATGGAGGTTGAGGCAGCTACTGCAACCCTAAAGTGGCTGTCTGAAACTTCATTAACAATGGCAATTAGTGTGCCAGACTCTCAGTCCATTCTTCGGAAGGTCCAAAATGGATGTCCTTCAGTACTGATTATCAATTCAGTTGTTGACTTCCTTCCAGGACTTTCTCGTTACTCTGTTTAGCTTCCCGTGATATTTTTTTTTTACGTTTTTCTGTAATTCCACAACTCTGTGGCATCATGTGCTTTACTCGCTTATTTACTAATTGCCCTTGACTCACCTCCGTGTGTTAGGATTGGTTCCATATCTCTTTCTTACTTCCACTGAAAAAGCGTTGGTGCATACACTACTTTTCATTTCATGGAATGCTGCTTTTTCTTGGGCTATTTCACTCTTCACCTCTGAAATGAATTTCCTGCCCGATGTTATTTAACGTGCCTAAGCATCTAAAGCTGTTGACTTGTTTTAAAACTGTTCAATTTACTTTGATAGGACATTCTGGAAAAGTCAGTTTATTCAAGATTACCATTATTTATGTTATTTTCCTATTAAGGCTAAGGCATTTATTTTGACGTTTTGTAACTATTGTTTCAGCCATTTCCTGCAACTCCATTTCAATTTTGCTATACAGATTGTCTCATCAGCGAGTCTGAACTTTTTTTATATATTATATCCTTAAACCGATATTCCTGGCATGTCGTGTATGGATCTTTTCATAGATAATTATACATAAAACACTTATTATCACTGTCCAGATTTAACAGATCGAGTGACGCACACGTCACTGTCTGTTATTCTTTTTTACCTGCTGAAACATTCATATTTGACTGCAAATTATTTTAGCTGCTGTTTGTTGCTAGTAGACTTATTTTTATTTTATTTTTATATTCTCATTTTAAATCAATTGAAGTTTGACATCAGAAAAGGCTGAGAATTTATCAAAGTTTTGCTTGAAACATTCATCCTCCTCGTTTATAATCTTGGTGAAATGTTTCATTAATCCCAGCTTTTTAAAATTAAATAGTAAATTCTTATTTTTTTTTTTAAAAGCCTTTGCACAATAATATATCTCTTGCGGTCTAAAATTGTTAGAATGTCGAATTGTGATCGTTCAATTTCCAAAAATATTGACATCTGATGATACAAGTAAAACTTTATGCACCTACTAAGTTTGTGTATAGAACGTTTTTTTTTTTTTTTTTTTTTTTTGTTTTTCAAAGTCTTCTGTCAAGTGATTCTCGTAGAGATGTCCACAATCTTTGAGTTAAAACTCCTTTCTTACGAGGATCATTATATACTGAAGCACATTAAAAACGCACCACCTGTATTATCCAGGAACAGAGTGTGAAATGTAAATATAAGTGTTTACAAGTTTACATATTTGGAATCTTTATTCATTTTCCTATGAATCCATGCTGGTCATTAATTTGTACATTTGATTGTTATGAAATTCATTGCATTCTGTGCAGGCAAGGGAGAAAACCAAAAATGCAACCAATAAAAAAAGTCATTCACACTATCCTCAGTATCTGGTATGTCCACCGTGTGCTTGCAAACAAGCTTGGCAGCGGCTCCGCATGGAACGCACAAGTCTCTGAAGGAAATTCCGGGGAATCAAGTCCCATTCACGTGTAAGAGCAGCTTCGAGCTGTTGCAGATTAGCTGGAGAACCTTGCCTGTAGACTCTGCGTCCAAGCTCGTCCCACAGATGTTCTTTAGGGGACATGTCTGGTGATAGGGCAGACCAATCAATCGTCACAATGTTCTGCTGCTGTAGATATTGCTGCGTAATGCATGCGGTGTGCGCACGTGCGTTATCCTGCTGGAGAAGCTGCAAGTCTGGATAATTTGTGAACGCAGGAGCAACCAATGCATCCAGAACCTCATCTCGATATGTCACAGCATTAACATTTCCACGGAAGACGTGAAGAAGCAAGCGATGGTGAAAACTGAATCATCCCCAAATGTGAATACTGCCACCTCCAAATCGGTTGTGCTGACGAACACAGCAATCTGCAAAGCGCTCTCCACACCGTCGCCAAATCCGCATACGTCCATCAGCAAAGGATATGTTTAATCTGCTCTCGTCTGTGAATAGGACAGCATTCCACTGCAGTCTAGTCCATCTGACATGTTGCTCTGCCCATTGCAGGCGCTGCTGACGATGTCTGTGAGTCAAGGTTGGCCCAACATAAGGTCGTCTTGCAGTGTAGTAAAATCTGCGAGAATAATCGCTCATTTCAGTAAGATTTTAGTCATAAAATGATAATAAATAAACCCGCCCTATTGTGTCTGACGGTGATGTTCTCACACGCCAGCATAGCGCTGATTTTGTGCCTTGGAACGGCTTAGAACCAATCCCCCCGTTTGAACCTACTCGCTTTCCTTGTGACGTACATTTTTAACATTTTGCCAGATCTGCTGCATACACACTGCAGCCAAGACTTATAATTAACGATTTTGCGGAAGTATGCCGTAAGAGGAAAAAAGAAGACCAAAAGAAACACTCAGAAGAACAATAATAAGAGAAGGAAGAACGTTGGGCCTAAATAATGTGCAAGAGCTAAGAGGAGTGGCGTCACAACGAACAACCTGGAGAGCACTGGTTTCTGCCTTATGCGCCGTGTTTGGTGCTTAAAGAATTTATTATTATTATTATTATGCCGCCAAACTGCTATCTGAATTAACGTATTCTGTCAACTTTAACGCAAAATTTAGTAGTAATCCTTACATTTGTTGGTAGTGTTACACGATACAATACAAATTATTAACGCCAATTCTTAACCCGCCACGCCAACACCCCGCTTCGCTTGACACATTCTGCCATGCATATATACACTCTCGAGCAAAAGCCAACAGAGGCAAACACGCAGACAATTTTATTGCCTCCTCGCGGTAATGTTTCTGACGTCACAAAAACAAGTAGTTATTTGAAAAATACATGCTAGCGAGAAGGGAAGATGGCCGTCTTGTGTAAAAATTTTATTTGACGTTTGACTATGACGAAAATTGAAAATCTAAACCATAATGAATCTGACCATAAAAATCATATGGTAGTATAGCGTAGAGTTCACTGAGCAAGAATCTGTTTTAAATAATATGGTAGTCCAAGTATTAGCCAAGTTATTGAGAAAATACTAAATGTCTACGGACGCTCGACCAGACAGACTGTCGTTCCTGCTTGTTTTTTATAACGGTAGTGGGGACGCGAGCTTAGAAGAGAGGCATTGAGGAAATTCAAATTCGCTTGGGTAAAAAGAGTATAATAGGGAAAGGGGAGAGGTAGGAAAAATGTAATCCAAAACGAAACATCTTTTTGTATTCGGCATAACTAAAGCAGACTGGCCAATAGACTACCAGACGCAGAGTTTGTTTGGAATAATTTTTGTTTTTTCAAAAACTGCATTTGAATTCTGGTAGTCGCAAGCTTTCGATTGGCCAGTGCTAGTAAATATTAGCCAAAGGCTTTCATTATTCATTGCCAGTTGAACAAAACTTTTATTCAGATACGCTGAGAACAGCTGTGATAAATTTAAAATTAAATAACTAAATAAGTATTTCACAGTCTGGACGGAGCAGAAGAAACTGAGGCCACTTCTTTCAAGTCAGCGTCATTTGTTTATATTTCTTGAAAATTTGTGGTAAGAATGCTTTATGAATTCATATGTTTAATCCCACTGCCAAAGTTAGATACTGCTATTGGGGGAAAGTGAAGGACATGTCGGGAGCAGACATTGTTGAGTCCTCACATTAAAATGTATCTAACTGTTGTATGTTGTCATGATTATGTTTGAATATTATTGCATTAGAAAGATGTTAGTAAGCCTCTGTGTTCCATGAACACTGTTAAACATGCCTGAAGCATTTATATATATAAAAGAAAAGAAGAGAAAATCATATCAAAGGAAATGTGGTTACTCCACATTATTTTATGGAGGAAAACTATGTAAACGTACAGTGGCGTATCTGCCATAGGGACCTGAGGTGGGAGTCATGAAAAATTAGGGGTGAGTGCACCTGTAATGCACGCGAGGCTGACCCCATATCTCCGTAGGGAAATAAATAATATCAAAAGTGATCAGATATAAAAGGCCAGGGTGTCCTTTTGTTGCAGAGGTTTTATTTCCTGTTGCCAGCTGGTAACAGGAAACCTGAGGAGTGACGATAACGCCAAGAAGTCTCCGAAAATTCATGTATGCTGTCAAGAGATAACAGCAGGAGCTTGGGCATGTGATGTGATATCGATATTTCTGCAACTACACACTATCTTATCATTCAACAAAAAAACCCAGGTGATATGTTAAGGACCTGGGTATATCTGACAGTTTCGTTTTAATAAACACTGGTATTTCAAATCATACTCAGGACGTTTATGGGGTATGAAGATAATACAGCACCTCATACACAGTGACTCTCCCTCTTAGATGAATAAAGTGTAAGCTGTGAACATTCCAACAGGAAAGACATATATTAACTTTATAGTTATTGGGCAGATTGCCCACACACATTTTTAGTTGATCTTTTCTGTAAACTATCTTGTCCTCATTTTCAAAGACCTGTCCAAAAGATATGACTGGACAGGCAAAATAAATTGTACAAAAAATTATCAAATTTAAAGAAAAACTTAACCACAGGTTTTTATTCACTTCCTCATAGAAACTTAAAGTGTTTTTGTATTGTATACCATCATTTTATTTCTCCCCTAGACACTAGGTACATCATACACCAGACACTAGAGCCAAAATAGTGACCGTGTGAGATCTAGGGAGGTAGCGTTAGGTTCCCTGCACATAATTCATCATCATCATTTATAGAGTCAGGGGCCTACATGTGCTTGACCTCACACGGTTAATACATACACGGATTTCATTCTTTTTAGGATACCATCATAACCTCCCCAGCAAAATCTAACTTTGCTACATGCAGTAAGGCCTGTATCTCTGAGTCGTCGTATGACTGTCATTCGAGAGACTTGCCCACGTCTACCCACTATTGCTCTTGCTGTTTGACTTGCCGGGAGAGAACGATTCCTTAGGTGACTCAGCACAATATGACGATCTTGCGCAGGGGTAGTAACTCGTGGTTGGCCACTCCGAAGTCTATCCCGGGCACTGCCTGTGGTTCCGTAACGTTCATTGAGACTTACAATAGTGCTGTGGTGGCAATTCATCCTTCTGGCAATGGCCCGCGAGCTAATTCCGGTCTCCAACATACCAATGGCTCGATGGCGGTCGTTTTCAGATAGTCGTGACATTTCAAGCTCATGTACTGGGTGTTTTGTCTCAACGGCCTTTTCATACCGAATATACTGCCACAACGCGTACACATTTTCAGGGTCATGGCTGTTGGAAATCGTGTTGCACGTGTAACTTCCATTGTTTTCATGTAGTCTGTACACAAACCCGTGGATTGAATCATGCACTTTCCATTCCAGCAGCCATTCGCTCTCTACCTCATGACAAACACGGGGAAAATCCATTCCAACACTTTTTTTTCCAGCTTCTCGGTATCAGTATATATAATAGTGGTGCGTTTTTAATGTGCTTCAGTATATTTCATGTCCGCTCGTGTTACCGGGGCTCGAAAGGGGAGCAAAGCAGAGTATAGTAAAATTGCGCCCTACCACGCATGTCGTTGGAAGCAACAAAAGAAATCCGAGCATTGGGTCTGCTCCCCATCCTTCTTCGTTGAGGCTTTAAGCCAAATACTTCAACAATAACAAATAAAAGGCAACCCAAGCGCAAGGTTTGGTGTGACTGAAGACATATACTCCGTATGGATCATGAAGGAGAAATAGTATGACATTGTAAGCTCTGAGAAAAGGCATAAAGGCTAATTTGTCTGGAATCGTAGAATTAATCAAAGAATATTTATCAATGTTGTGTTATTTAAACGGAATTGTTGAACGCTGTCAGCTCGGGATATTTATGGCCGGCACAAAACGAACGAACGAATTAAATGTTTATTTCATCAGGGAAAAAATTAAGTATTATTGGCTTTTTTTTACATTTCTACTCTGCAATAATTACAGCTCTCAAAGTGTTTTCAAATTAAAACAGTTTTAACTACAGTAAGAAGTAATTAATACTATCATTGCATTCAATAACTGGATATATATATATATATATATATATATATATATATATATCTATATATATATATATATATATATATATATATATATATATATATATATATATATATATATGTGTGTGTAGAGAGAGAGAGAGAGAGAGAGAGAGGGAGGGAGGGGGGGGGCAATAAAGCTATTACATATTTTAAAGCAAAGCTTTAACGTTTACAGGTAAATTGACATAGAAACATTGTATGAACTGAAACAGAGTGCATGTGTGCACACTAGTGAGCTGGAGATGAAAGAACTTCGTTAAGTAATGTCTTAATATTATTGTGCGGGACTGAACACCTATGGGTTTACCTATGGGTTTACCTATGGGTTTACCTATGGGTTTACCTATGGTGCAATAATTCTGTTCAACAATAACGATAACAATTATTGAAAGTGTTGCTTCTTTTTTTAAATTGATGTCACCGAATCTCAATAATTTAACCTCTAACTATTAATGGTTTTTGTGGTTCTTTGGTTGACGTGTCAATATTTTTGCTGAAGTAAAGTTTGTGTGAACTGTTGACAAGAACCAGACAAGTGTCAATAGAGCAAGAGGTGAGAAGAAAACGCTAGTGCTAAATTAGATTGACAGTGAAGAAATCTAGTGATAACATTACAGAGCAGTCCTTGTTCTGGAACTCCAAGTGTAAGATAGGTGGGGAGAGACCGAAAATTAACAGGAAACAGAATGTTAATTATTGGGCATGCACAGTGGCGTACTAAGGGTGCGAGGGGGGCGGTTCGTCCTAGGTGACAACCAGACGGGTGATGTCATCTGACACTATTATAACAGTACTGTACTGATTGAAAATTTGATTGCAAGCATAATATATTTTTTTCGTTGTGTTTATTTATGGGGGAGGTACCAAATGAAAGATCGGCCCCCGGTGCCAAATACTTTAAGCGCGCCCTTGCGCGTGCATACAGGTAAACACTAGAGATACATGCATGTATATATCCTTCAGCTCCAGTGGAGCGCCCCCTGTCTTGTGCTAACACCTCAAGTTCTCTACATGTCTTCTTTACTGGTGTGTGCTGGGCAAGTACACAAGTATACGCTGGACATGCCTACAAGTACAATCCAGGCATGCATATAAGTATAGGTATGTGCTGGACATGTGCACAATAAGATATATATATATATATATATATATATATATATATATATATATATATATATATATATATATATATATATATATATATATATATATATATGCCATGTCATCTACATTTTGCTCATGACCATTGACGTATTGTGTGTTTACCGAGTGCTTATGAGCAGTGTTGTCGACTCGAATCGATCGATTCCAACTCGGGTCGGATGTCAGTTATCACAATGACCTCAACTACATGATCGACTCTCAATAATATTTTAGCGACTCGACTCGACTCTGGACTCGCCAATTATGGCGAACAAATCGCCAACCTATTTACAAGATGTAAAACAGGTAACAAAAAAAAAAACACTTTTCTGAGTAACCTTGTGTAAAATAAAATCTGAGATATTCTTTGATCAGATTGCTTCCTGTTGTATCGCTCTGTAAAGAGTTTCCTATCATAGTTGCATGGTCAAACCATTGACGATCGGGAAAAGACCGATTGACTTCTGGAAAGACAGATGACACTGGGAAAGACTAGAAACCGGCTGACCGGGTTAGCACCCCGTAAGCTGTATTCAATTGCTACAGGACCCAAAAAAGATAGATGCCCCCAGGATTCACCGAAAGGGGGGGAGGATGATGAATCCACAGGCGCCTCAATGGAATCGACCAGACCCGTTACACGGACTTCGAACTCTGAACAACGGCTGGAATTTCCATTTCCCTGTGGTAGGGAATTCTCTACTCAGAGAGGAATGAAAATCCACAGAACGAAAAAGGGGTGTGGGAGGTCATCAGGGGGAGATCAACAGCGCTCTGTCTCGACGGATAAGACGTTAGAAGAACGCAGCCAGGAGTCAATCCACAGTGCTGAGTACATTCAAGTTGATCTGCCAGATGATGATCTCACATACTTCTTGGACGGGAAGAGAGATGCAATAAAGTTTCCACCTGCCAGTGCAAAAGGGCTTTGGGAACAGCTGGACGAAGCCTTGGCAAAAGAGTTGGATAACAGCCTGAAGCAGCTAACTTTGGAGAAGAAGCTGGAAATCTTCGGCGACATAATATATCTGCATTGTCGCAAAGTGTTCGGAGTGAGGGAGGCAAGGGAAAGTAACCCACCATGGAAAAGTAGAAGACAAATTAAAATAGAAGAAATCAGGAAACAGAAGAAGCATGCCCGAAAACTGTTCAAGAACGCAGTTGCCACAGAGAAGGAAGGGTTACGGGAAGTTTGGGAGCACCTGAAAGGCCAACATAATGCCCTTTGTAGAGCGGAAAGGTTGTGCAGGAAGAGAAGGAAGACTCGAAGGGATAGGGAAAGATTCTTTAGGGAGCCCTTCAAGTTTGCCAAAGAACTGTTTGAGCAGCCACGGTCGGGTACGCTAAACATCAGGAAAGAAGACCTGGAAGAACACCTTAGAATGACATATTCAGATGGTCGCAAAGATAAGCCGCTCAGCAGCATGGCAGGCCTTAAATGGCCGGGTAAGCCAGGAGCTGAATTTAACACCAAGCCCCCAACGGCGCAAGAGGTAGAAAGCATTGTCCAGAAAGCTCGGTGCAAGTCAGCTCCAGGTCCTAATGGTTGTCGTAAATTTATTTTGAGAGAAAAGAGTCGTAGAAATAGTGGTCCGGTTTAGAGTGAAAAATGATGATGGAAAGCTCAGTGATAGAAAATGTAGAGATTTAATAGTTGCTTCACAGCGAGCTGGAGGAGAGTAAAGACAGACTTATTTACGACAAATCGTTTCTCTCAATCTTCTCTTTCACTCTCCTGGTCAAACAATTATTTGCCAGTTTTCCAGACTCGCATCTGCGCGCACACCAATTTGGTGTTTTCAAACACACACACGACGTTGATACAAAATATATTAAACGAATAAGGGGAAAAGTTGGGCTTTGGGTATATCCAACATACAGAACTAAATGAGTTTATGTGATTTTATTCACTTTAAACATCAATCACTAAAAATATCAGATATTACATAAATTATCATAAGTACACAAATGCAAATAACAAGTTTGGAAGGGGTGAAGAAGATTGGTATCGACTAAGCCCTTCCCGCTTATTAGACAAAGATAAACCCAGTCCAAAGATAGATAATATCAGGAACATAGGTACGTTAACTTAACAGTGAAGTTAATTACTCTGAAAGAGGTGTTACAAAATTAGGTATAGATGATAGAAAAAAACTGTTCTTCCCAGCTGTTCTTCCCTTTACTAAGCAAATGGAAAGGAGGTGGTTTTAAACAGAGTTAACAAATTATCAACTATCCCACTTAAAGGAACAATGTAGGGTATACAGAAAAGATATATATTACCAGGTAAGCCAGTTAACAAAATGGTCACACAAAAGAATTAATTTCCTGTCATTCATACACGCGCTAGCAAAGGCCTTCACTCATCTTGCTCTCACTTACCGATTGTGAAAAAATCTTGCACTCCATAGAATAACACAACAGCAGTTACACCTCAAACTAAATGTATGAGTGTTTGTTCAAGTTCTAGCCCCAGATTAGCGGGTAAGCGGTCAGCACATAAAAGGATCCCGTAATCGCTGGAAAATGAATCTGTAGTTGTGTCTCTTTTCTTAATAACAGTTTCTTTGGGAGGGCACGGTCTCTGATACCGGGGTGAGGATGGAGTGGTCTATTTGACTATGCCGCTGATAATAAAATTCTTACGCGTGCTGGTACACTTTATCCGTGAGGTATGGTTTAAGTCCAGTGAGAAAACTAGTCACATCACTGTTCAGGAAATTATGAATTATCTCTCTGTGTCAGTAAACTAACAAAGCTCGGGCCAGTGTTCTTCTTCCCGTTACGACTTAAGTTGTTTGATGGTGCGTTAAATTTGTCTTTGGGTGTGCTTTCTTTGCTATAAGTTAGATAGCGGAATTCCAAACATAGAATCGCCTCAAAGATTAAAAATTTACACAGTCTCAACAAGTTATCACTCGCTCTGCACAGAATAGAAAACACTGCAAATATATATATATAATCCAGGGGAAAATCTATAACAAGATTTCAATAAAGCTAGTGCTTCTGTAAAGGTCTGGCCAGCGAGTGATAACGTGTCTAGTTCTTCATGGTCTATTTAGCTAAAATGGAATGTAAGTTGAGTGGGACATGATAAACTTGACAGCTTATTTGATCTCACGAACTTTTGGGGATCTGACCGCCAAATCAAGAGAAGAAACCGCACCCTGGTCTTCGTATCTCCGTTCGCTGCTACCCGTTCGCTTTCCCCGTTCGCTCGGTTCCTCGATTGACACCGAGACGCGAAAATAGCGGCAAGCAACTGCGTCTCGTATCAGGGACCACTACTGTCTTTGATAACGCCGATAGTCTCCCCTAAAAACCCTCGGTCTGTCTCTTTGATCTCGTGCCGCCTACTAAATGAGTCCCGGTGGAATGAGTTCTGGCAAACGAAAAGTTACAACAAATGTTCAGGGGTTCTAATGTTATGAAAAGCTAAAAGTCCCTTTAAATCATCCATCATATCAGGGAGAATTCACTTGTCAAACTAGACGTACGTCACAATGGTGTTCCATATGTGGTGTATAAAAGATGCCCTGAGGTTCTCAAACGACTGCTCCGTTTACTGAAGAATGCGTGGAAAACCCAACTCGTAAGCAAGGAATGGAGAAAGGCAAACGGAGTCTACATCCCGAAGGAATAGAATTCCACAGACATCAGTCAGTTCAGGCCAATCTCACTACTCAATGTGGAAGGGAAGATATTCTTCTCAGTAATGGCGAAAAGACTCACTACATACCTCCTGGCAAATGGGTACATTGACACTACAATTCAGAAAGGAGGTATCCCAGGTACACCAGGATGTCTAGAGCATGCCGCAATGATCTGGGAAGCAATCCAAAAGGCAAAGTCTGACAGAACAAACCTCCATGTAATCTGGTTGGATCTAGCAAATGCTTATGGATCCGTTCCACACCAGATGTTGTGGCAGGCCCTAGAAATGTATCATGTTCCACAAGAGATTACAGCAATGCTGAAGCTGTATTTCGCAGGGTTTTCTGTCAGATTTTCAACCAGAGATTACACAACGAAGTGGATTGGCCTTGAAGTTGGAATTGCGATGGGATGTACCATCTCTCCGATACTATTCGTCATGGCTATGCAGGTAATCCTCAATGCGGCTGAAGGAATTGCTATAGGCCCAAAGCTCGGTGGAATGTGTCACATGCCACCGCTCAAAGCATTCATGGATGACACAACAATTCTGACATCAGATGAATATCAGGCCCGGAGGTTGTTAGCACGCCTGGATGAACTAGTCAGCTGGTGCAGAATGAGCTTCAAACCCAAGAAGTCGAGAAGCCTATCAGTCAGGAAAGGGAAGATAGCAGAGGTCATATTCACGGTTTCCAGCCAAAGAATCACTACTGTCATTGAGGAACCTGTTAAAAGTCTTGGCAGGGTGTACGATGCCTCTTTAAAAGAATCGAAGGCAGTGCAACAGACAATAGAAATGGCAGACAGAGGACTACAGATCATAGACCAAAGCAGACTTCTGGGAAAGTTCAAACTGTGGTGCCTCCAGTTCATATTGATACCGAAGTTGCTGTGGCCACTGCTTATATATGAAATAAGCACAAGTACAGTGGAAGCTATAGAGCAGAAGGTCAACAAGTTCATGAGAAAATGGCTAGGGGTACCACCAGGTCTGTCAGATGTAGCACTGTACTGCAAAAAGTCAAAACTTCTGCTTCCCTTCAAGTCAGTTGTTGAAGAATACAAAGTTGGAAAAGCAAGGCTTGCAATGATGCTACGCGAGTCAGCTGATGACGTGGTTAAGTCCGTTCAGCCCACACTGAAAACGGGAAGGAAGTGGAGAGTGGAAGAAGCTGTTGATGCTGCTGAAGAGTCACTCAAACTGAGAGAGGTAATCGGATACACACAAACGAATAGACGGGGATTTGGGCATGGTGACATCCGCTGGTGGTCCAAGCAGGCAAGAATGAAAGCGAATAGCAAAGTCCTGCCAGACACCTCAAACACATACTTTCTGAGGGCAGGAAAGTCAGCACACCCCAAACCGAGTAAACCTGGTAGCAGTTTACCATCTCTTCTTGACTGTGCAAACGACTGGCAGATGGCGGTAGACCTACCTGGACGGGGGGGGGGGCATATCCAGAGTGTATCAGAAAATCGCGGAGACGGCCGGATATAGTGCTTCATTCTGCAGCAACGCTTCAGGTCATACTGATTGAACTGACCGTGCCATTTGAATCCAGATTAGACGAGCAACATTCATTCAAAGCGCCCAAGTATAGCGATCTGGCCGCGGATCTGAGACACGAGGTTGAAGTGGGCGCAAGAGGGCTTGTGGCTGCATCAGTGTATGATTTATTGAAACTGTTGGGGCTGAAGGGACAGTCTAGAACAAGGGCACTGAAGAGGCTTAGTGAAACTGCCGAAAAGGCATCAGGCTGGCTGTGGAACAACCGCAATGGACGATGGACATCGTAACAATAAACGCTGCGGTACAGAAAACACCAAAATTTTTCTAAGTCCACAACGCTGAGTTTTTTTTTTTTTTTTGGTGTACGAGTGAAAGAGATGCGACTCTGGGGCAACATGCGATGTATACTATAGGGAGAGTGTCAGGTAAATTTCAGTGGCTTGCGGCGCGCAGCTCGTCGGCTGCGCGCTAATGTCTCAGTGTGTGTCCTTAGTTGTGAAGGGCGACGGAACGAACGGAATAATTTGTCTTCTCTTTGTTACTTTCACAATTGCCTTCGCGGCTGGCGTTGTGGATTTAAAAGTTGCTACCATAAGTGAAATGGGTTCATTTTCGATACAAGACAACAGGAAGCTGAGACGCTTGGGAGTCATGACCCAAGTGGGCCCGCTCCCCTTAGAGTGTAAAGGAGTAATCGGGCCGAAATACTTGTCGGATGGGGGGGGACTCCTTCTGATGATCAGATTGCTTCCTGTTGTATCGCTCTGTAAAGAGTTTCCTATCATGATCACATAAAAGCAGTCACTCAAAATGGAAATTATTATTGTTATTTTTATTTACATTTGAAGTCGACTTCCGACTCGACTTGAAAGCTACTTTTGGGCTTCAGGCTCGACTTGAGACTTGTTAGGAAAGACTTCAAGATAACTCTTCTTCTTATTCCACCTTTCAACTCCCAAAGGAGCATAGGTCTTCAACAAACTTATGCCAAGTCTTCCTGTCTCGTGCCATGTGCTCAAGGTCTTTCCATGTCCTCTTCATCCCCTTAATGTCTGTCTCATCTTTTCCTTGTGTTTTCTCCTCTACCGCTCTTACTCTGTGGATTCCAGAACAGGGATTGTCTGTTAATGTTATCAACGGATTTTCTCAATGTGTCTTATCCATCTCCAGCTTCATCTTGTAATTTCTTATTCTACTGGCACTTGTTTAGTTCTTGTTATTAGTTTCCCTTCTTGTTATACCACTTTAGTTCTTCTATTTCTTTCATAAAAGTCTGTAGTTTTTTGGGGTTTTTATTTTATTTTATTTATTTATTTGGTTGCTGTAGCTATATAAGCTATATGTTCTGGTAATCTTTTGTTGCTACAGTATCCTGGAAATACGTGCAATCAGATCTGTCAGATAATGGTTAGCTCAACAGGGCTCCTTGTTTGTTTATTTAACAATAAAGAATCATACAATAATTATAATCTGCAAAGAGAGATAATAGATGGCATTCGCAATAAATGTACACAGTAGGGTTAAGACGGGCAAACACGTAATACGTCTTACTGGGACAATATACAAGAAAATAACCAACGTTACGGCCACAAAGCCTTCGTCGGGGACAAATTAAGAGAAAGGAAAGAAAATGAGAACTAAGTAAAATTATACAAGAAATAAATACGAAAAACAATCGGCCGGAGCGGGATTCCACATTGCTGGAGGCAAAATAGCTGCTGCATCCGGGTAAAAATATAAAACAGACGTTGGACTTGGATCGAACACTCACTGAGGAAAGCTGATAGTAGTTAAAGACAGTCATTATTCTGGAATGCCCGTGGTAAAAGAATTAGATGGAATCCCTAAAACACACGAAGAGCCAAATTTGAGGCAGACCTTCAACAAAGGATAGAGATACTGAAAAAGCTTGAACATTTCGAGAAAAAAAACATTGTTAACATACACACACACAAAAGAACTGTTAATTTCTTTTTTATGTCTTTTTTAAGATAAGGGAACGGGTAGTGGAAATAAGCTACATATAGACAGCACATTATTAATAATATAAGATAAAATCAAAGTACAAAGTTAACAAACGAAGAAACTTTTCAGTATCTGAGAAAAATAATTACGAGACAAAGGGAAAAAATACTGAAAACAAACGCATGGTTTTCACAATTTATTTCAAGAAAATAGATTTTAGACAAGCATTAAATACACACAGCTAACAAAATTTGACTTTTCTTTGGTCAACATCTACATTCAGGCAGATCATGCAGGATTTTGAAGTGCAGAACATGCAAGACCTCACATGCTTTCAGTTCAATCTCTATGTACACTACAGCTAACATATTTTCTCCGGTTGTTGTGTCGGCCAAAAAAGTTTCCGACTCCTGAAATGTTACAGCTCCGGACTCCGACTACGGTTGTTTACTAGTTATATTGTATACAATGAAGGTACTGGACATAAATCCAGCAACTTGGGAGGATGAAGTACCGACCGCACCAAGTGGCGATGATCCCTTCGGTGCCACCCGTGGTTGGGGAAAAGAAGCTCTCACAACAAGCAGAGGAAACAAAGAACACGCAGAAAGAAACACCAGGGGAAAAAAAGCAGTCATAGTGCTATCACCTCATGGGTGCATTCCCTTTGTCAGTAATGACTGAAGGAGCTACTACTACTGCATAAAATTGGGTGCCGGAGTCCGGGCATTATTTACCAACACTACTACAAAGCGACGGACTTTGGTTTGGTTTGTTTTTTGAACCCCGCACTTGAAAACTGGTGTTTTTTGTGTGCAAGTGATACCCGGTTCAACCGCATTAGGGTATATAGTGTTCATCTTTCCATATAGTGTATTACTTTGTTGTTTTTCTTGTGTGTTGGCTCTTCCATGCTGTAATTTATCTGCCGTTTGTTGTGTCAATGTTTAATGTCTATGGTGTTTGTATTGTATCTTCTTCCATGATACCATATTGCTCTCTCTCTCTCTCGCTATTGACATCTTTTTATTTGCTGGGATTTTGTTGTTCACGACTCCGACTCTACAGCCCTGATACTTTCAATATAGAATCGTTGGTATGATATTCGTTTTTCTTTCAGCCATAAATTATTTACTATTTTTGGCGGTTATTGGGACAAAGCAGAAAAGTGAGCGTTCCTTTTGATGTTATCATGCCACTTCTTCAGTTGTCATTGTTTAGATATGATATGCTTTTTTAAATAATTCTGTGGATGTAAGATACAATGGCGTGAAAGAACATTCATACATTAATTATCTTTCAGCTGACCAGGGAGTATAGACCTTCAACAAATGCAGGTCAAGTCCTCCTGTCCTGTGCTCAAGGTCTCTTCTCCTGGTGTGTGTATGTGTATTGGGGGAGGGGGGGGAGGGAAGAGATCTCTATTATTTTCTCTTACTCTAGAGATTCCAGATCAGGGACAGCTAAGTAATGCTATCAAAAAAATTTCTTAATGTGTCCAATACATCACCTACAACTTCTTCTCTTGTTCCAGTTGCAATTGTCTGATTCTTGTTATCAGTTCCACACTGGTGATTTTATCGTACCATCTCAATCTTTCTATTCTTTGCAAGCACCAATTTATTTATGGAAGTCTGTAACGTCTTGCTTGTAGTTCTCCGTGTGTGTGACGAAATGGACGACCTCTTAGCGAACTTTGGTTCTCTCCTGCAGTATCGGTACATTTGGGGTACTGATTTACTTGTATTATGTGCTGTCAATTATCGCACTTTTCTTTCTTTCTCTCCTCGTTATTTTTCTGCTGAGTTGCAGATATTTGATTTTATCAAAGCACCCTGTAGGTGATAAGTATCACATTTGCAAGGAGCGGCTGATATGATACATCACATTTGCTTGGCGCTCCTCTCAGATTTGTTGGTTATAGGCGCGGCAGATTAACACGTACATCGGCCAGCGTTTCAGCTTAATCACCGATAAGACACGGAGTTTGCGTATTCATACGACAGATAACGAGATTACTGTCTGTGTGACACATGTGGGCAGACAAGTGTGATATAATTGTTTCCGGTCACTTGGTTAAAAGTAATCATGGATGTATTACAATGTAGACAATATGAGTCTACAAATGTGTTTGTGAGTGTGTATGCAAGGCATCAGACGTCCATATATGGTCATACGTGACCTTTGCAGGCACGCACCTTATTTTACGTGGGACTATTTTGAAATATCACACCCTATCTGCATGATTTGAAATGATTGGATCTTTCTGATTAGATTCATAACAACATTGAGGGGGAATATAGCCTGACCATTTCGCAGTTTTATCTCACTAAATTTCAAGCTCGACTAGACAACCTCAGACCTCGCCAGAGTGAAGACTAGCTTCATAATTCCTTTTTGTTAACCGGACCTTTTTTATTGGAGAACCAGATAAGACTTAACAAAGCACAGGAAATCTCTTTCAAATTTTAATCAGGAATCACGGAACTAGGAAACCGAAGAAACACGGAGTCAGAGGGGAATCTATTGCAAAATTAAAGACATTCCAGACGCGTGTTAGAGAACGATTCGTCTCATTTATTCCTCTGAGCAACAAACAAAAAAAAACGACTGTAGCCAAGATTGGCGTAAGTAGTGCATTTTCATTCTATGTTTTATTACTAACATGTGAACTAATATATATATATATATATATATATATATATATATATATATATATATATATATATATACATATATATATATATATATATATATATATATATATATATATGCATATATATATATATATGCATATATTACCATGTGAATTTTAATATGTGAAACTCGCTATTGGATGTCAGTCATTTGAGGCTGGTAACCTCAGTATCTAGAATGATGATTCATGAACCACCACTGCACGGGCTGGTGATTGCTTTATTGATAGTGTCGTAAAGAGAACTAAAAACATAAAGTAGTTCCAGGTTCCCTATGGAGCAGGGAGGGAAAGATGAAAAGAAATAATGTACATTCTAAGTATAATACTTACATTTTCAAAGCAGTATAAATGTCCCTATAAACATATTCACTTCAAAATTAATGTAAGTTTTCAAGCTTTAAACCAGTGTAAATGTCTATATGAAAATATTCATTTTAAATTAATAGAAGTGTAATAGAATATGTGTAAATATAAATGAAACATAAATGAATTTATATTGTGAACACTTTTCAAACAGTGGAGATGTAAATGTAAAAAAATATTATATCTGTATGTTTAACCTTTTCATTGTAATGTAAAGGGGGGGGGGGGGGGGCCAAAATTTTGTGTCCGAAAAACGCCATACTCAGAAGAGCGTTTTGTCTCTATTTCCAGTTATTGGTGGTACCAGCAGAAAGTACTATCTCTGGAACCAAGTGAAGGTAGAAGTGGACTGATGTTTTGCGAGACGCCATCATAAGAGGGTCTCATAGACAGATGCAGAACCAACTTAGCCGTTACTCTTTGACGTTCTGGGAACGTGCGGCACCTGAACTTTGACCAGAGACGAGCAAGAGCAGAGTGAAAGGAACTAACACCAATGGGAGAAGAAACTACCATTGGCAGCTAAGTGAAAATATCCGCTGCCAAAAGTGACCTCCTTTATTCAGTGAAATCCCATTCAAGTGATAAAATCCTTTTCATAACTATTCAAATTATTTCTTTTAAACTGTTAAACTTAAAGTGATTATTAAATGTTGTTACAGTATTTGTAATGTTACAAATGTAACTTCGATTCAATACTTTTAAATGCACTACATGTTTGTCTCAGTCAAAGTTACTAAACACACACTCTAAACAGAGCTATATATATATTATAATAATAATTCCACTGATTAACTCAGCGGTGAGCTAGAGCTTACACGAGCGACAGCCAGCATTGTTTTCGCTTATCTGAAGATCTTATGATAGAAGCTTTACTACTCTTCTATCAACATTTCTGCCAAGAGTAATCTAGTGTAAAGATAGACTCCATTGAAGCCTATAATAGATACTCTTGAGTTTTGGCCACTGTTGGACCACTACTGCAAAGCAGGGGAGGTAATACCGTCACAATGTGTCAGAGCCATACAATATGACTGACTTGAAATGTGAGTTGAAGATTCTAATTTTTATTATGGGCATCAATTCTTTTGATTGTCATATATTTCCCAATGCAGTAATTGCTCCTCTAGCCTTATGTATGTAATCTTATGTTGATATCACTGATATTGATGTTGATATAAAGATGTTGATATCACTGATATTGATGTTGATATAAAGATGTTGATATCACTGATATTGATGTTGATATAAAGATGTTGATATCACTGATATTGATGTTGATATAAAGATGTTGATATCACTGATATTGATGTTGATATAAAGATGTTGATATCACTGATATTGATGTTGATATAAAGATGTTGATATCACTGATGTTGATGTTGATATAAAGATATTGATATCACTGATGTTGATGTTGATATAAAGATGTTGATATCACTGATATTGATGTTGATATAAAGATGTTGATATCACTGATATTGATGTTGATATAAAGATGCTGATATCACTGATATTGATGTTGATATAAAGATGTTGATATCACTGATATTGATGTTGATATAAAGATGTTGATATCCCTGTCTGTTCCTCAAACTGTGTTTGCTGCCAAGGTATGTTTATGATTCAATATCTTGTAGTGGTGTTTCGCCTTGTGCAAACATTTTATTATTTGCTGCATTTATTCTCATAATCTTGGTCTTTACCGAGTGTATATTCAGACCCTATTGTTGTGACCTCTCATAAAGCATTTTTTTATTTTAATTAAAAAAACAGATTAACTTCAAATAGCCCACATGGATAGCCAACAGCACTGCCTAATAAACATTTCAGCTAAATGAGGTAACTGTAGTGATGCTGCTTTAACAATTACTAAAAATTAATCATGATAATTTGAGTACAGTTGCATATAGTCTTTGTGTCACTACATAAAACTGTTCTCAACTCTCTTTTGTCATTTTTAACTTCTGTTTTATACCATAACTATATGCCTGACCATATCTTTAGTATACTTTATACAGCATTTATAGCCCAAGTTTTTTTTTTTAAATTTCATGCGTGTTTTCTCACAAAATATTATGATCTCTATTAATCTTTAATGATGAGCTTCCTCTGTTGATTTTGTTCTGTATCCACCACTTATCAACTTGACTTTCTGAGATATTCAGGTAAGGCATTGTCATCATTTTAATGGATTTGGATCAGAAATCAGAAGTACTTCACTGCCTTCTTTCATTTTTGCTGTCTAATGTGTTCTACTTTTTTTTCACAAAGTGCTGATGTAAAATTGAACTTTGTAAACACTATTGATTTCCTTTAAGTTTTATTTACAATTAAACAGTACTGATAAAAGAAATATCTTTTTTTTCTGTAATGATTTTGGCAGAATAATAATAAATTATTTAAAATTGCTGTACATTCCTATGTAATTTGAGATATCTTTACATACATGTTTTTTTAGTTGTAAGAGTGCAGGATACAGAAAAGGAATGAATATATTAATACAAACTTTCTTGTATTTACAAACCTAGCTGAGTTCATCATTGATGTGAAATCACTGTATTTTTGTACATAATAACAGCTTGGTGACTTTCTTTGGTGTACAAATTCTGACTCTTTTCACCATTCAGCAATAGTCATCAAGCATATGGACCTTCCTTGATAACTTCTCTCTATTTCCCTAACATATTAGGGAAATCACTACCCTTGCTCTTCATCACTTCTCCCAGGTTTCTAGAACAATAATCCATATATGGGTACAATTTGTAGCAATTAGTAGCAGTTAGTAATAAACTCATGAAACAACCCAGTTTTAACAAATGTTTTTAGCACATTGCTCAAAATCATGACATAATCTGTATTCTTTTCATTTCTCAGAAACTTCCCAATAATATTTTTTAAATCTCTCAATGCTTCTTTTTCTAGATCATTCATAGTACATTTAGATTCAGCATTTAAACAAATTTCCTACCATCAGGACCTGTAAAGATGTCTTCTTTTAGTTTGGCTTCAGTAATATCTGAGAGTTTATCACAATATAATTGAAACATTCATCTTCCTCGTCTATAGTCTTGATGAATTTTTTCATTAATCCCAGCTTTATAAGGTGTGCGGTTGAAGTACCTTAGACAAATTAACAAGACTGGAGATGTGCAATATTTTAGACCCTATGTTTAAATTACCTCAAAAAGGTCACACAAGAAAGATTCAATGTTAGAGATCATACTCTGTTGACCCAATTCATAAAGAAAGCATAGAAAATATATATATCTACATTGTTGACCTAGCAATTTTAATAAAATTCTTAAATATACACAGACTTGCAAGTTTCGCACTTCATGACATCAGTTATAAGAATTTGGAGATTTTCGTCCATTTCTTACAAGTGCACTGAATAAGCAATAGGTACAGAAGCATAACTGTTTCCGATGTGAAGGAAATTTCACTATTGCAAGTGTTAAATCCTGTGTTTTAATGTTGGTTGATTTATGCTTAAAGATAAGTAAAAAAAGTGAAGTGCATATAAACATTTCTAAATTATCAGACTTGTATTGACTTTCTTATTGTGCCTTAGCTAAATGAGGCACTTGACTTTATGTTGGGGGGGGTGCCTGACTGGCCCAGAAAATGTGCAGGGCTCTCTTGTGTGGCAAGGTGCTTTTATGACTAGTGCAACAAATATGGAGCTTTAGAATACTATACAAATTTCTCTTGTTTCTTGTTATCTGAGCCTTCAGAAGTACAGTAACTTACTACTACATTTTTTCTATCAACTATCAAGAGAAAAGCTAGACGTTCAGACTATAGTAAATATTAGATGATTATTTTAATCATAATACCTATGAGTAACATAAATTCTTCAAACAGTAAAAGTCACAACATCCATTGCTGCGGTAATATTTAACATCTTTCATAAAATACAAAGCATATCAAAACAGATTAATACACACAAGAAACATCACATTTGATACAGAATTACGAGGGCCACAGTATATCTTTCTGTTCTCAAATCTGTGCCACAAAATCAGTTTCATATCAGTGAGTACTGAACTGCAAAATATTCACAAAGTAATAGGAAATATTAGTTTTAATAGCTTAATAAATAATTTTACTGGTAATTTAACACACTACAGTATGATATTGACTCTGGTAGATGAGTGACAAGACCTACTGATGCACGTCATGGGCAATAACTACAACCCATAAAAGCCAGCTCCAAACCTCATAAATGAGGTATCTGAGGAACGTGGGTGAAGTAACAAGAAGAGACATGGTCCAGATGATACTGCAAGGCCCCAAAACCCAGCCCCTGTAGACCCAAGTAGAACAGTCCCAACTACGATGGTTTGGACATGTCTGCAGAATGGGAGATGATTGGCTACCATGACAAGTATGCGAAACTTAGAGCCAAGAATCCAGACCTCTGGGACAACGTAGAGTCCACTGTGAGGGCAACATTAGACAATCTGTGAAAGACGGAGGACTAGATTAGGAAGACAGCCAATAGGATAGTATGGTGCTCTCTTTGGCAAACCTCTACAACCCAAGGTAGAAGAGGAACGACTAAGTAATTATGTATGATATTGTTATCAGGCATTCTTCTACTTTTGTTTACACTGTATAAATATATAGAGGCACCCAAAATTATTACTTAATTTTGCATGAAATATTTATTTCAATCACTAGTAATGTCCTATCTCTATTGTTTCAGTATCTCAAAGAATTGATAAACTTTTTCACCGTGTGACAACTTTAGCAGAAAATATTAAATCAATCGAACTCTGACCTAGAGAAAGGAGTAGATAGTATTAAGAACATTCTCTGAGGGCATCTTATTATGCTAGGCAATGCAACATATATTGTACAGGCATGAAAATACATCTCTTAAGGGAAAAACTAAAAATACAAACAATAACCAAAGATTGCATTCTACTTTTGTTACACTGTAATATATATATATATATATATATACATCACCCAAAATTATTAAATTATTTTGCATGAAATATTTATTTCCATCACTAGTGGAATTGTCTAAAAGATCTAATATGGTTTTCTCAGTATCTCAAAGATCTGATTAAAGTTGATTGTTTACAATGCAATAAAAGTAAACATGAGTTCATATGAAATGGAGTTGAATATATTTTCCAGAAAAATTACCTTTCAGAACATATTGAAGTTTTCCAGTTTTTAACACAGGAACATGTTTTTAAACATAGTTTGAGTCTGGCATAATATAAAATTAGAAAGGAAAGCACTGGTGCATACATAAAATAGAAAATGTATAGTTTTGCAAAAGTCACATTTTAAAAGTGATCATTTAAATGAGCACACCATAAAACTGTTTTTTTGTTTTTAATATTTGTAATATTTAATGCAGATCATGAAAAATATAACATAAGTAATGTTAAAGTATCAAAAGCTATGCAGAAGATGCAAGTAAAAAGTATGCACAATGCATGACAGATGTAATAACTTAATATCATTGGATAGCAAAATCTTGAAAATAAATGTCAACAAGATCTGCATATTTAAACCTGGAATGAGGCTACCTTAAGACAAGAATTCATCTGACGCATGAAATTTATTTCATTACACAATTATAGTCAGGCTCTTTCAAATCTGCTTTCTGTCTTACAAAATGCAGCAACAAGAAATACAAAAAACCAGCATCAACAACAGGATGATGATGCTTGAAAGTAGCCAGGACACAAAAGGAACCCATCTCTTTTAGTGTCATTAAAACACATTCCTTGTTGCTTATTTGTCAGTTAATAATGAAGTGCCATCTAGTTGTATGCCATGATGCACATTCTAGGGGGTGTTTTTAAAGAATTTTACATGTATGTTTACAGATCTGGCATGACTTTTATCAAGTGTTGGTTTAAGATCTGTGTCCCCTTATAGTCACTGAGTGTAGTCTAGCATTTCTTTTGTTTCTGTTATTTGTAATGCTGCCTTGAGAGATTAGCCTTGCATTTCTAGATGGATCCAACTCATGTGCCAGCTAACCCAGCATTAATTCACTTGTTATTAAATGTCTTAGTTATTTAGTTAGACGTGTTTAACTTTTTCAATGCCCCTGTCCTGTATTGCAAGCATGTACACCTTTATTATTTCTTGCTGCATGTAGGTGTCTAAAACATTCTAAAAGACATGGCAACAAAAGCCTGATATAAAAGACAGAAAGCATTATTTTCCCCACATTTAGTTGCAATGAAAATTTTCTTGCCATTATTTCAAGATGTCTCTTATTCCTAAATGCTTTTAATATCATAGTTGAATTAATGAAGTTATCTAAGATGAATTCTAATAAGTATATTTTGAAACTGGCATATGCACTTTGTCAGTAAATTAGAGCTAAAGAGATAAAATGATTAGAACAAGTACACAAGTGCTTAACACATTACACATTCATGAAGATACTTTTTTAATTGCAGAGGTTCTCACATCAGTCATTCTATCAGCTGCCTTACATTCAATACTCCACAGGGAAACCACAAGGAACAGCAAATAAATATGAGCAGAAAATGATCTAATTAAAGATAAAATAGATCAAAATGAGAAAAATTTGGCTGTAAAGCATATATGCGCATGTTTGTTTATTAATCCAGTGCTTTTGAACAGGGGAGAAAACTCTTAAAAATGCAATTATTTATGGCGACATCTACTTCCCTTGAAAATGTACAGAGTAGTGATAAATAACAGTCACAACATTAGTTACGAAAGTAGACTCAGAGATGACAAGGGAATCTTGTTTTACTGGCTATGTTTATTTCAAACGCTTGCTTTATTGGGCAGCCTTTTTTTTCATGTGGTTATTTCCGGTTCTACTGTTTTATGCAGTATGGCTAACCATCTATCTTGGTTAACAGGCTCAAATGGCATTTCATTTATACTGCTATTTATTATGCACAGAAACATCTGGAGTCGTCCTTATATGACCACCAGCTAAGCACAAATGCTATAGTATACAGATGTGAAAGTGAACCTCTGTTACACCCTCATTGACTCTTGAAATCATCCACACACTTCCATGGATTCCCCCTGTGATGAAACATGTCGAGAATCCAGCATTGCACACTAAGCTTGAAGGAGCCACTTGAGCACCAGATGTAACTCTGGCTTTTACCTGGTTGGCTGTATGCAGGAGGATCTCACTATGGACCCAGAATAAGCACGGGGAGCAGCGAAGTGGCTCTGTGTGGAACATGACAATTCCTTGGGAGAGCCCAGAAACAGAGCACAGTATTTTAACTTTGCATATTTGGAGAGCCCCCTTGGAAAGTGGGGAATGCACAGCATGCCACGTGCTTCTTCCTTCTAGATTTGAACCAGATGTGATGATCTTTTAAATGCAAGCCAATCTGAAGCTCATGAGTTCAACTCAACATGTTTCAGAATGGCAGAAAAGCCACAGGAAATGCCTAGATCTACTGTATAGGTGATACCAAAGAGTCTTCAACTTGGTATTGGCTGCAAAAGAGTTAGAAGCTCAGCAGCCATAGTTAAACAACAACTGCTGCTTAATAAAAACTTTGGTTGATAAATAAATGACAAAAATGTCCTTGACAATGGTCTCATTGGTTTGAAATAAGGTAACATTTCTAAAACTAAAAACAAATTAAATGAACACATTTATTGTTCAATATTGCAGTATCCAAAAATTGGGAATATCATTGGAACAAGTCCAGTGAAGAAATACAAACATGAACAGTATGATGGTTTGGATATCTTCTTAGGATAAATGCCAAATCTTTTGGCAGCACAAAGGAAATAACAACTTAGTTCATGTTTTAAAAAAAAAATGAAAACACACAAAAAGCTGGATACAGGACCATAAGTAAAGATGCCCAAGATGACGATTCATTTGGCTGCATTTAAAGTGCTGAGTTACCCATTACTGAGCACTGTGATGCTTGACAGCATAAGCAATATAAGGCAACAACAATTTATTATTAAACATGTTATAAAACAGGTTCGTTTTAAAGTTAATGACAAAAATAAGAGAATTTTTAATTACCAGTTACTGTTTAAAATATTACTACAAATTCATTTTGGATTTCTTTCATTTCATAAGTTGGAAGATTCTGTGAATACCTTTTTACAGGAAAAAAAAAGAATTCAAACGAAAAACATGCATGCAAAGGTACAAAAGCACATCATACTTTGCAAGTGAATGAAACTATGAAATGTCTGAAGCACATTAAAACAATTATGTCACACACATTATTTTAAAAATGGCATGCAGGGTTCTTTACTGTCACACTTTTTGATACTGTTAGAATGAATATGCATTATCTGTGGAGTTAAAATATAAACTAATGAGGTTTTGTGATCCGAGTCAGAAACTATTTGTGTGCATGAAAAAAAAAAATGAAAGATATTTCATAAAAGAAAAAGGCCTTATTAATTTAAACTATTATCCTTATTGTCATACAACTGCCTCTTCAGTTTCTTTTTTGATTATTTAATTAGGTCTTTGTTAAAATATTTATTTTTTCTGACTGTTCCTTGACAAACATATTCTCCATGCTTTTAAGGTCAGTGGGAAAATGCACCATTCAACATTTAACAGTGAATTGGAAAAGAAGTAAACCAATGTGCCAAACAACTCCATGTTTGAAAACAATTTTCCAATATGAAAAGGACAACAAGGAATAATATGTAACCAAAAAAAATTTGAGGTTTTGCACATTAAGCTCTGAGTCTGATCGAAAAATTCAAACCTCATGCCTACTCCTGTACTTGTGTTCAAGAGAACAGAGCATGAAGGTAAAAAGTGTCACTTTATAAATCTCCACTGTTGTTAGAGAGGTCCAAGAAATCAACTTTTCTTAAATGATGTACATTGGCAGTCTTGATCCTGAAGAAGGAACAAATAAAATCTGCAGGTGTCAGTCATGAGAAATGTCAACTTAATAACAGATTAGTAGTTCGCATATCTAACAATTGAATTGATTACCAATTCTGACACTTACAATTTTCTATTTTTCATTAGCTGACTATGACTGAGATAGAAAACACATGTTTTGTTTTGTTTTTTTTAGCCTGGGCATGATTTTATATTAATAGGACCTGCTTTCTCTACAATAGCTATCAATATTCAAGATGAATCCCTTTTTGGCCATCAGAGCTGGATGAAGAGTTTACCAAATATAATGAGTGCTCAGAGCACCAAGGTCCAGATTGCTACCTACAACAGTGGTTTTGAATTTTAACATTTCGTAACCTTTCCACAAAACAATGGAGCACAACACTGCCACAAATAAATACACATGTGTAGCTCTTAAATGTCCACTGGGAGTTATTGGGTGGAGACTGCCTACCAATTCACCCATCCAAGGCAGGCTGTGTAAAAGTAAGGAATGAAACATAAAATAGTTTTAGCTTTGTTCACCACGGCTCCAGGCAGACAAAAAACGTCAGATAAAAATAAGACATTAGGAGACTGCTGGACAATACAGCCCATTCAATAACCAAACGCGCCAATTAAATTGCATTCTGAAGGTTACAACTAGGCAGTTAAATCAAGTTTTGGTTCTGAGAATCTCAAACCATTCCACTAGCCCTGTTAGCCATATACCTAAGATATTTTGTCAAGCAAAATCTATCCAATATATGTTATTTCTGCTTTAGACTGAATTTCAAAATCTATTATTACTTTTATGTATTTTAAATGTATACAACATAGGGAAAAAATGGTGTATTTTTTTTCTTACAATTCCAAATTCAGAATTAAAATCCTAGAGTAAAACCAATGTACAGCAAATATTATAGTTAAAAAAGAAAAAATAATTAACATTTGACATTGAACAAATCTGGAAGAAAACGTATCTTACAACAAAAAATATATATATAATCAATAGAAAAAAAAAACAAAAGCTTAAATTCATGTGATTCTATTCATCACTTTTGTAAGACGAGATTTTTACATGAAATAATTAATGTACTATGTGCATATGAAAGTGACAGGATTTCTTGTAGAGATGCAGCTGCACAAAAATATGATGGCCAAGAAAAAAAAAAACTAGCAAAATAAAATATTTCAGCAATGAGATTCAAACTTTCACTGTATCTTCCTAATAGTCAATCTACAGTGCTAGCTCAAAGACAGAAGAAAACTTGCATATAACGTACTATAATGTGACTTTGTTTTTTTAAGGCAGTAATATAACAAATTTTTCAGGTATATGTGAGCAAAAGGTAGCACCAGGCTAATAATCCGAGTCTGTGGGGTCATATTTAAGTTCCTCATCACTTTCTCTTTCAGTTGTGCATACCTCAGCATCCGGCAGGCGTTTTGTCTCTTTGTTTGGATGTAATATTTTATCCTGTGAGATAAGAATTAAAATTCTCATGAGGTCAGAAATGAGTATACAGGCTGGAGATACTCATCATGCTTTCAACACTCTACATGCTTTTATTATGTAATATTATTATAATAATGGCATAGAAAATGTTGTAGAAATGTTACTGATGATGAAAATTATGAATTTCACACCAAAGAAGACAAGAAAGAGTTTGAGGTGGAAGATAAAGTACAAGTAAGAGAAAATGTAACATTGGAGAAAATGAAAAAGATGATTGGGAAAAAAAGATAAAGTACAAAATGTGAGAAGAAATATGAAGTGGATAAATAAATAAAAAATAAACAAATGTCATTGCATGTATATTTCGAAATTCAGAGTCACTATTGTGTGTGACTTATATAAAATAAAACAGCGAAGGCTAGCAGAATAAAAAAACTCATACAACATGCATATCAAATAACTGCCTTGCATACACACAAAAGTCAAGGAATTCAAATATGTGATACGTATGTTTACAGAGAATGGCAAAATGAACAGCAGGAAAAAATGGCAGAGGGCTGTTGCTATGTTTTAACAACAATAATCTCTGTACTAAACACCATACAATTCTGTCCAAAAACCAGTATTCTCATTCAGTTCTGTTCCATCTGCATCAAACATGATTACTATTTTAAACAAACCTCAGTCCAGATGAGATGTCTCAGGGAAGTTGTTGATGTCATGATATGAGGTAAAGTGGGAAACAGTGACATGTAGGAGTTCATGTCATGTCATGTGATACACAAGACAGTTCTGATTAGATTTGTTAATTTCTTGATATGTGTGGTGGATTTGATGTTATAAGATGTTATTCCTATTGTACTGAATGAGGTCAGCTGTGAAGGTCCCTGATTATACTAAATGTTGGGTTGATTTATCAGAACACCTTTCTGCTACCACCTTACGACCTCAATCAGACTTATTCTTGACTAATATGTATGTTAGCTACGTCTATATGTCTAGGGTTATGAGTGTATGATGTATTGTAAGTACAAGTACTACAAACACATGTATTTACTAACACACACACACACACACACACATATATATATATATATATATATATATATATATATTTATATATATATATATATAAATATATATATATATATATATATATATATATATATATATATATATATTTATATTTATATTTATATTTATTTATTTATTTATTTATTTATTTATTTATTTATTTATTTATGACTGAGTCAAGACTACAACCACAAACACACTGACACAAATATATCTTATAGAAGTCTGTGTTAAAAGTTTGGTAAAATGGTTATTTACAATTTATTTGGCCTGATCAGAATTTTCTGCATCAGGTCCAACAACCAAAAATTGATATTATGAATGTATTTACAACAATTTAAATACTACCATGGATCTTCTGTCCATTCAATTAATAATAAGACAAGCAAAATAAGTGTATCTAGGTTCACTAAGTTAATGACACTGGTAATTTATAGTATGGGTGGGGTACTGTCATCATTCCCTCTCTCTCTCTTTTAAAATTATCTTGAAAAGTCTCTTGCCAACAATTTATTTTATGTTATTTCTATACAGAAATATAGTATTTTAGTGGATAAACTGAGTGCCGACATGGATGGCACTTATCTAGAAAATAGATGTTGCTGTAATTTTCACAGGCTCTCTAGTATGACCACGCTGACACGGTTCCTGGTGCAGTAACTAGACCTCAGGTTCCAAACAATAGGTTACTTTAGTACACTGCAACAACGCCACCAGGGTTCTGGTACCCACATTGTACCAGAACAAAAACCTCTGAAACAACGTTATGATTCTTAAAAACACATCTATATTCCCTTTCACATGTAATAATTGACATAAAGAAAAAGGGTCAGATCTCTCTGACCACCCCATACCACTCTGAGATGACTATTCATTACCAGTGCCCCTATTCTGTTCCTTAAGGGCTACAACGCCTCTGACACTGCAAAATGATGATCTCCCATAAGATAACGTGGGTTAGCTTTCCCACTGGCAACTGTGGAAATCATTTTCAGTTATGCAATACACATTAATTTTACTGCTTGAACACAACCCACAGGTCCTGCATAACTCTGCTGGGGACTCTGTACTTAGTTGAAAACCTTCCCAATCGAGCAGTATCGCAGACACCAATTTTATTGTAATAACAAAATTAATAAATTCCTTCCTTGCCACAATTCAAAGAAATATCACAAACGTACGTTGACTGGCTTTAGCATAAATAGTAGTTTAAGTTCAGCTTTGCCTTCTGTTCAGACTGCCAATGGTTAATAACACACTTGGTACTGCTGAGGACAACGCAGCTTGCTTCTAACATATTTCTTTTCAACTGGCGCTGAGCTGTAAACGCTTTTTGCCAATATGCCTAGACCGGCCCAATCACAGCGAGGGTCTAGCATTTCAATTTTCAAAAATTTAAAAAGAAAAACACTACTTCACACTTCTAGGAGTGATTTTTCTAAATATAGATTTTATCTTTTCTGCCCAACCAATACTCTCTGTCTACCCTCCTATACCCTCCAATCAGATTCGAATTACTCCTATGCCTCCTTTCAAACTATCGTTCCCAATAACGTTACAGTTAACGAGCAAGGACAACAGTCTGTTCGTCTACGCGTTTCCAGTCAAATAGTATTTCTTCAATAACTTGGCTAATAATTTGACTACCATTAATATTAAAACATATTTGTGCTCAGAATACACTAAGCTACACGAATATATAATTTTTATGACTATATTCATGTGCATTTAGATTTTCAGTTTTATCACTGACAGTCGTTAAGCACCTCTTACTGACCTCACAAAGAAGGGGCGATCTGACAAAGTTATTTGGAATGCGGATTGCGAACACGCTTACGTCATCCTCAATGAACACCTATCCGAATATCCAATTTTAAGGCTACCTGACCTTAAGAAACCTTTCATTTTGCGGGTCGACGCCTCGAGTCAAGGGGTCGGGTCAACACTGCTCCAAGCAGATGACAATAATCCGAACCTGTTATTTCTCGTTGCCTATGGCAGCCGCAAACTGAATACAGCAGAACCTAATTATTCTACAGTGGAGAGGGAATGTTTAGCACTCGTGAGTGGTATCAGAAAACCTCATGAATATCTTTATGGCGTTTCATTTACAGTGCAGACGGACCATGCTCCATTGGCTTTTCTTGGAGCCAATAAAGAATTCAACGCAAAGATCATGCGTTGGGCTTTGCTGTTAAGCGTATATTCATTCAAGGTTCAATACATCCCAGAAAAAGAAAACGTAGGAGCAGATTTTATGAGTTGAAATTAGAGCATGGAGGAGGAAGATGCAACTGCAGATAGCAATCACTCGGAAGCTATGGACAACAGTCGCTCTATTTCCATAACGGAAACATGAAACGGTTTCATGTCTTCAAGCCCGGACGAACTGTCACGCATATATGTAAATAGTGCAACAGTGACCCGTCCACCTTTGCTTCCCCATCTAATGTTTATAATTTTTGCTACGCATCAGCCATGAAATTCGCTGCCTGTAGACATAAGTTGAAGCCACGCCTATTTATTCCTGTCTTTCTTACGCAAACGAGTGTTTACCTAATTTTTGCAACACGCCAGATACCAAGGGGGCGAACCGGGTCTGTTTACCTGAGTTCTCCAGCGAGCAGAGATGTCAATCATTTGATAATGACAGTTCAGACGGCGGTAACAAATGAAAGAGCGATTATAATACTTATCGACCACATTTGATGTCCGTGTTTCCAGGGGACTTTTAATATTTGATCTCGGCAGAGAGACGGAATCAAAGAAGGCCGTTCGCCTGGCCAAGGTCTCTCTGATGTCGTTCGGCATCGGGAAGCGAGCGAACAGGAAAATCCTTTATCTTTGTAAACGAAGCTCGTAATTCCCCCTGAAAACGCCGTAGGTATGAGGAATAACATTCGTTAATGAAATAACACCATTTCTGTATTTATAGTCACCCAAATATAAGGACAGGGCAGCCCGTTTAAAATCACACACACAAAATTTAGACGCCAGAGTGAGAGACTGGAAGACAGTATCTGCAAGAAAAGTTTTTTCACTCTGCATGCAAGGCAGATATACTTCAGCAAATACAGCCTCACTGTGCGCTTATTAATCCTAGAGGGTATGTAAGTTTATTAAAGATATATGTGTGACTAATATCATTTTATTTCAGATTTTGTTTACGATTTGATTGTATCAGACATAAATAAAAGGGTATACAGGAAGCCAGTGACGCTAACCAGAGATAACTTCCACCGGCATTGTCAGGAAGCATAACAATTAATTGATTAGCCAAATATATCATGGCTAGTTCTTGCCTGGAAGCTTACGACATACCAGCAAGTACATAAGTGACTTGGCATCCATAAGTGGAAGGCAAAGATTATATCTTACCCATGTATCATAACATGTGATTTATTCATGTATTTTGTTATCTTCTGCACAGTAGACAATATCTTATCATGCTATCTCTGTAACTGATAAGGGTGGATTTGAGCTGAAGTGGTAACTTGCCACCCTTATCGACACCTGGTATTAAAGTGTAAGATGTAGGTGTCTTCTCTGATTTAGGATGTTGCTGTGTATGTGGTAGTGGAACAGTTCACAGGGTTATCACACAGGCAACATGACGTGTAGAGTCATAGAAAGGGTAACTTCGTTGTATAAGTTTCTTCCATTTATTGCACGCCACAAAACAGTCATGATACTTATGACATCAACATAGTTAACGAGTTCAGCAAGATGATATGGCACATTGAAAACATTTTCTGTAGTCAGCAATGACAGCTGTTGTATATATATGCGTCATAAGACATCACAGTTCAATAGATTCAGAAATTCATAAATCATAGAGTTCTAGTTCGTGAAGCTGTATAAATAATAATAATTTCTATAACTTCTGCAACAGTGTCAGCTACAGATCTTCAATGTTCATAAACAATAATAAATGCTCCCATTCTGATGCTAGCAGATCAGTTGTATACAATAAGTCCGTTCACTGTCTGCACGTGAATAGCATACATGGGCTACAGGTCAGCTCGACCTTTATAATGTTCCTAAGTCTAACCATCTGACTTGGACGTGATCTCTGATATAACGAATCCTGGAACACAGACAATAGTCTTGTTGGTCTAGAGCGACCCATATATATTTAACTAGTTCAGGTATAAAGATACCCGGTGACTTAATCCTAGTCAAAGTACCTCTCCATTTTGAATCACACAGGCGAGCAAATAGGCGACAAAATGACGAACCTCTAGATGATAGCATAAAGTTCGATACAAGAGGAATTACCTTATTTCGGAAAATCAACCATGAACATATGCCTCCAGGCAGGCGTGAATAATACTGGGAAATAGTCTAGTTAGCTAACTAACTCACAAAGACCATGTATTTCCCTCAGAAAATCACAAGACGCAGTTGCGTCTGCTCGCTTCTTAAACCATTTCTCAACTGCCCACTGGGCGGAACACACAGAACGAACTCCCAGCTTTTGACATGCGCAGAACGACAATCTCTGAGTTGCCGTTCACAATAAGACGATTCTAAGAACATTCGAGATAAAAGTCTTACACAGTCGCGCCTTTTATGGTCATGAAAAGAAGCGTTAAGAAAGGTTTCAGACATCTACCATAGTTGACTGGTACTACCAAATAAGGAGATGTGGTCACGCTTCGTTCAAGAAATTATAGACCGAACGTGTCTCTATACAAGAGAAGGCAAACTCCTAAAAAATTGTAGTTTCGATAACTCGGATTATGTCCCTTTGACCATAGAAAACATAATACACACTTCAGTCAAAAAAATGATCATACATATGAAAAATGTTTATACAAACGAAAAATAATAATGATCCGTGCGTAACATTACCGCACCCTCCCTGGAAAAAAAAAAATGAAACATTTTTTTTTTTTAAATCCTGGAGCCGGAAAAAATCTAGGCTCCTAACGCACGTATGATGCGTGGATATATACCTAACAAATTAGCTCAACGCATGGAGCGACACTGAGATCATATCTCAGATCCTTAGAGAAAAAATTTATCTAAGTATACGCTGATATATTCCAGGAAGGTGCCACCAACACACGCCACAATGATGGCAACAACATAATGACAATCAAATTATTCTCATACCAATATATGAAATTAAATATATTATGTGTTATCATACAATGTGTTGCAAATAGCGGTGTAATTTACTAATATACCGCACTATATTATTACATTATATAAAGTAACAGTAATTAATAAGTAATACATGTGTTGATCTTCGGTGACATAAAACATTCAATAGAAGAAGATGTGGACATCATCCGCTCCCAATGTAGGACAGGACTTGATATCCTCAAAGTTCCACAATGGACATAAACTCGCAGACTTCAATGATGTGCTGCGAAAATATCAATAACACAAATCTTAAAGACAACTGGTAAATTTCTTAATACAATCCTGAAAATAATTTATTTAAATGTGGCCGAGTGATCTTTTGGCCCGTATATCACTAACTAAGCCTTCTTAGATAATTACATGGTACAATGTTATAAATTTCCCTCAAAAAAAAAAAGTGAGACAAAATCTACTAACATGTCATTATAACATTGGACTGTATATCAGGAAATATATATATATGACAGAAGAATCATGTGGAATCGTGTGGACATCTGGACAGAATGTCTGCCATTACATTATCCGAACCACGGATAGCTCGAACCGAGAAATGAAATGGTTGAAGAGCTATGGCATAACGAGTGGACCTCGAGCTCTTCAAGTTTTTGCTCTGAATAGCAGTAAGCGCTTTCTGGTCGGTTTCCACAATGAAATGTGCGCCTAGAAGAAATCTTTGTAACTTCAGAATAGACCATACCATAGCCAATAACTCACGGTCTAAAACCGAGTAATTCTTTTCTGCAGCGTTTAATTTCCTAGAGATATACATCACCGGATGCAAAGTATCAGAATACTCCTGCATTAGTGCTGCCCCAATCCCTGTTGACGAGGCGTCACTTCGAAGAACAAAAGTCTTCTCAATAGTAGGTAACTTAAGAATAGGTGGAGATGAAAATAGGGCTTTAACCTGGTCCAATGAGGATTGACATTCTTTAGACCAGCGGATCAGATTAGGCGACCCTTTCTTCAATAAAGTAGAAAGCGGTGCCATAATGGAGGACAGATTCGGAATGAATCGTCCGTAGAATTGAATCAAACCTAATAGACTCCTTACTTGTTTCTTCGTCTTAGGGACCGAAATGTTAAGTATTTTTGAAACATTGTGGTCCTCTGTCTTTAAAAGACCATGACCAACCCGATGACCTAGGAAAGAAATCTCGCTAAATCCTATAAAGGCTTTTGAGGGTTTTGCAGTCAAGTTATACTCGCGAAGAGTAGACAGTAATTCGTATAAACCCAAATAGTGATCTTCCCAAGAATCACTGAATAGACAGATATCATCTAGGTATGCTATGACATCTGTACGATATGCGAGAATTCGCCGCATCATGCGTACGAATGTAGCAGGGGCGTTCATAAGACCAAAAGGCATGAAATTCCATTGGAATAAACCCCTAGGTGTAGAAAAAGCTGTAAAAGGTTTGGCACGTTCAGTTAGCGGGACTTGCCAATAACCTTTAGACAAATCTAGTTTGGTAAAGAATCTAGAATTAGAAAGTTTATTGAGTAGCTCTTCTAATGAAGGCATAGGTTCAGCATCGAACTTCGTAACTTGGTTCAATTTGCGATAATCTACGCAAATGCGAATGTTATTATCCTTCTTTCGAACAATAACCATAGACGAAGAGTATGCTGAAGTGGATGGTTCAATGATTTCCAAACGTATCATTTCATCCAACTCTTTTTTCGACTTGAGACTGGAAATGGATAGGTATTGGATATGGTCTGACTCTGATAGGATTGTGATCAGTTAGCACAATGTCATGTTCTATGACATGTGTGTGTCCCGGGATGTCTGTAAGAACATCCTGAAATGTTTGCAACATCGAAGAAACTTGTCGATGTTCCTCAGCGGAAAGATTTGGAGAAACGGTCACGTTTTTCCAAGATTCCGTAGAATAAAGTGGGACCATAGAAAGAGGAAGATTGACATCAGAAAAAGTAGTTTCCTCATCCTGTATAACTGACAGAGATGAGTACTGACCATGAGTTGCTTGTGAATTGTCCGTAGCCTGGAAAATAGGCTGCAAATAGTCAGGTCTTTCATAAAATTCCGTGAGCATATTTATGTGGAAAGTTTTATGCTTTCCATCAATATCGACAACATAGTCAACATCAGAAATTTTGGAGACTATTGCATATGGACCTTTCCATGCAATTAGAAGTCTGTTCTCCCTTGAAGGAAGTAGAACGAGAGCTTTGTCACCTGGACAAAGTTGTCGTAGACATCTATTCTTATTTGCAAACTGCCTTGCCTTTTCTTTAGCAAATTCTGAAGACGAAGTTGCTAGTTTGCATGCCTCGATGATCTTTTGCCTAAGAGCAATGACGTACTCATAAGAAGATTGAGTCTCATCGCTAATATTATCGGCAGTGATTAGATCGTGAAGTAAAGACATAGGGCCGCGCGGTTGCGCGCCAAAGACAAGTTCAAAAGGGGAAAACCCCGTATGTTCATTGGGGACCTCTCTATACGCAAAGAGAGCCGCGGGTAAGACCCTGTCCCAATCCTGAGGATGATCCTCAGTTATTTTACCAAGTAAAGTTTTCAGAGTCCTATTTAAACGTTCGACCAACCCATTAGACATTGGGTGATAGATACTGCTGAGAGACCTTTTAATGTGTAGCATAGACATTACCTGTGACATAGTGTCTGATATAAGTTGAGTGCCATGGTCTGACAATATTTCTCCGGGAAAACCCAAGCGAGAAAATATCAGCCAAAGAGCGTCTGCGATATCAGCAGTTGAGATGCTCTTGAGAGGTATTGCCTCTGGCCAACGTGTGCACATATCGACACATGTAAGGATAAATTGATGTCCTCTAGCCGACTTAATTCTAAAAGGACCGATAATATCTATTGCCATTTTTTGAAAAGGGCGAATAGGAATGTCAGCAGCCTGGATAGGCGCAGCATGTCGTGGTCCTTTAGATTTGACCTCCTGACATACTTTGCAAGAGCGACAGTACATTCGTATGTCCTTGCTCACAAATGGCCAAAAGAAAGCCGCAAGAACCCTCGACTTTGTACGGGAAAAACCCATATGTCCAGCACATTGCGAGTCATGAGCATGTTGCAATATTTGCAATCTCATGCTCTTAGGCACAAGAATTTGTGAATGAGTGGACGTAGTCGAGTCTTGTACCATACGTACAAGTACGCCGTTCTTCATAGAAATCCAAGATTCCTATTAGTGTTCTGATTAGGATCACCTTTTTTTGCTAGAATGAAGAATTTTTGTAAAGAAGGATCTTCTTCTTGCAATTTGATAAATGAGTCACGTGTAATAGTCAAGTGACTATCTTGGTCATTTACTTCATCATTATTAGTTAATGAAGTTTGAGGTGGATCCAGAGCATGTGCTCTTGTGACCACCGCATTGGTAGCTTCAATGTTTTGCTCTTCCCAAACAGCAATCTGCTGTGGGGTACATTCCCTAACTCCGTGAATACGACCAATAATAAGGTCCGCAATAGGGTTTGGAAGTAGACACGCGTGGACCTCTCCCGTGAAGAAAGGAGTAGCAATGTGTATTATAGCAGTAGGATACTTTTCTAACGTGCCACCAAATGTGACACATTTGATGACTTTTCCTGTAGCACAGGATGGATCTACAAGAGATTGCCTAACGCCGACAGTAGTACATCCAGAATCAAACAACACTGAGACTGGATTACTATTTACTAGCCCCTTATGTAATATAAGAGAACCTCTCCCATCATGAGCAACATTAGCAGGAAGAGCGGGCAAAGGATGACCACAGCTTAGAGTACTAATGGTTTTCGGATCAAATAAAGTACTGCATTGGATACATTTATTTGCCCTACCAAAATCAAAAGATGAGCATCCGATAGCATTATGGTCTTTATCATTATTAACCTGTTTATCTGCTCCCTGAGATTCTTGTTGAACAGAGTTTGTCTGTTGATATCTTTTTCTCTTATGTTGCGATCTACCGCGACCATTATTGCCTCTGCAATTATCATTAAAGTCCCTACTGTAATTTTTTATCCTGGTTTGAGTTCCAGTTTCCATAACTGTCATTACTATCTCTATGCTGTTGAGAACCTCTATTATCTTGGTATTGAGGTCTCTGCATAAAATATTTCCCTCTATACCGATTACCTTTGTGAAAATTTCTAAAGTTAACCGGAGTAGAATAACGTGTAGTATTAGGTTGTCTCCAGTTCTGGGAAGAAGAATCACCCTGGAATTGATCACTATGGTTCTGGGCATAATTACGATTACTCTTTTTATTGAAATTTTTCTGGCTACCCTGAAATTTACGCATAAAATTTGGGCCATAAGGTGCTGCCGAAGCAACTGGCAGACCTTCTTTCACCTTAGAGTTACTAATGGTTATGTGCGGATGCGCAGTAACATACTGGCTACAGTATTCTTCCATTTCTTTTATGTTTTTAGGCTTACGCTCATGAAGAAAAGATAGAAAAGCTTCATTAACAGAAGACATAACCTTATCTCTAAGTAGTAAATCCATAAGAGCTTCAAATGTATTTTCTGTCTTAGACAACTCAACCCATCGTAAAAAAGTAAGACGGATGCCTGAGATGAATTCAGAGAATTCAACTCCAGTTTCTGGTAACATGGTTTTAAATTTAAGACGATATCCGTCCTCGTTAAGTTGGTACTTCTTTAACAATGCCGCCCTGACAACCTCATAGTTGTTTTTGTCAGGCACATCTACCATACTCAACAAAGTCAAAGCATCACCTCTAAGTATCTTGGACAGATGATACACATATAATGTTTTATCTATATTATGCACATTACATGCACTTTCAAATCTATCTAGATAAAATGTTATATCATCGATTGAGGGATTAAATGCTGGTAGATTAAGCTTGAAATCCTTAGCATTAGTCTTATTTGACACCTTATTTGCATCATTAGCATTACCAGTGTTCAATAACTTTAACTTCTCTAACTCTAAAGCTAAGACTTTTTCATCATGTTCCATTTTTGCTTTTCTCTCATCAGCCTCTCTTTGTAACCTTCTTTCTTCAGCCTCAGCCTGTAACTTTCTTTCTTCAGCCTGGGCCTGTAACTTTCTTTCTTCAGCCTGGGCCTGTAACTTTTTTTCTTCAGCATCTATTTCAAGTCTCTTATTTTCAGCTTCTTTTTCAAGTCTCTTATTTTCAGCTTCTTTTTCAAGTCTCTTATTTTCAGCTTCTCTTTTTTTGTTTTTTCCATTTCCATTTGAAATCTTTTTTCCTCCACCTGCATCTGCAGTTTCTTTTGTTCTATTTCAGCCTCTATTCTCTTTTGTTCAGTTTGTTCTTTCATTTTCTTTTCTTCCGACTTCAATGCCTTGGCATATTGAACAGTCGCAAATTCTTCTAATTTATCACCTGTCTTCCCAAGGGCTTTACCCTGCTCAATAAAGTACTCAAATGTAGACATGATGTCTAAAATGTGAGTACAGAACCTGAAATAATTAATTATCTTATTTCAATGTTAAATAGCAACAAGACTTAATAAAGTGCTTGTATAATTTCTATGTTGAACCCAATCTCTGTGGGAAACAGGAGTTGACACCAACTTGTATTATCAAATGTATAATAATATCACAAGTCACCTCTTAATTAACAGTGCACTACCCAAATCAGTGCATAACCATCAGTTATTTATCATAACTGCACTACAATAGTGCATAAGCAAAAAACACCAGTTAGTTATGATAAGTGCACTATAGACCAATAGTGCATGAGCATATATTAACAATAGTGAAAGCTAACTATGCAAGAACTATGTAAACAATAACAAGACAATGTAAACAATAACAAAGGTCACCAACAATGTAAACAATAACAAAGATCAAAGTCAATGTAAACAACAACAAAGATCAGAGTCAATGTAAACAACAACAAAGATCAGAGTCAATGTAAACAATAACAAAGATCAGAGTCAATGTAAACAATCAACAAAGATCAAACCATACGAAAACATTCGCATAAGTCAAATACACAAACAGCAAAACTAAAAAGAAATATGCGAAGATATGACTAACAAATGACGCTACAGTGTATACACAAAAATATACGTAAAAACTGAATAATAGCAAAGGGGAGACCTACAAATACAAACAATCGAAATCGAAACTTAAAACACAAAGAAAGAGAGAAAAGAAAAAAGAAAAAAATATATATACAAGAAACAAAAATAAAGCACAACTCGTCACAACTAAACAGATATAGCAACGATTGTCGCTAGCAAATTTCACTGTAGGAAATTCGCACAGTCCCTAACGAAAACGCTAACAGTAGAACCTCTGTGACGTGGTATCTTCTACTGCAAGACTCCGCCCAACCGAGAAAACCCGCTGAAATATAAACATATAAATATACAAATAACAAATAACATATAACATATAAACATGTATCATGAAAACAATAGGAGAAAGTGTGAAAGTACAGAAGGCTCAGTTAGAACATAAGGGCACAGTTCACAAACAAAACAGGCCACTTAACTTCTATAAATCCAGCGTCAGCACGGTGCAGAACAGGATGTAATCAGCATTCTGAGGATAATGATCCAACGTTGATTAACTTCTGCTCCCATAAACAGCCATGACGAAGGAAAAGAGCTTCTAATACTGCAACAGTTGTTACGGCACTTGACCTTCTGAATCTTCTAAATTGATTTAACCGGCACTTGACCTTCTGAACCCGCAACAGTACCCCTGAGACCGGAACAGTTGTTACGGCACTTGTCCTTCCTTTACCAGATCAGGAAATCCATTCGCTCGGTACTTGTCCTTCTAATTTTACATAAACTTCAATATTGCCGAGCAGCGCCGGGTAGTTTCAAAATCAGCAACTGTCAGAAAATCCGGATACTTTCAATAAAATTTCTTGTAAGGTGGTAGTTGATGCTGTAGTTGTATCTAGTATGATGATGATGTCTGGGTTTGCTGACCCCCTTGATAGCTGGAATCAGAGTGAACCATCCTATGGCCACCAAAAATGATATGGTGCGCCAAAATATCAGATGATAGAACCAGCTCTGGCCACCAAAAATGATAAGGGTGGATTTGAGCTGAAGTGGTAACTTGCCACCCTTATCGACACCTGGTATTAAAGTGTAAGATGTAGGTGTCTTCTCTGATTTAGGATGTTGCTGTGTATGTGGTAGTGGAACAGTTCACAGGGTTATCACACAGGCAACATGACGTGTAGAGTCATAGAAAGGGTAACTTCGTTGTATAAGTTTCTTCCATTTATTGCACGCCACAAAACAGTCATGATACTTATGACATCAACATAGTTAACGAGTTCAGCAAGATGATATGGCACATTGAAAACATTTTCTGTAGTCAGCAATGACAGCTGTTGTATATATGCGTCATAAGACATCACAGTTCAATAGATTCAGAAATTCATAAATCATAGAGTTCTAGTTCGTGAAGCTGTATAAATAATAATAATTTCTATAACTTCTGCAACAGTGTCAGCTACAGATCTTCAATGTTCATAAACAATAATAAATGCTCCCATTCTGATGCTAGCAGATCAGTTGTATACAATAAGTCCGTTCACTGTCTGCACGTGAATAGCATACATGGGCTACAGGTCAGCTCGACCTTTATAATGTTCCTAAGTCTAACCATCTGACTTGGACGTGATCTCTGATATAACGAATCCTGGAACACAGACAATAGTCTTGTTGGTCTAGAGCGACCCATATATATATTTAACTAGTTCAGGTATAAAGATACCCGGTGACTTAATCCTAGTCAAAGTACCTCTCCATTTTGAATCACACAGGCGAGCAAATAGGCGACAAAATGACGAACCTCTAGATGATAGCATAAAGTTCGATACAAGAGGAATTACCTTATTTCGGAAAATCAACCATGAACATATGCCTCCAGGCAGGCGTGAATAATACTGGGAAATAGTCTAGTTAGCTAACTAACTCACAAAGACCATGTATTTCCCTCAGAAAATCACAAGACGCAGTTGCGTCTGCTCGCTTCTTAAACCATTTCTCAACTGCCCACTGGGCGGAACACACAGAACGAACTCCCAGCTTTTGACATGCGCAGAACGACAATCTCTGAGTTGCCGTTCACAATAAGACGATTCTAAGAACATTCGAGATAAAAGTCTTATAGAGTTTAAACTAAAGACTTGAGGACCGTTGATCCTCCTAACTGGAGCTTAGTGGTCAAACAATCTTCAACACCTTAGTCCCCCGTAATTATAGGGCGGGCTGAAGGAAAGTCTTCTTGATTACCAGTGTATCTCAGAAACCTCGAACAGACGTGACGTAATGCAAGTTATTTTACGTGTATCTAATCCTACAAACACTGTGAGCGTTCAATAGCAATTGTCAATGATGAGAAAAGCTAGAGACTAGATAGCAAAAGATACCAAAACTACTGTGACAGACTTTATAATTTCATTGGAAGATACATCCAAGACTTTTTACTATTATTTATTTTACTTTGTAAATATAAATAATCATACATTTTACCATCTTCCAACACCCATTTCTCATTACAAGGCTAGATAGATGTACATAATAAATTATGAAATTGTACTCATTTGACTTGGTAAATTTTTAACTGGTAAATTTTGAGTTACTTTTTCTAATTTAATTATATTATCACATAGGGATACTATAGCAAAAGTGGCGCAGTATACGTCTGAAGCCTAAATCTATTGTCCAGCTCAGAGTATTCACAGCCGTAACTCAATTGTGTTACCAGTGTGCTTCTCTGGCACTGGGATTTCATACTTTCTGGAGAGAAATTCTACTTCTTCTCTACCACCATCATCACACTAGAAAAACCTTTTGCTACAAATGATACCTTAGATACGTTTGCAAAAAAACAAAAACCTTACAGAAGAAATACTAAGAACTGCAGTGAGACACATACCAAACTCAAATATTTCAACACAAATAAATCCTAAGCAAAAAGAAAAGAAAAAAAAAACAGAATAGTGGTATTAAATTAAGAAAACAAGCTCTGCAAATATGTCAAAACAAAATTGTTCTTAAAACAAATCTAAACAATATAAAAAAAATAAGAAATGAAACAAATAAAATAATATTCGTAGAAAACTGAAGTTTATTGGAAAACTTTCTTTCAAAAGCTTAATCCACACACTCACTCAATAGCAGATCATCGTCATCATCATGTGACGTATTCTCTCCAGAACGTTGTCTCCAGTACGTCTGCTCTGAACGCATCACGATTCTCGGCAAGTCGACCTGCATCTTCCAAAGACATGTTTAAGCTCTCTGTGATGTCCAGGATCCACGGTCGTCTAGGTCGTCCCTTCCCCTTTTTTCCAGGGACTATGCCTTCCATTACCAATTTTTCCAGACTATTATGTCTTTTTATATGACAGAAGAATTTCAGCTTCCTTATTGCGATTGTATTTAGGAGCCAATTTTCCTCTACATTTAGTGAGTGCAGTGCTTCTCAGTTGGTCTTTTTTCCTGTCCAGGGTATTCTCAACATCCTTCTGTAGCATTTCATTTCGAATGATGTAATCTTTTTTGCAACAGTTTTAATGAGTGTCCATGTCTCGCAGCGGTATCTTGCTACTGGGAATATACATGCGCTGATCAGTTGTAACTTAGTTTCTTCGCTTGTGCCTTGCCATAGGTTTTTCATCTGTATTAGTTTGTGTGAGGCAATTGCAAATCTTCTTTTAATTTCTACTGCACAGTCGCCAGAGCTGTTGATGGTTGATCCTAAGTATTCGAATTCGTTAACACTTTCCAGTTCTTCGTTATCAATTTCAATTTCTGGTTTGATCTTTACTTTATCTGTTGTCAATACTTTGGTCTTCTTGGTGTTTAGGTACAGATTCTGGGCCTCGCTGTGATTTTTGGTTGACAGAATTAATTGTTCAAGTCCTTCTGGGTGTGTCGTCAGCATATCTGATTTCCGGGATCTGGTACCCACCGATGTTGATGGTTGAAGCTCTGTGTGTCAAACTCTGCTATTCAAAAGTAGCAGATGTGTGGGACAAATTGAAATCAATTAAATAAAACTAAGAGTTATAATGCCAGCTATAAAAATGCCTGAACGAGCATAAGAAGACAAACAAAAAGCAGATATCCTAGCTAAATACTTTTTTAAAGTAAGTGCAAAAAGAAAGCCTGGTAAAGAAAGAAATAGACAGAAGAGAGAAACTCTTAACAGAACTAAACAATGAAGAGGTTTTTTTTTTTTTTCAAATAGGAAAATTATCATATCTTAACTCTGAAGCTGACAGCTGAAGACAGTAGAGAAAGTGATAAATAAAAAATCTAGCTCAGCTTCAGGTTAGGACATACTGAGCATATGAAATTTTGAAAAAAATTACCCAAAAATACATTGGAATTACTTACCTCTCTATTCAGCTTTGTATGGAATACAGGAAATATGTCAAAGGCCTGGAAAACACCAGCAGTAATGCCAGTAATAAAACCAGATAAGGAAGCTCATAATGCAAGTCCCTTCAGACCGATAGCATTGACATCTCAGTTGGAGAAAATAATGGCAACTGAAGCGAACAGCAGACTAAAATTCCACAAGAAAAAACAAAACAGTCTATACAGCTCAACCCAATCTGAGTTCAGGAAAAAACAGAAGCACAGTGGACCAACTCACCAGACTGGAACATGAAGTAAAATCAGTAATGCAAAAACAGAGACCATACTATTAGATGTAGCAATAGCTTATGATAAATGCTAGAGAGAAGTTATTACTCTACAAGGTTAACAACATAGATATCAGGAAAAATGTACAACTAATAGATATCAGGAAAAATGTACAACTACATAAAAGACTTCTTACAGAACCGATACATAAAAGTACAGGCAAATAATTATAAATCACGGGTATTCGAATAACAAATGGAATCCAGCAAGGATCAGTACTATTGGCAACTTTATTCGCCATTATGATAAAGGGCATAGAAGATGACCTCAAAAACATCAGAAACAAACTATCACAATTTGCAGATGATGCAGCAATCTGGAGGACCAGAAAAAAACCTCACAAAACTAAATCTACAGTTTCTAATAAATAATGTACCAGACTGAATGACAAAGTTGAGCTTCCAATTAAATGTTTAAAAAAAAACAGTAGAAATTATATTCAGCAGAGGCAAAGTAATGAAGAATAATGTAATAGAAATAAAGACCCAGGGACACAAAAACAACAAAATACTAATGACACAACAAGTAAGAAATAAACAAATAGATAACGCCAGGCACTATGCACAACTGAAAGAGCAACACAATCAACATCACTTGAAACACTAGAGGTAGCATTAGGACTAATGCCTTTAAAGTCAAGAAGAAAAGTACTTAGATTAAAATATATGTCCAGGGTACTAACAGACACACATCACCTGACTTACGCAGTGCTTTTGAAGAATCATTCAACGGTCTGGGACATCCCACTAGACCCATCTAGATACCCAATAGTATAGAAGTGCATGGTGGAATTAGAAGAACAACCATAATTAATGCTATAAACTGTAGTGGCAAATATACACCTGTAATACCACCATGGGAGCTCAAGAAACTAAATATCGGCTATCATGTTACAGAAATAATGAATCGCTGTATCAAAAATATAGATAAGGAGCATATAAAACAAACAACTAGTCGTAGCTTAAAAGTATACACTGAAGGATCAAAAATGGAAAATTAAGAACTCGGCCTAGGAATATCTATTTCGGCATGGAAGCTACTGAGAAATTTTAGTATAACCGAAAACACATTGATCTTCACAGCCGAAATTAGTGGCAAAAGCTTCAGTGAACGCTTTAGGACATACATACATACATATCACAATATTTATTCTCCGGAAAATACACTGGTATGTACTGACATGATTTAATAAAATACAACATGGCATATAGGAGAATCATTAGAATTTACGTAAAGTGTGGAAGACGTCTCAAGTAGTTCTATGTGGGTGTTTTTACATCGAATGCCTGTGTTACACATATATAACAATCTTTACCAAAGAATTCGCAGTCTGGAAAAACAACAACCCTAACGTACTATATAAAATTTGGAAAACTGTATACCATAATTATAACCCACGTGGGGTTGAACCGGGTATTTTATGCACAAAGTAAACGCCAGTGTGTTTTACTCATCTCTTGCTCCTCTGGTATGTATCTGGGTTTTTTTTTTCGGTCAGTTCCACATTGGTGATGTTCTCCAATTATTCTAGTCCTTCTGTTTTATTGAGTCGCCTATTTAGGAATGTCTGTAACTTTATGGCTGCTATTTCAGTTGTTATCCGTTTTTCAGAGTCAATCAAAACGACAGTCATTTCATACAAGAACTGATCCTTTCCCATTTCACTCTATTTTCCGAATCCTAATGGCATAAGTGAAAGTAAAATTAAAAGTAAGTACATTTATCACAGATGTCAATGAATTGGTGCATACATGAACATAATTCTGTACAAGGGACTGGCAGCTTCATCATATAAATGTATGCTACAACAACAAAAACCGTCTTGCAAGAGCGTCTGGATTTCTTAGCCCGTGCTTGCTGGTAAAGGCCAGCTGTAAGAAGAAGGAAGAATGATGAACGTAATCTGAACACTAAGCATGTGCATGGTCTTGTTACCTTCTTGACTAATTTATCTCTGGTTTCTTTAGCCTTTTTCATGACTATGTGCTCCAGATCAGTCAGTTTCTGCTGGGTTTGACTAGCGGCTGATGTTATGTTTTTCTGAATCGGAAAAAAATAATTCAGTTGAGTCAAAGTAGTATACATGTTTGTTTTACATTGTTAAAACAGTAACACGTGATATTTTGGGAAAATTATTCGTTGGTCACAGTGACAAACAATAGACACATAGAAAGCAATCAAATATTATAGGCGCTAATAATAAAATTTACATTAATTAGCAGATTTTAGACGACATAAGAGAAATGAAAATAAGAAACAAATAAAACCAAAACACTTCACAACATAAACGCCGTTAGGTGTAACGGAACAATGGATAATTTCTTGTTGCCCTATGACGCCGCAAGGTGTGATGGCAGGAGACTGCTTTGTCAGTCAATGGCCAAGGGAGAATGATGATGATGATGACTTCACAACATAGCAACACATCATAAGAAAGCAAATGGCTATTACTGGCAGTATTCTCCTTCTTTTTCACCGTTCGCTGTCACATAACCCACATATATTTCTATCAGAAAGTTGACGGTCTGTCACATAACCCACATATATTTCTATCAGAAAGTTGACGGTCTGTCACATAACGCACATATATTTCTATCAGAAAGTTGACGGTCTGTCACATAACCCACATATATTTCTATCATAAAGTTGACGGTCTGTCACATACTTCTCTCTTAAGGTTAAGTCTGCCACAGACTGCTCTCTTAGCTCCCATTTAACTCGTATTTCTCTCATCACGATGAAGGCATGTCATAAACCTTTCTCATCACTCTCATATAACAACGCCTGTTTCTCTCATCGAGATGAAGGTATGTCATAGACCTTTCTCATCGCTCTCATATAACAACGCCTGTTTCTCTCATCCAAGATGAAGGTATGTCATAGACCTTTCTCATCGCTCTCATATAACAACGCCTGTTTCTCTCATCAAGATGAAGGCATGTCATAGACCTTTCTCATCGCTCTCATATAGAAACGCCTGTTTCTCTCATACAGTTGAGTCTGTTACAGACTGCTCTCTTCGCTCCCATATAACTATATCTATTTCTCTCATAAAGTTGAAGGCATGTGATAGACCTTTCTCATCGCTCTCATAAAGTTGGCGATCTTAGACTTCTTTCTTCGCGAAGTAATTCCTCCCTGAAAGGTACTAGTAACTGTCATGTTGTCAACCCGCTCCCTCCATGGAGGCGAAAGTCTTGGAGACATGTTCTACTGTATTTTCGGGTATTCCTCTCAGGGACACATGTCAGATTTTCAATTCTTTGAGCAGATAGCTTTTGAGCCTACTATAGTATGTGAATCTGCAGTAACCGGTACTCGCCATGCAAATTGTTACCTGATCTCTTCATGGCAATTGTTATATTTAACTCCCGTGCTGTTTTTCTTTCAATGTAATTTTCATTATTGCTTTTATCTCTTCATATGTTACTCTGTCTCCAGTTTCAATTTTGCTTGCTACTTCTGTCGCAAGTCTGTATGACGTCTCATTTCCATATATCTTACAGTGAGCGGAAATTCACTGTACTTTCACTTTACTGAATTTATAGATGACGTATTAGAGTTTCAGAGAGGCTAGATCCATTCTGCAGTTGGGCGCATCTTTTTAATGTATTCCATTGAGTCACAACGCTATTTTGTGTCTGCTTGCTTGTTAGTGACAAGGCAAGCCGGTCGGAAGCCGACGGAAATAGCCGGACAACTGTGTCATGTGACCAGCAGGAAAATTCGGGAGCCAAAGAATAAAAAGGGCATTAGAGTCCCGACTGCGGTCCTGTGTGGAAGCAGATTGTTGCCAGCCTGAGGCTGCCTTTATTCTTTGAGTATGTGATACAGTGCCCGCCATATAAGTCTTTTCCTAGTGTTAGTTACTCTAGGGAGGTGATTATTTTCCTCATTGCTAGTTCTATGCATAACGAGTATTTTGTAAATCCTTAGGTTGATTGTCGTTTCGACAGTACCATTTTGGTCGTCGCTCGATTGGGCGAAGCTCACGAAAGAGGCTTGGGTAGCCATCTTACCTGGTGTTGTATCTGCACTTATATTTATATGCATTTTGGTGGCAGTTGTACATATACGTTTTTGTATTTCATTAGGCCGATTGTGGCCAAGTTTCGTCTTAATAATAAAAAGACGTGAGCTGATAGTAAGTGTTAATTTCTTATATCACCCATTGTTGTACAGTCATACCTTAGTGGACACGAGCCATATGTGTTGTAGTGAAATTATTACAACAATGGTATTGCCCTAGCGGTGAGGGGTTAGCCTGCTAGCACTTTGCCCCCACCATAGCTAAATTGTGGTTGTGATATCTGGTGGCTTGTCTGATTGTTTTGTGCCTATAGGCCTTGTGGCCATATTTTCTTCTAAAAGGTAGAAGTTTTGTAGTGGCTGTCATTGACACGGTTGAAAGTATTGTATTACGGCGATTGTTATTTCATTATGTTTTGACAATGTATACTCCATTAGTTCATCTGGTCTAGGCTTGGTTGTGAACGGTGAGCGATGCGATTTAGGTCAGTTTAAAATCCGCTGCGGTATTTGACCTTGATTGAAAGTAGGTCAAAGGGTGGCTCAGATCGCCATAGTGTTAGATTATAAAAAGTAAAAGTTGATCTGTGTAGTATTGTGGAAGGTGTTCGGTGGTAAATTAGTTTGGGATATTTCTTTTTGGTCAATGTTTCTGTTGCTAGAATAATCAACACAGCGAGATAGTGCCTATTGTGCAGGTTCGATAGACCTGCAAGATAGACTTCGCAGGTGGAGGCGAAAAAGCTTGTGCCAGTCCAGAGTGGCGCCAGTCCTTTTCTACGGCTAGTGCACGTGCCTGACTTTGTGTGTTGACATGGTTAGTAGTTCAGGTTTGTGTTAGTCCTTTTTAGGGCTAGTACACGTATGCCTGAGTGTGCGTGTTGGCATAGGTTACCTTCATAGGAGGTTGCTGTTGTTTTTTTTGTGTGTAGGACTTTGTACGATGGCTTCAGCAACGTAAAGTGTACGGAGCTTTAGTTGGCTCTTAGAAAAGACTGGCGCAGGCGGGCGACTGTGTTCGCAAGGCGACTACAATCATGTACAGCATCCACTGCTGATGTGTACATTTTGCAGCGACGGCACCCATTGCCGTGTTTACCTGTTCCAGCTACAGCACTCACTGCTCTTGTGTACCTTTTGCAGCTACAGCTCCCAGTGCTGTTGCAGATCGTGTCCTGCATTTCTGACCGGATGTCCCATCTGATGGTGTGAGTTGCGGAATATCGGTGCCTTCATTTTGGCCTGCCTTGCATTACCACTTGGAGGGCTGTTCCTGAGGTTTGCTGTTTTACTGATGTGACCGTAATCTGCTACTCTGTGGATAGAAGCTAATGACTGCTATGTGGACTATAATGTCAGTAACATTTTGTCATACGCCAAATACGAGTTTATGCTGAAGGACTCTGACTTCGGTGTCTGGCACATATTTCCTTGTGCAAAAGTGTTCATCGCCAGGACATTTGTGGACTGTGCTGAGTTACGCGTTGTAACGGCACCTGTTGGAACTTCCTTGTATATTCATGATTAACTTGTTCGTGATGTTTTCATCATATTTCATCTGTGTCTGAGGAGCTTCGTGAATCTGCATCGTTGTGGCCTGCGCTGGATCATCAGTTAAGTTAATGTTTCGTTGCATTTTTGTATTGTAATTTGTTATATTCTCCATATTTCATTCTTATATTATTTCTACTATTTTCTATTTCTAGATATGTTGATGCATACTTTGTTCACTATTACACATTATCTTAGTTAGTAGTGATTGTTTTGCATTTGTTACACACTTGATCTGTGTGTTCTGGCCGGTGACTAGGTTGTGCTCAAGCTCTCAGCGCTTCACTGTTTACGTTTAATTGTTGTTTTATCCATTATTATTATTATTATATTGGTGTGTTCAGGGTGGAAAGGGCGGCGAATTTAATTCCTTCCTTTCTCCTCGCGGGAAAAGATTGGATTAGACTGACTTCTTTATAGGGCGTGGCTGTGTTTGTTTAGTGGCGGAGATGAGCAGACGGGTATTCCTGCAGCTGCCCTGCTTAACAAACCGTTAATTCGTTAGTCGTGCTGGTGTTGTTTGTGTATACGGTGTCGTGTATATTAAGTGATTCTTAACGTTCTGTTTAAGTGGCGTATTCTCACGTTTCTTACTTGCTATCTTGTATATACGTTCAGCGAGTATCCCTTGATTTCGTATGTTTACAGTCACGTATTGTACATATCATGTTACTTCTAGTCTAGCTTCTATTCTATGCGACTGGTAGTTTTCGTGGTGTTATAGTGTGTGATTCCTCATCTGTCCATTATTCTTATTTGCCACATAGGAACATATTGGTTAACAATTTTGGTATTGCTACACCGAAGCATAGTGTGAATGCTCTTAAGATACAGTGAGTAAGGGTTTAGCTAGTGATCAGTGTGGGGATTATTGCCCTTAACTGTTTTGACTGCTATAGTATTAGCTAGATACGGATTTTTTTGGGGTTGACATTTTACTATTGAGTTATTGTAAATCAGGAGTGCAGTGCTGAAGGGATGTGCTATTGAGGTACAAAGTATCGTCTGTTGGATTGAGTATCGAGGGAGAAGAACCCTAGTAAGGAGGTATATACAATACAGGAGGTATAAGATGTTGATATATTGTAGAGAGTTGGAGAGTATTAGTGAGTGTATTTACATAAAGATATACACTGGGATTGTACATCTTATTTGGGAAGATATATATATATATATATATATATATATATATATATATATATATATATATATATATATATATATATATATAGAGGTATTCAGTAAGAGTGTACATTATGGAGTTCCAAGAGTCTATTAAGATAGGCAAGGAATGTGGTTACACTGGAAAAGAATTGTCGGATTTAGCCAAGGCAGAATTCCACTCAAAAGAGAATCAGGATGCCTTAAGAGATTTATGTGGGCAGGAACGAGAACTTAAGAAAGAGTTACAAGAGACGAAGAGAAAAGAAGAGTTGCAGTTAAAAGAGAGAGAGTTAGAGTTACAAGAGACGAAGAGGAAAGAAAAGCTGCAGTTAAATGAGAGAGAGTTAGCGTTACAAGAGAGGAAGGTGAAAAAAGATAAAGAATTACAAGAGGGGAAGATGAAAGAAGATAAAGAATTACAAGAGAGGAAGATGAAAGATGATAAAGATTTACAAGAGAGGAAGATGAAAGAAGATAGGGAGATAGAATTAGAGAAGGAGAGATTGCGAATAGCGTTGGAGGAGAGGACGATTGAGAAGGAAATAGAATTAAAAAGACTAGAATTTGGTGGGACTGGTCAGAACTCGACTCCGAGGGAGTCCTATCGTCCCTTTAGGCTGCGGTTACCGAATTTTAACGATAAAAAAGATAGTTTAGACTTCTTCCTTGAGAGGTTTGAGGCCGCATGTGTGGCCTGGAAGGCTAACAGATACGAGTGGCCATCTCTGTTGTCCACATTATTGGTCGGGCCAGCGATGGAGACTTTTTAAAGCCTCACGCTGGAGGAGAGAGTAGATTACGAGAAGGGGAAAAACGACTGCTCAGGAAATTACGGCAGACGGATACCGTACACGGTTTAGAAATGCGGTGCCGAGTGCAGACCAGGACTTTGAGGATTTCATCTTGATCAAGCTTCTGCTTAATAGACGGATTGAGATGGAGGGGATTACAAAGGACTTTGACGGCTTGTTAGATCTTATGCTACGGGACAAAGTATTGTCGTTATGCTCAACAAAGCTAGTAGCGTTCTTTCACGAACGTCAGCCAAAAGACATCGATTCCATGCCGCAGTTGGGCCATCATTACGTCCTGGCCCATCCGCGCAAACCCATTCATCGATCCGGGCTGTCGGACGCCTTAGTTGCAGGTGTCGGGAAAGTCCAAAGACAACCGGCGTGGCAACATCAGTCAGGCGGTGCAGATAGCTTCCAAGAGCAGAAGCACGATAGACCATCCCGTCTCTATCAGCCATGCAATGGGAACTATGAAAACTTCCGATCTCATCGGAGTGGCCGGGTGAACTGGAACAACCGACAGTGGAGATGTGATAGCGACGGGGAAGAGCGCCAAACGCGTAAGCAGGTGCGCTTTGATGAGTCTCAAGGGGAAGATAGGTTTTACTACAAACGGAAACCGTCCAAGCGGAGGAATGGATCCTCAGATAGCCGATCAACCGACTCTGATGCGCGATCTTCACCGGCTAGCAGCTCTAGCAAGAGTCCACGCGGAACGCCGATGTTCCAACTGCAATGACAAGGTCATGATGCAGACGTGTGTGCAACGCCTATCGAACACGCGAATTCCGCGTATGTGTTGGACACAGTCAACAGCGAGGACTGTCTAGGGTGCCGACCGCTATTCTGTTCAGATGAAACTGTAGTTTTACGTTGCGGACATGCTTTACCGTGTCCGTTTGCGGTTCACGAGACTGGCGAATCGGTGCTCCACAAAGGTGTGGTGGAGAAGAAATCAGTCTCGGTGATGAGAGACACGGGATTTACTACAGTGGGAGTTCGTCGGTCTTGCATCGATGAATCCTGCCTTAAAGGCAAAACTGTAAAGTGTACCACATTTGAGGACAAAGTCGAGTCTTACCCTTAGACGTGCATTAATGTGACAATCCCGTTTCTGGCAGGCAGAGTGAACGCCTTTGTCCTCAAGGATCCGGTAGCCGATTTGATCGTCGGCAATGTACGAGGAGTGCAAACGCCATGGGAGAGGCTGGAGCAGGGTCTCAGCAACACCAGAGTCCTGGGGCTGACGACGAAGTGGTTGTGGTATCACTACCTGAGAAGAAAGTACATCATAGGCCGGGTTTGCGGCAGGCGTCCATTAATACTCACAGTCCGGTGCCGAGGGACAAGAATAGGAACCGTAGAGGTGTGACTGAAAGCCTGATGTCTACTGACCGCACGGTATGGGTCCGCAATGTCCCCCCGATTGCTAGTTGGCGCACACTCAGACGTGCGTTTAATGAGGTCGCACCGGTTAAGTTCGTTGATGTATTGTCGTTCCGAGACAATACTGAGGAAGCACGAGTTACTTTCGCGAATAGGTGGGTTGCGCGCGAGGCAGTCAGGTGGAAGCACATGTCGTTGTTTCTTAACCACCTGCTGATAGTCCAGCTGTAGGATAGGCTAGGTATCGGGCGTCGCGTATAGTCGAGATGTTTCGGTTAACGCGAACAGAACTTTAGAGTCTGACCCACTCCATCAGCACCGTTATGCTATTGCAGGAGTACATAATGTAAGAACGCCTTGTTCCGATTGTAACTTTTGGAAAGGCCAGGAGCGTCTGATATTGAATGGTTTTGGTATATGACATGGGGGTTGGCAAGTAATTGCGAATCCTGTAGGGTTGACCAATTTTCATATTTGAATGTCTTGCTTGGGTCAAAAATGTTATGTTCATCGTTTTCATGATGTACGTCGCCATAAAGGCAGATTGTTGATTTTGTGTTTGAAAGGATGAGTATGGGAGTAGGTGAATCTAGTCATGCACATACTTAGTTACCCTACGGGGATTATGAAGAAACCCAGGTGAGGCAGCTATTGTCATTTTTTTGGCTGCCATCACCTAGGACGAACTTATTATGTACATTTTTGTGAGTGGCAGGAATTTGATTGATCTGGTGTGTATTAGGATAGTAGAGTATAGAGATAGTAGTTACAGGTCATGATAGACGGTTATATTTATGTAACTTTGAGGGTTGTACATAGATGATGGAGTAACCGCGCTACGGAATACAATTATTGTGATTCCCGGGTGAGGAAGCCTTTGTCATTTTTACGGTTGTCTTAACCTTGGGTTGTTTATCATGTACACATGGTTTGGTCCCGATTGATGTTGCACAGAGGAAAGGGATATTTGTCGAGAACGGCACTGTGAGGTCAGTTGAGGGTATGTTGGTAGGAGGCATATGGGCTCCCGAACTTCTCAGGGGGTTCGGCCCAGCACCCTCTGGATGGAAGAAAACTTCGTTTTCTTTATTAAGGGGGGAGGGGGGTGTGGATGTCACAACGCTATTTTGTGTCTGCTTGCTTGTTAGTGACAAGGCAAGCCGGTCGGTAGTCGACAGAAATAGTCGGACAACTGTGTCATGTGACCAGCGGAAAATTCGGGCGCCAAAGAATAAAAAGGGCATTGGAGTCCCGACTGCGGTCCTGTGTGGAAGCAGATTGTCGCCAGCCTAAGGCTGCCTTTATTCTTTGAGTATGTGATACAGTGCCCGCCATATAAGTCTTTTCCTAGTGTTAGTTACTCAAGAGAGGTGATTATTTTCCTCAGTGCTAGTTCTATACATAACGAGTATTTTGTAAATCCTTAGGTTGATTGTCGTTTCGACAATATCATTTTGGTCGTCGCTCGATTGAGCGAAGCTCACGATAGAGGCTTGGGTAGACATCTTACCTGGTGTTGTATCTGCACTTATATTTATATGCATTTTTGGTGGCAATTGTACATGTATGTTTTTGTATTTCATTATGCCGATTGTGGCCAAGTTTCGTCTTAATAATAAAGGGACGTGAACTGATAGTAAGTGTTAATTTCGTATATCACCCATGGTTGTACACGTCACACCTTAGTGGACACGAGCCATATTATGTGTCGTAGTGAAATCTTTACAACAATGGTAATGTCCTAGCGGTGAGGGGTTAGCCAGCTAGCACCTTGCCCCCACCAAAGCTAAATTGTGGTTGTGATACATTGCTACATCGCCCGTGTGTTACCGGGGCCCGAAAGGGGAGCAAAGAATAGTAACACTGCAACCTGCCATGCAAGTCGTAAGAGGCGACTAGTGAGGATTAGGCATGAGGTTATCCCACATTCTAGAAAACTATTAAAACCACGAAAACGTCATCAAACAATAATAAATTCAGCCAACCAAGCCAAAAGAAGGTTCTCTGATAATGAGGCGATCCTTCATTTCTGCAGCCATTTAGCTGCAACGTTTTCACTTGCACATGCGCCTTAATATAACCGACGGGTTATTGTCTAGGTTGAGCTAGGCGCACCTCGCCTAAACGAGGCAAAATTCCAAATTTAAAAAATAACAAAATAAAGATGCTGAAATCGTCAAATTACACAAATTTAAGCAGAATGCACTGACAGTATTGCCTGCATTAAAAGAAGTCCATTTTTATATATGTAACAAAGAACGGAATCTTACCTGTAACAAAGAACCTATTTCACTTAGTATCAGGGCTCCCCAGGATAGGCCAAATAGAATCCACAGACCTAGAATTATTCTATAGAAATTTTGTTTCTTCGCCATCTGTCTTTCAGCTGAAAATATAGTTATGTCTGTTTAAGCAGGTTGCTGCAAATAGAACTCACAGCGTGACAATATAATTGACATTGCTGTGTATGATATGCAGTTAAATATATGTAGTAACAATATTATGTTTGTATTTCGGTACTATTTTTTTTTTCTAAACATGTGCACATAATGTTCGTACAATTAATAGATAGGATCTACAGAGTGATTAAAAAGTTTTTAAATTGTCTTTTCTTTACTTCTATCTAACTAATTTACATGATACAAACGCTAGGTCACATTAAAAGTACAGTCGTTTCTCCTATAACACAGTATGCGAGTTACTAAAAATCACCGCGTTGTGGAAAAACGCGCAATAAAAATAATAGGGCTGATAGGAAAAATAGGGTAAGGGCCGTGAAAACTCAAAACGGATACAGTCTCGTAAATAAATTAACAAACAGTACACAAAGGTATGTTATCAAGCACTCAGTGAGAAATAAAGAAGTAGAAGACCAGAGAACAGAAAAACAACATTATTACTGTTTACAGGCCTCATGTTTCCCCTCCTTATATGTTTAACAGTCTCGTAAGTAATATACTAAAAACACAATCAAAACAAAATCCCCCTAATGAAAATGCGCTGTTTGTAGCCAAAAAAGGAGGCCTTTCTGCGGGATTTTATCTTCATATGCAGCTAATGCTTAAACTTTAATTGTGAGAATGCTTGCTCCCGATCGCTTTTTTGTTTGGTCGTCAGTCCACAGTTCAACAGCCTTTCCATTGCTTCTATTTGTTTAAGCTTTGTTCTAATAGACTTTGCAGCATTCTCGGTTTTTCCTGCTAATAAAGCTTCTTTTATTTTCGCAGCGTTGTGTCTGATGGTGCTCAATGTTGACCCCTTTAGGTCTGTTACTCTCGCGATATTACGTGTTCTGTCGTTTCTTTCAAAACTTTTTTTTAATTTTAAGCTTCTCCTTTTTTTAATTTTTTTTTTTCATTTATTACTTGGATTCTTATAATCAGGACTTGTACTCATGTTTGGGATGCTGTACTAAATACTTTTATTAAGAAAAGTGTCCAAACTTGGAAGAACAGCGCAAAACACATTCGTAGGACATGTGATATGCGTTTTGTGCAATGCTCCGCTGGTCACTACATTCAGCTGGGTGACCTTTTTCGCGTTCATCTGGTGTTACTTAGTAGAGCAAAGCATTGTCACCTCGTGAAAAATCGCGTTTGAGCTAACACAATCTCGCGTTTTAATTCTTTTATTCCCCCATTTAACTACTGCCTATGAACGATTCATGCATTACAAACACGCGTTGTAACAGAAGAGATTGTACAACTCGGCGTGAAAACCGTTTTATTCAACACAATATGTTACGGGGGGTGGGGGGGGGGAAGATATATTCACTGTCACTTTTAACGTGAGTTTATTGTTCATTTTATATATTTTTTTACACGAATAAACTGTAAAGCTTATTTATCAAATGACAGTTATTGCTGCTTGTTTGAACATGAGTTTCATGTATATCAAATGGTTACAAGTGAGGATATACATATTTAAAAATAGGAAGCGACTTTTCAGTCACACTGTGTAACTCATTTAGCATTATAAATTCGTATTAAAGGACGATGAGTGAGGAAAATGAAGAAATAAGTTGATAATGTAGGAGAGAACGAAAATGATGTAAAAGGACACAACTAATTTCATCACAGTGGGCACTGGATATTGTGTCAGGAAACCCAATACTCTTGGGAGCCGCGGTAGCGCAGTGGTTAATGCACTGGCTTCCTAGCTCGGTGGTCCATGGTTCGATCCCCAGTTGAGGTGGGATTTTTTAGACCACAAACGGGTCAGGGATCGACCCAGTGTCGCGGGGTCGACTGGTCCTATAGCACCAATTAGGCATTATGTAGCCGTGTGATGTATTTACTTCATTTATAATTATTTCCTTTCTCCTTTTTATTTAGTCCAAGTCTAAGTGTGATGTAGTACTGGCTTAAAGCTCGCCAGAGTTGGTTATTTCTTAGACCCTGTCTGAGTTACGTGGTTCGTTCCTTCCTTTTACAGGTGTTGTGCGATGGAGCGCATTAGTGGTTGAGAAATGTGAACTTTGACAATACATCTATGTTATCCAACTGACATGACAAATTCCAACAGCCTGGTCCTTAAAAATGAATTTTATTTAACAGCAAACTGGTCAAATAGTGTCAAACACTATTCAACAATCAGGCATTTTGTATATCAACCAAATCTTAGTTATCTTTCCCTTCATGTAGAATATATTTTCCTTCTTTTACCTCCATCCAAGAGGTTTCAAAATATTCTTTCCCCACATCAAGTTTTTCCAATTCCTGGACGATCATAGTTTCATATTTACTTTCTTTCTCCGTAATTTCTTGATAGCCATCTTGTCTATACTCAGTTTCAAAATCCTCTTCCCTCGTTATATCTATTGTATCCTCCATTTTGTTACTCTTCTGCTATTATGTTCTTATTCTTACGTAAGCACGCTGAAATACAAAATGATAGGGCGATCGTACTACTTACTTGGGTCAGGTAACTGAATACCTTATGATGTGCACAAATACACATGCAGGAATGATTTCTACAAAATCGTTGAATACCTCAACTAATCATGTTGGACAGTCATTGGCACGTCCTTCTACTCTGCTAACTTCTTGAAGACTGCCGGTTTAATAATTTCCTGCCGACAATTTCGTAGTGGCTTGAGCTGGCTACGTTTTCATTGGTTGGGAGCTCATTCTAAATATTTGATAAATTATTGGTCAAAACATCACGTTCTCATAGCGTGATGTAGCTGTCCTTACAACATTTCCATGCCAACCGCCGCCGATTTGTCACGTAGCTTCTTACCCAAAAATGACACAGTAGCTTCCCCTTGCTCTACCCTGCTCTTAGCTGTCTGGGGTATTTTTATATTTATTAAAAATCGTGCTTGCTTTTTTCTATAATAATTAATGATAGTTTTATTCTCATTATAACCAGCCTCCAGCATGAATAAATGCTGATGGTGGTAGGTCATACGGCCACACCAGCCTCATGAACTGCGTACCAGAGCAACTTTGAGAAGTTTAAGGCGGCCGGCGTGATGCTGACCACATCACCCCTAGTGTACCGATGGTCAAGAAAATATGGGCCTAACACCATATTCACAATATGCCTCAATTGGTGTGTAACTGGATCCTATACCTACCTTTTATTAGCTGAAGGATGTTAATTTCTTACGCTGTAGCTTTTAAAAGATTATAATACTAACAACTGTATTTTACTGAATATAACTACTTTTATTTCTTACAAAAGTATAACGTCTGCAGTAGGTTTACGCATTATATGGGAGCTGAAGAAAAACTCTTCACGTGCATGAAATTTTGCTAACTAAATTCTCAAGGGAGTTAAAACACACTTACCTATTTAATAAATATTACCGAACATTTTTGTACAATGCAAAAATTACGAATGTACAAGAAAAATTCTACTATTTAGTAGTCATTACTTGCAGACATATTGTGTTTCTATAATTTAACACAGCAAACAGATCTCTCAGAAATACGCTTCTTTTAATACGCCAGGGGGAAAATGGGCACCGAAAGATTAGTGCAATCGTTTGGCACAGACATTAAGCAGAGTTCGACGTTTTTGGTTATTAGTTCCATAAGCAGCAGTTGATTACTCAGCTCAAACGTGTCTTTCAGACTTGGTTTCCATCTAATGTCTGAAATATATATATATATATATAAATAAATCTTTCTCTCTCTGTCTCTCTCTCTTTATCTCACTCTCTCCATCTTTCAGTGGTCGACATGAATAGTCCTTTATTCTGGAGACTTTCAATTCTCTAGAATTGTCTGTGATGCTTTCTGCTGCTTCTTACAGAACATCTTGTATTGTTTTTCTGCACATTCAATTTCTTCTCTGACTTCGTATATTTTAAATCGTTTTCTGCGCAAAGTTTTTTTCATTGTGGTTTTATGCCTTTTTGTGGCAAGGCACGATTCTTTCAACCAAGACTGCAGCCATTGGTTATATCATAGCTCAGCTGTTATTAAAGCATAAGTAAATTCTCTCAACTCTAGTACAGTGTTGATCAAAACTAAGCCTGAAAAGGACTACTAGTTTCTATCAGCTAGCATGGCGAAGCCCTGAAAAGGGCTGCTAACTCTTGTAGAGTTGATAGCTAAGCCATGAAATTGATTTATTGTATCTATCTGCACGCATGGCGAAGCCCTGAAAAGGACTGTTAGCTACGTACATTGCGCAGGATTAACAAGCAGTGAGGCGTTAAACATTGCCTCGTTCTAGGACAGCCGACATGAAGAACACTGTTCGGAATGTTTTCCCATTCATGGTGTTGTAATTATATATGCGTGCTAGCACGAGTCATTTCTCTCTCTCTCTCTCTCTCTCTCTCTCTCTCTCTCTCTCTCTCTCTCTCTCTCTCTCTCTCTCTCTCTCTCTCTCTCTCTCTCTCTCTCTCTCTCTCTCTCTCTCTCTCTCTCTCTCTCTTTGTCTGTCTGTCTGTCTGTCTGTCTCTCTCTCTCTTTCTTCCTCTATCAGGGCTGTGTAGTCGGAGTCGGGAGTCGGAGTCAGAGAATCGGTTCTTTTTTAGTGGAGTCGAAGTCGGTTAAACATGTCCTGACTCCGACTTTTATGCCATGTGACTAGTAAAAACTGGAGTCTGGAGTCGGGGTCGCACCTTCTAAAATTTCAGTAGTCGAAAAAAATGTTGGCCTCCTCCACAACCGTGCTCTCTCTCTCTCTCTCTCTCTCTCTCTCTCTCTCTCTCTCTCTCTCTCTCTCTCTCTCTCTCTCTCTCTCTCTCTCTCTCTCTCTCTCTCTCTCTCTTGTATGATGTTATATTACGTTTTAATGATACATGTCTAAATAATGCTTGCAGTAAATGTGGAGATGAAAGGATAAAGTATACATGATGAGAGAGAGAGGAAGGGCAGAATGTCAGACGGGTCTACGTGCCCAATTCTTAACCCTTTGAAAATAAAGTTCGTTCGTTCGTTCTCTCTCTCTCTCTCTCTCTCGCTCTCTCTTATTTTTCACTGTATTCTTTAAATGACAGCATTAATTACGCTAATTTACCAATGATTAAACAACATATTTCTTCTCGCGCAATCCTAGAATTCTTACATCTCACTGAATCCACCTACTTTCTTAAACTGTATATGCACAGCAGAACTGTTATTTCAGGTGCGAAGAGGGGTACACTTACAGAGCAGGCGTGTACATCAAGTTCGAATGTCCTTTGATAATGCAGTGAGCCGGAATACACAGTCACAGTAGGCAATTTACGCACTCGTTACTCATCTTCTTCAAGTACCATGCCTTGTGGCGTAGGTGATCCTGTATCTCCACAACTTTCTGTCTACAGTACTATTGATGAATTCTGTTGTTGACTTCTTTCCATGCCATGGTGTCCAGCTGTCCAGAATATTCTCTCTTTGTCATCCTCTATCCCTTTTTCCTTCTATCCTTTCTGTTGTCACGATATACTCCAGCTTTCTTTTTAGAACAGGCCCAATAAGTGGATTGCTTCTTTCTTACCTGAGAAATAAGCTTCCTTTGCGATTTGGCCTCTTTCAGGACATCCTCATTACTTATTTTTACTGGCCATGGTATTTTTAACAGTCTTCTGTAAAACCACATCTCTGTGGCTTCTAGTGCTTTTCCTACTTGTTTACTAACTGCTTATTACTCACTCATTAAAGAAGTATAAATCACCCATGAAATATCACTGTTTTACGACGTCCCCTATGTTGTTATATTGGTTATTGCAATCTTATAGGAACTATTTCCTTTATGATTATGTTTCAGTTATTCGGTTATGTTTCCAAAATGCATTTAATTTTTGTTTTCTTCTTTGATTTTAGTGCAGTGTGAAGAGCCTTAGACTAAGTTCTCCAACAGTCACGCACTCCGGAGCAGGCAGTTCGGTCCATACCTTGAGTCATTTCTCTGGCTTCTATACAATACATGCCCCGTTTAATTCCCGGAGGTCTCTGGAGGAACAAAGAAAGAACAGAACACTACACCTTCAGGCACGTCGTACAATGTGACTAATACGAGATTGTGCATGCAGCTAGCAACCTCCTCCTGTAAACAAACTGTTACACAAACCACCCCTACAAGAGCATGTGAATGTTTGGTGTAGACTTCCTGCTGAACAAGCTACAGTGGTGTCGCCATGCTCCGCTTACAGCGTAAAGGGAAATGATGATAATATACAATAAATGCTGCTGAGAATAAATTGCCTTGAGATAAATGAGCATAAAGAGAGCATAAATAAAAATACAGAAGTCAACTTTTCTACCCAAAAGACAAATCCTAACAGATGCTTGCAAATGCACTAGCTCGTTATAGTGAACGTGTCTGCACGTTCGTTTTTTTTTGTTTGTTTTTTTTTTTTTGTAATTTCCTGGTCTGAAACACGCGCTAATGAGCCAGTGATCACGTGTGTGCGCTTGGAAGGAAAAAGCGGAATAAAGTTTAATAAACAATTACGTGGTTGATTCCAGACTGACGTGGTGTGTCGTTCAAGATGCCATTCAAGCATCAAAGATCCCTACACATATGGGAACAATTATATCGCGTACTTGAATCAGGCCTGAGGTTAATCGCCTGCGCATGCGTTACTATTTAATGCACGTTACCTGGCATTATCTACTTCCGTCGTTTTAAAGTCTTTTCTTTCTAGCGTACCACTTCATATAAGCAAGACATCTACGCACATAACAAAACATAAGCACAATATCTATGTATATCGTACATACAAGATAGCATCTATGAGTACCGCTAAATACAAGCAAGATATAGCATCTATGTGTCCCACTAAATACGTACACAACATACCATCCGTGTGTACCGCTAAATACAAGCAAGATATAACATCTTTGTACCGCTAAATACACACCAGACTTAACATGTGTGTATAGCTAAATACAAGGAGGAAATAACATCTGTGTACCACTAAAGACAAATAAGATATATCATCTTTGTACCGCTAAATACACGCAATACATAACTTCCGTGTGTATCGTTAAACACAATCAAGGCATGCGTACGGACCACTAAAGAAAAGCATATCTACATGCAGTGGTAGTTTCAGGCATAAGCAATGCCTCATTCAGAGAATCTCGTCCGCTTCTACTATAGGTTTGGCAACAAGCAGGGGCAACAACTATTGTCTGACGCAGTTGAAGACCGGTAGAAATATAAAGGCAAATACCGAAACGTACGTAACAAACAAAGACAGAAACGGAAGGCAAATACCGAAACGGACGTAACAAACAAAGAGAGAAACGGAAAGCAAAAACCGAAACTTACGTAACAGGCAAAGAGAGAAAATAGAGGCATGTGAACAGTAAAAAATAAACATAAATGGACGTGATGTAGGTAATTGTAAGACATAACGAAGTAGAAAACGAGAGAAAAGTAACAGAACTGATTTGACCACCAGGGAATCGAACACACGACCATCTGGACGGCACCGTCGCCTCGTCACGGAAGTGAATCATGACTAAAAATACTGCCGATTCATTACCACAAAAACAGTGCTTCGTGGAGAGTGTCCATATCACAACACCCTACATAACTTTGGAATATAGGATCGGTAAACTGCCCAGACTAATCATAGACGCAATCACCTCTAAAACCTTCCTATCCACTAGTATAAACCAGATAACGCAAGACAAAGACTGTAATAATGTGTCTAGAAGAATAAGATCAATACAGAAAAGCCGGTAGGATTTATTATTAGTGTAACATATGTGTGAAAATTGAAACAAACACAGAGGGGAACCCGAGGTCTGTGAACAGTTAATAATGAACATAAATTGACTAGACACAAGTTTACGGTATTCTAGTAGCTACTTGTGGAATCGTTGGCCGGGGTGGGTTTTTTTTTTAACGGAACTCATAAGGACTAAAAACGTAAAATTCACAGTTATAAAGATATGGTTCTTTCGGTATTCATGTCAAAATATGGGCCAGTGTCGAAATATAAATAGATGATGATGTCCGTACTCTTCAACCAGCAGTGTCTCACACAGAGAGAGGTAAAATGTAGCGACAACAAAGACATGCACCTCTTGCCAAGACAGCCCACACTGCAAATATCAGTCCTAACCTTGACCTGAACGACCTTACTTTTTATGCAAGACCTTTATGAAGCAAAGTTGCTAATCGCGTATAAGTACTTAACAACAAAAGTGTTATCTGTAACATCTGGAGTAAGACAACGAAGGGCACCGACACTGCTTGAAAAACATCAACAAACATTTTTTTTTTTGTTCTTTTTTTAAATAAAGTTCTGCCTCGTTTTGGCGAGGCGCGTCCCGTTCAACCTATATTAGGGCGCATGTTCAAATATAAAAGACTCTTAGGTCTGAGATTATCGTACCTCACACATCAACAAAAGAATCAATAAACAACTATGAAGAAGAAAATAAAATATCGCGTGACCCAAATAAAGCTCTGAAAACCTGAGTTGATTGGGATATCTTCTTCTTCTGCTTCTTCGTACACTCTCAGACGTCTACTTAAATGTTTTCAAAGAAAGCAGCAGTCAGTTTGAGGCTATTTGCATCTCCGTAGAGTTTTTCCACGAATGGCACTGGTGTCGGCTATATGCGCTTTCTCTGTTCCGCATATGTTGGGCAACTTTGAAGCAGATGTTCAGCAGTCATTTTATCAGTGCCACAGTTACACTGATCGGTAGTTCCTATTTTTAGGTTGTTGAATAGAGGGTATCCCAGTTTGTTGCGGTCTGTGCGGAATCTGACATGACTCCATGTCTAAACACGATTCCTTAGTGGCTTACTTCTTAAGAAGGACAACATTATTATGCTTAGACAAGCAACACCGTGACATAAACACGAACTATCCAAAGTGAACATACTCGTATTTTCAGTAAAGAGACATAAAACGCTGGAGATCTATGGACAGCATGCCACTGGAAGCAGTATTTTATCGAGACAAAATAGATACTACAGTGCAGTGAAATTTAAATAAAACTAGCAGTAATGAGGTCAGGCAAGCGAAACAATATAAACATACTTGCATCAGTGACTTTCAATTAATCGATGGATGCTTTGATAACTGGTGAGCTCAGAAATTAAAGAGGAAATTTAATTGAAAGACCGATTATACTTCCAAACGAATGAGTGATTCATTGAGTATATGTTTTGGAGGAATACTAAGATTGTGGGAATTTATTGGGCGTACGATCTGAATGTCACTGGATGCAATATTAACAGCAACAGGTAGTTATAAAACACATAAGTACGGGGCTCAGAAGCATTCATAAACCAAGCCAGGGTGTCGCGCTAAACTAATGATAAGCAGCTGTATTGAACATTCTTGTACTGAACACTAATCTGAGTACAGTGAGGTCAATGTACTATAACAAAATTAGATCATCATCATCATCAACTACCATCCCCATAACAAAATCCGGCTGTAATGGTTCCTTAACGTCTTCTGTCATTTGTCTTGATGGTGCACTCTGATAGACTCTTTTCTGTCCGGCTCTTGATGTTATCTTCCTAATTATAGCGCTGTCTTCATCTTGCACCGTTTACCTTCAGTGGTCTTCAGTGTCCGGTGTTATGTCTTTTTATATGGCCTAAATTTTTTATCTGTCTAATTTTGATCTCCTTCATTAATTATCTTTTCATTCCTAAGTTTTCTATGAACTCTTTATTAGTTTTCGTCACTTTCTATACGTCCCAGTATATTATATATCCACATCTGAAGGGACTCAATTATCTTCCAATAACTTGTTCATAGTCTCATATTTCTACACTATTCAGAATTAAAAATATATAAAGCATCCGATGATTCTCAGTTTTAATTTGTGAGTTAATTGTTAGATGTTAGTATTTGTCTCACATTGTCTCATGTAACTTCCGTCATTCATATACTCTTCTTGATTTCTGTTTCACGTCTGCCATCTTCTGTTATTATATGACCAAGATATGAGAAACTCCACACTTGTTATAGAATTTTCCCATGAATTGTTATCTTTAACGTTCGTTTATCGTCTGTTTTGCTAATTATCATAGTTTTCGTTAACTAAATATTAATGTCAAAGGCATATTTACGACTTATGCTGTTTATTTGTTTTTTAGTTCTTGTAATTCCTCATCACTTTCAGCTAACAAAACTAGAACATGAATTTACCAAGCTCCAGAATGAATACTGTACCCAGTATAGTGTTAATGGCTTTAGAATTTTGAGAATAATTTCTGGTATTACACAAATAAGAAAGCCAAGTACAAAAGCAAAGCTGTGATTACATTTTAAAAATCATGCAAAAATAAAACTGAACCTGGTTTTTCGAAGTAACCTGTCGAAAGATAAAAGATACTATGTAAACAAATTAGCTGACACCATTTCATATATCATTCTAATTATGTTCTGCTGACTTGTTTTGGTTTACGTCATAATAAACTACATACAAATAACAACAAAGAACGAAATAACATGAATTTTTTAAAAGACAACCATGCAAACAAAGAAAACGAAGCATCTGTCAAGTATCAATCAACACCAAACAATAAAATCAACGAAAATTAAAAACAAAAATAGGTTTATAAACCAAACCGAACCATATTATTTACGTCATTATAAAGGCATCTAAATTTCCTTTTTTGATTCCAAAACTTGTATTATTCAACAATGTTTGGGATATGCCATCAGTGTGTAGCTGTCGTAAAAGGGACATGATGATGTCAAGAAGAAGAAATAAATACTTCACAATTGGCATGTACACATTTTTTTTTCCCTTCAAAATCAAAATATTTACAGGGCGCTGCACTGATTGTCTTCTCAACTGTACACTGAAAAGAATATGGCTAATGCTCCCTCAGGCGACTAATATAAGGCTGTCCATAGGCTGTCAAACTCATCATTTACAGAAAGTTGCTACAAAAACTACCACGGCAACATCACAAGAATGCTCTTGTGCAGGCGTCCAGCAAGTTGACCAGCTGTAGTGGTGTTCCCTTGTTCCATAATGAGCGAAAAGGGAACATATGATGAATTGCCCACTGAACAGGCACAAACCAAGATGATGATAAAGCTTCATGGTATACAATGTGGCGTGTTTATCTTGTAAAGTCAGTATGGGCATGCCTTTATAACTGTTAACTCGCGAGCAAGCATCACAATGGTAGAAATATGGATCCTGCAAGTCAATTCTCGTTACTACAAATGACTGCTTTTTCACTTTACCTGATTTATTGTAGTTGCCACAAGGTTTGACATGAAAAAAAAAAAAAAAATTCTTGCATTCAAAAAGAGAAGTTACTTGTCATTATTGGTATGTGTGGTATAAACAAGCTATGTCCATTGAAACAAACTGTTAATATGATATTTTCAATTACGTATGACTTGAAGCCACACACTTGCATCCGTATTCCATTACACAGTTTCGGTGTGGTGACATTCCTCAGCAGCATGATGGTGGCTCCGATCTTCAGGGTCAGGTTCAAAAAAGCAAACCATTCATTCAAAACAACAAAAACCACACCTTCCAAACTACAAAGTAAGTAACCTAGAAAAACTAACCAAAACATAATACAATAATAATAATAATAGCCCCTTCAGTCATAACCGACTATGGGAATGCACCCCTGAGGTGACAGCCCTCAGCTGCTTATTTTCCTGGTGCTCCTTTCGACGTTTTCTCCTTTCATCTGCTTCTTGTGTGAGTTTCTTTTCTCTCAATTTGAGGTGGCGCCGTAGATAGTATCGCCACTTGGTGCGATCGGCAGCTTCATCCTCCCATGTTGCTGGATCCATGTCCAGTGTCCTCATATCTCTCTTGCACACATCTTTGAACCTCAGCTGCGGTCGCCCAACTGTTCTTCTGCCACCCCAAAAAATAAAACAAATAAACAAAAAAGCAAACCTAATATTAAAAAGCAGTCAACATTAACGACACAATACAACCAATGAAACAAAAAAGACAACCAAAGTACCAGCTAACTTACAAGGCAGTCAGACAGTAGATACTACGGTAAAGGAGTGAAAAGTTACAGACTTCACAGTAATATGTCTAGTTTTATAACGTGGGGTGACCAGTCCCCTTCTTCACTGCCTTTTCCTTCCCTAACTCAAGAGCAGAGTCAGCTACCAATTTACAGCTGCGTAGACTTGACGCTACCAGTTTCGAATCCAGAACCACGGTATCCTGGCCGAGAGAGACAAGCGTTCTAACCACTCTGCCCATCGGGTGTTCACCAGCTAACTTACTAAACAAAAACATAGAAAACTCGAACCAGAAAGCGAAATGAAAGAACCAAACGTAAAGTACGAAAGAACTCCCACATCGTTGCTGATGACCCGGAGGCAGAAGCATCCGTGACGGTTTCGTTCGTCGTATAAATGCCATCATCCAGGAATCCAAGATCGCTGTACGTTGATTGAAATGTTGGGTACCTTTACCAGTGGACAAGCTTCGGGCAGCCAGTAATGTCAGACCTGCGGTAAAAAAAGGAGCACGTTCCACTCTGAGTTGTAGAGGCGCACAATGAACATCCAGCCAAACACTCAGAGTTGTAGAGGCGCACGATGAACATCCAGCCAAACACTCAGAGTTGTAGAGGCGCACGATGAACATCCAGCCAAACACTCAGAGTTATGTAGATCCTCGAATACGTACAGATCCTCCTTGTCTTCACCGAGGGAATTGGTCCCATGTTTCTCGTATTGAGTGGGTACTTCGCAATTAAAAATATATTTTTGCAAAAACCTTCAACTGGTACAGTTAAAAAAAAACCACAACAACAACAAAAAGAGTTGTCTTGGAAGATTCCAGCAGCTGTTCGGCGCCATTGTCATCAGAAAATTGCATCCTCTACTTGTTAATCAAGTGGACAGCTAGGTGGACCATTGTACAGCTGTAGTGAACGGGGAAGTGTGCTTCTGTACCTTCCTGTGTGGTACTGTTTGATTTAATTTCTATATGTAGCCAGAGCAAACATTGCTCGATCACTCCTTCTGTACTCTTATTTAGATACGTATTTGATGGACTTGACTACATAGAAAAATGCTGCGTTGATGTTTGAAATCATATTTTTTGATAATGATGAGAGGCAGGATTGTACTTCTGTCCTGTTACTGATCTCCACCAATGTCCCTCTTTCGTCTCAAGCACAGCGCTTAAAAGTTGGGGCACCCATCGTCTCTCATCTATCGTCATCTCAAAACATAGGGCGCACTGGTTTGTGAATCTTTCTAAATTCCGTTCTTTGCAGGGTCAAAGGGGACACAATTCCTTCAAAACAGCAAGTGTGAAATGAGATTTTTATGCATTGCGCTGCAGTACAAAATAGAAAAAATGTGTAAAAAAAAAAACCTGTTTGCAAGTAAAGTTTTGCAGGATTTTGGATTGTTGTTATTGAGATCAGCGTTAAATCTATCAGAGAGCCAACGTTTAGCTTCCATACCTAATGTAGAAGTCAGTGAACGCTTTAGGACATACATACATACATACATACACACACATACACACACCCCCACTCATCTACCCACCCACACACATACATACATACATACTACGTACGTACGTACATACGTATGTACGTACATACGTACGTACATACATACATACATATCAGAATATTTATTCTCCAGAAAATACATTGATATGTACTGACATGATATAATAAAATACAACATGGCATATAGGAGAATCATTAGAATTTACATAAAGTAAATTTACATAAATTCATACAGCGTTAATGAGGGCTGTTACCACATACATACATACAAACATACATACATACATACATTCAGATAGAGCGTAGGTTTATAAGGGACTAATTTTCTTGTTATTTGATACGCTTGGCATATCAAATTTGTTCAGATCCTTTAAACATAACAAATGAGGAATGTTAAAATACATACTGAACAACCTTTGTCTTATGTGATATATGTTACTCTTGTATAGGCAACAGTACCTGGCACCAAGTCACCGAATCCTATTGTAGTCAGTGTGACGACAGTATAATAGACAGACTCTAAATAGCTCCAGTGTTGGCTGACTTTGAAAATAAGGGACGGTAAAAAAACGAGGACACATGTACCTGAAATCAGTACATTTGTCAAGGTTACAAACAGTTTTAAGGTAGTGGTAGCGCTGGTGGTGATGATGATGATGATGATGATGGTGGTGCTGGTGATGGTAATGGTGAAGATAATGGTGATGATGATTATGATGTTGATGATAATGTCATGTAGGGTTTATATTCATTTAATTTCCTACATCTTCTTCCTATTCTTTCACCCGAATTCTCTCTTTTATTATCTCTGTATTTCCTTTTTCCCGTATATTTTTCATCCATTCGTTTTGCGAATATTATTTTCATATAATTCGCAAACTTTACCTGTTTTCCTTTCTCTAAAACTGAGAATCGCACCTGGGTGGTATTGCGTACATGTCAGTCGCGCTGGTCGGACGATAGGCGTGAATTTACAGCATTCGCTAGACATTCGTCTGAGGGTCTCTGGCCTGGGGCGTGAAAATTCACCCGAGGGACATGGAAAGTAGACAGAGAGTCTGCATTTCAGTAAACGCATGAGGTTTTTCGTCAGGAAAAACCCGGCTTAGCGTGAAAATCCACTCCGCACTGCAGACGGTGGTCTGAGATTTGCAACTCATGCAAGCCCTCGGCCACTGATGGCTGTTACGTCACGCGATAAGCGGACGAAGGTGTTATACGGACAGGGGAGACTATTTCGCTTGGCGAAATAAGTTTGGGCCCTTTGTCTGATTTTAAAGATATTGGCCAAGTTTGAAACTTTAATTTCATTCTCGCTCATAGACTCACAGTAGATAGGTTGCTCGTAAACAGAATAGCTGTTAGCGAAGATCTTAGTTTGTTTCGGCAATTTGTCGAACTTCTAGACTTCCAGAAATATTTCAGCATTTTATTCTTAAGTTGTGCGACTACCTGTAATTCTGTGGTTGAGGTAATTAATATGATAGATATATAGATTTTGTGAGTGTTAAAGTGTTAAATCGCTTAATTCATTTTAATCTATTTCTTTAGCGCAGAAGAGAAATAAAGTGGTAGGCTATTATATTTTCTAGGGAAGCATTCAGTGGAAAGCAGAATAAAATTAAAATTTCTAGCTTATAACGGCAATTGTAGCTATTTATGAATTTAATTTAACCGCTAATACTCAGTCGAGTGTATTTTTCTAAACTAACGTATAAACTCTAGAATCGAGCCTCATGAATGGTGACGGAATACGCACGTGTTCCTAATTCATGAGGATTGCTGATTTTTAAATATAACTTACGTCACGGGAAGTTTAAATGATAAGCAAAGCTCTCTGCTTGCAAGTTTAAATGTAAGTTATAACCAGTACATATTCTGTTGATTATATTATATGTGTTATTTTTCCTCCACACAGTGAAAGTTTTGGGGTGACCCTAACTTTACCAGCACCTAGTAGTAGTAGTTTCCATACTTGTGAAGAAATAGACAGTCCTTATTTTGAACCACGTGGGTTTCTTAAGTACCACTGGGCTAACAGTGCATATGCAACCCGAGTTAGCCAGAAATACTGTATCCCAATAACGGGTTTTCAAAGACTGTAATGATAAATACTGGACCTTGGAGCCAGATCTTAATTTCTTCTAGAAAAACTCTACGTAATCTTTCTGCCTGGTGGCGCGAAATACTTCTAGTATTAACTAACATTTCCCGACTATATATATATAGTTTTTGTGGACAAATCTGTGGTGTGACTAAAGTGAATCCTATACTGAGGGAAGGCACCGACCTGACATTCATCATTTCTAGAAACCTACGCTATTGACACTGGGCTCTGCTAACCCCCGCGCCTGGAATAATTTTAGGTGACTTAATCAGACATTTGAACAAATTTGCACACCCAAGTAGTCGTTCCCGGAGACTCCAAGTTAAATACGTCTTTTGGAACTGGGGACTTCTTGGCAGAAGACTGCATTTTTTTTTAGTCTGTGTGAAGATCTAAAATCAGTGTGTTCCAAGAGGCAGCGAGCAAAGTCGTGAGTACATGTATGAGAGGCCATGGCGGAATGAATGAGTGTACGCTGGTTTGAGTGATATTTTCACTATTATATCTTGACACCCTGTTGCTGTCCTATTTTTTTTTTTCAATCTGCATAATTTGTTGCTAAGGCTAGAGTTCTTGTGTTGTTGTCTTAGGTTAAATCAGATTTGTTTTTTTTCAAACTCTGTGCATATAATTACGAGATAAAACAACGAAAACTCTTAGAATCAAACCCTATGTATCTGTGACTCTGGCGCCATCATCTGTTCTCTTAACGGGGCTGGGCTAAACCTAGAGTTAACACTATAACGGGGCTATCATCCTTGCAACATTTCCTTGATTTTTTATGACTATGTGTATATGTATTTTTCCTTGATGTACTTTCTTTGATGTTGTGAGCCGATTTTTCCTGATATTAAAATCGCTCTTGAACTTAATAATCGTGTTTGGTCAGCTCGTTCTAGATATATATATATCATTGTTATAGTTTTCCCACGTCTGTGTGTTTACCTGTCGTCACGTGTATGTGCGTGCCTGTGAGTGATAGAAATATACGTAATATGTATATTGGTGTAGTCTGTCTGACGCTGTAACAACTGTTGTAGAAGATAGGTGAGAGAGAGAAGAATTCTTTTCGCTTTCAGAGACAGCCACTATATCAAAATCTATCATCTCACGTGTGTGGAAATTCTATTACCTTTCACAAACTCTCACTGAGTCTATCACCTATTCAAACCTATTCAGAAGGGACCAAACCTAGTCTTAATTCTCCTATCGAAAATCTACGACAGATAATAATAGTGAAGATAATGATGATGATGGCGTTGGTGGTGATGATAATAGTAATGAGGATGATGATGATGGCAGTTGTGGTGGTGGTGATGTTGATGATGATGATGATGATATAAATGGTTGTTACCATAGTGTTAACGTTTACAGTTACGATATTTATTCAATTTTTGTTGTAGCACTCACTCTCACATATCTACTCTACACAGCTAATCATATTTTATATTCAGTTTAAATATGTTATTAGTTACTATGGGCCGGAATAGTTCCTGGGGTAGTGGGTTTCTAAAAAGTAAAATAAAGGTGGTCTCACAACAGATCTACCTTAACGTAAATCTTCATAAAGTTGTAGCCAGGACCCATGGCCAACCTGTCTTAGTCGCCTTTTATGACATGCTTGCTTTCAATGTCACTATTCTTTGTTCTCATTTCCGGCCCCAGTAACACAAGGGTATTTATCACGATATAGTAATTGTTGCGATGACAGCGACTGCGATGTTACAATTACAGTGATTGTGGTAGTGCTGACTGTTTTGATGAAGATAGTACTGACAGTTTTCAAAGGAAAATAAACGATGATAATTCACATCTTAATGGTCAGCAACAGCAAGCAGCTTTAATATTCCAAGTGAAATGTTCATATTAGCAATGCTAAATACAAACCCACTAACAAGTGTGTTAAACGATACCTACCAATAGACAAAAGAACTATAGACTTTATTTTCTCGTCCCTAGACTCGTTGTTTTTAATCCAAGGTCTGCCTTTGTGTATTTTCTTGATTGGTATCTGTAATCTTTCACCAGTCCCCACCAGGACTGTAGCAAACATGGGAATACCAATCAAGGCGTAGAAGATCAAGAAAAGCTGACCATTCCAAGTCTTTGGTGACATGTTGCCGTAACCTGTCAGAGAGAAGAAGATTAGAATTCGTAACAAATAAAATGATTCAGCTTCCCGATACCATAGGATCTCATACATTGTGTAGGCCTAGGAAACATGAAGCAATTAAAATACTTTCTTATTTACTCGTTTCTTTTCTACCCTGGGATGTAGAGGTTTGCCAGAGAGAGCACCATACCATCTTATCGGGTGTCATCCTCCTGGCTGGCCTGGTTCTAATCTAGTCCTCAGTCGCTTAGATATTGTCTAATGTTATCCTCCCAGCGAACTCTGGATCGTCCTGGAGGTCTTGATCCTTGGTTTTTGGTTTCCAATTTTTGTCGTGGTAGCAGATATTCTCCCATTCTGTAGACATGGGCAAACCATCGTAATTGGGGCTGCTCCACTAGGGTTTGCAGGGCTTGGTTTTGAGCCTTGTCCTATTGTCTTTTTGCGGATCATGTCTCTTCTATTTACTTTAACCATATTCCTCAGATACCTCTTTTTTGAGCTTTGGGGATGACTTTTGTGGATTGTTGTCATTGCCTACAACTCGCATCTATAAGTCAAGACTGGAACATAGGTGGATCGGTATTCAACCATCTTCGTTTTGTTGTTAATTAAATTAAGAAACATTATTATATGCAACGTCTAGTTATCGTGTTTAGCTTTAGATGTTACTCATCGGGAAGCAGAGCATGAGACAGACTAAATTAAGTATGGACTTAAAATTCCACAATTTTTACACAGGACTAAGGACATCATACACGGCACAGGAATCTCCAAAGACGTTATCTTAACCTCCCGGCGACTCTGAACTGCACCAACGGAATTGTAATGTGAAGTAAACTGAAGTCACATGTGTATGTCTAGTATTCAATTTTTTAGCTAAGCAATATCTGCTAAAGCAGTTAATTTTATAGAAGGAAATAGTATTGACCTCTGTGCATTTTTTTAAAAGCAATATCAAATCTCAGCCGCTTTATTGCATGACGCGAAGAAAGTACAGTACAAACAATGATACAAATCATGTGCGCAGAATCTAAAGAAAAAGAAGAAGTATCACAAGAGACACGGGAGTTACGAGTACATTGACCAGTTGAGAAAAGAGGCAGATGAAGATGTAGTAAAAGGGGATATGTGGGACTAATACAACAGCACAAAGAAGCGTATAGGGAGGTACAAGCAACCCATTGGCTTTACCAAGAACGGGAACGGAAAACTGCTTAGCTACTTAAAAACTTTGACGTCAGTTTCACACGATTATAAGAACAACCAGCTAGCTGAAAAGGAGTTTCATGTTAACTGTGAAAAACAAATTAAGGAAGAAATGAAAGAAAGCAGGACAGTTTATGAGAGATGGGGAAGCTATAAATCCAAATTGTAATCAAGCAGAAGGTATAAAAGCAGACTTAGACATCTCGTTAGTGATAGTGTTCAAGATAATTGGTTAGTCTTTGAGACACAAAACATATCATCAAACTGGAAGAAATTAAACCTGGTCAAATTGCCAAATAAAGGAGATTTACAATAGAGTGGACATTACAAAGGACTTCAGCCCGATGTCTAAGGTGAACAACAGTAAAGACTTTGAAATTCAGCAAAGTACATATAATGTCAATAATTTCAAGAACAGCCTGACTTGATGTCACGATCAAAAAGCCCCATCGAGGCCAGCTCCTTGACGTGGAGATGGGGCTCAAGTACAGCCATCAGCGGCTGAAAAACCAAGACTGGCCAGGCCCTCCTACACTCGAGCAAGACCACAGTCTGCCCTAGCAAGTCAAGGTGCTGAAGACGGAGGCAACCAGCCAAGAGGCGCACCACAGCAATCAGGATGCCACGCACATGCGCTATGGAAGTATGCCTATATCTGCAAAACGTTATGGCACTCGCCCTGTGACGGACACCCATGCAGGCGCAGTGCCGGGCCCTCTGCCTCGGAAGGGCCCAACCCCTACTACTGGGGGTCCTTCTCAATTGCCCCGTGGAGCCAGGAGGCATGAGAATAGAGCTACTGGCCAAGCAAAGAAAAGACCATTTAAAATAATGCACTGGAATGCTGAAGGCGTCAATAGTAAAAAAGACGGCTACAGCAAAAAATTAGAGCTCGAAAATATCTTGAATAACTACAAAAGACAGTGAAGTTTATACAAGAAACAACATTGCAGATATAGACAATATAGTTCAAGCGAACGAAAGAAGAAGAAGACGATCAAAAATATAATCTTGACAGTTTACAGCCATCCCAACATTGGCAAATCCAATCCAATACAACATCAGTTCAGTAAAAACTCCCTTCTCTCGGTGTATGTATTTAAGATTTGAACCTCACATCGCTGACTTCCATACAGTCGTTTATTGAAACATTGGTACATTATAATTTCGTTACTGTCCATTTAGGCTATACCATTCGGGTTCGATTCACGGTATGGACACGCTCCAGTCTACCCAGCTGTAAATGGGTACCTGACTTTTCTCTTAAGCCAGGGAAGAAAAAGTCAGGGAGAAAGGGAACTGGTCATCCCACCTCTCGATGTATAACCTAGTATATTGAACTCTGTAACCCTTCACTCCTCTACGGCAGTATCTGCTATAGGATTACCTGTACCATTAACGTCCATGTAAAACGTAAAACGATTATACTAAAGAATGCATATCTAGTCTGTCCTGTCTTCTTATCATAGTTTCATTCAAAGAGTATACCTGTCTCGGCACTGTGCCATACTTACAATCCGACTCACTTCTCTGTATCTAATGTAAACAGTCCACGTGACATATCAACCAGCGTTCATACAATTTTTTCTTGCTGCATTTCGGTGCACAAAACTAAATATTCTGAGTATTGTTCCGTTGTGTGCACCAGCATGCAGACTTCATAGCTCATCACAGAATGCATTCAGAATATCACGTCGTATATGTATGAAATCATGTATGAGTAAGGAATGTGTAAAAAATCTAAAGTACCAGCTAAACTGCAATGAATATATATTCTGCTTCTCCGTCTCCACAACTGTGTCTTTGCTGCGGAAATGCCGTTGTCGCGAAGATAGTTTGCGCACCACTTGGGGATTTTATATTTTGAGCACATATAGTGCTCTCAATGCTTTGTCGCTACGTGTAAGCGGATATGACGCCTTGGATGGGGCCAAACGACAAGGGAGTTTTGACTGTGTACTGTGGAAGTGTTGAAAAGTGGTTCTTCATTGACCCGTCTCCGATATGTGTTTCATTTAGAACGGCGCTGTGGATGAATATGTTTTATGCCTACGGATTATGTGCCAATTAAATAAAGTTGAAATATATTGATGGAGCAACATGAAATATTAATATATATAATAATTGGACGTAGGAATAAAATGGCAGATATACATGAATAACCTTGCGCGGATGAGCAGGTTGAATTTAAGAGTTGATCGCCTTTATTGATACATGCACGAATCGTTCAAATATGGATAACATACTAAACTGTCACATTGTGAGGAACTACAGTGACTATTCATGGAGATTATTTGATCAGTTATAATTGGCCGTTATCAAGTTGATGTTTTTGTTGTTGTGCACACCCCTCGTTCAGATCCAGATTCACATCGTAACAGTCGTATTTTCTTATCCTCTGTACTTTCCACAAAGACAGCTCCAATCAATCTCTGCCTTCACTGCCGGTATCCTAGCATTAACCATACATCGCTCTTTGTGCTTTGTCTGGCTCTTCAATCTATTTTACACATACTCAAAAAATGCACGCACGTCTATATACACTCATCTATGCAACGCTTTTGGTTGCCTTCCTGTAAAAATGATACTAATGTTAACCCTGACACAACGATCTCAACGAGCACTCGGTCAATTTCCTTTCTCCCCTCTGTTTATCGCTGTTACACTGTTTTGTACAGTATTTTCTCCTGGCACTAAAGATGCTAACTGGAGCCATCAGGGAAACAAATCTTCAAATCTCCTCATAAAAACGGTCTTTCACATTCGATTCCCAAGAGTCCATTTTACATCTCTCTCTCTCTCTCTCTCTCTCTCTCTCTCTCTCTCTCTCTCTCTCTCTCTCTCTCTCTCTCTCTTTAGCCAACCCTCTTTCCCCCCTCTCTCTTTCTCTCTCTTCAGCTTTACCCATATTTTTCTCTCTATTAAGTTCGTAATAATACGTCTGCCTGGCATCAAGGTTTTACTCAAACCCACGTGCTCGGCAACATTACTGCGTCACTTGATACTTATGCACTCCTGGCGGTATTTCCCCCAAAAATATTCACGGGACTAATGCTTTTGGGGGCCACAGGAATTTGGCCAAGGCAGAAAGGGGTGAATAATTTATCGTACACTTTACTCCTTTGTTTATCATCCGAGAGGTAACTCTTGCTAATGCTCACTCAGTTTACTGTTCCTTTTGTTTTTTTCCTTTTGTGTTTTTCCCCTCCTGCGTTTTTTGTAACTATGTTAGTCGCGTGTATCTTGGGTTTGGTGCAGGGAAGAGTAGAAAAGGTCCACCACCTCATTTCCAAAAACCTTCCTAAAATGCTAATAAGAAAGGTTGAAGATAGTTCACAACAAAAAAGTAAATAACTAAAAAACAGTATTGAAGATTGTTTCGCAGATGAATAAGACAAATTAATAAAAACACGGACAACAGACGAACAATACATATGAAACAAAAACCCGCATTTCATGTGTGTTATCGATCTGTCAAACTTTTTTCAATAGTATTGTTTTTTAACTTTCTTCGATCAGTTCTGCAGCAGTCCTCCTTCTTTGTTATCCATTGTGTATTCCTCCCTAAACATACGAACCTAAACGCATATTTCAATCACAGAACGTAGAGTCCACTGACCAGTAAACACAACCTCACCAAGTGCAATAACTGATACATGAGAAATAAGGCGTGTGCTCACGTTTCTTATAATGAAAGTTCTTCATGTTATTATGTAAGCTTCATATTCAACTGTGCCTGTATTTTATCGGTGGCCGAAATAGAAGAAAAGAACAGTAACGATGTAACATGTCATAAATGGTAGAAGTCGACTATGGAGCGCTGGGCAAAGGGAAGGTTAACCTATCGTGTACAAATCTTCTCAGACCCCTCCCCCCCCCCCCCCCCCCCCCCCCACACACCCCTTTACAAAAAAAACCAAAGAAAAAAGAAGCAACAGCAAGGACAAGTCAACGAAATCTAATTTAAATCCGAGGCAGAAGAAGATTCTCTGGTAAAAAGGAGTATGACGTAAGTCAAATAAAGCCGAAAGAAGTCCATGCTGCTGACTCACCTTATTTGCTTCTAGGAAAGAGAAAGACCAAAAAACACGTGGAGAGAAACAGACATAAAAGGGGAAGGGGGGGGGAAGATATGGAAAGACCTTTAACCGATGGCACGGGACAGGAAGCCTGGAAGCGTATTTGTTAAAGGTCTGTGCTTCGCGGAGAACTGTAAGGTAATGCTAATTACTGATATTCAGCACGTGAGCAGTGTCATGAAGTATATTCGTTCTCTTTTTCTAGTCTTCACTCGACTCTGGCATTATACCTTTGCCATTCCTTATACGTGATAATTCTTCCAGTATTCGTTGTTTTCGCTTTCATCGTTCAGGGTTTTCTTATCACATCTTGTCACACCTCTCACCCACTCCTCTCTCCTGGTTATTTTCTCCTTTGTTAATGGCGACGCTTAGCGAAGGAGCGAACTTGCCACGTTGACTTTTCGCTTATCGTCAGCTCTAGACGGAGTAAAACTCTACACTTAGCGACACTCTTATTGTTAAACCAGACTGTTTGTCTAAGGAAGATACAAGGAGCCATGTTGTCGCATGATAGGGTGCTAGTTTGCAAACATGACGTGTCCAAATACACGATAGATCTCACTGGGGTGTAGAAGGATAACAATCTTGGTAAAGATTATTAAGACACGGAGAGTGATGTCATACTTTCGGCAGATGGAATTAGTTGTGATAATCAACTACCAGAAAGTATCTTCTTGGAGAAGATTATAATGTTAGATCTGAGAAGTGGTGAGTTTGTAAACATGACATGTGAAACGGAAGAAGCAAGATCTTATATGGTTATCGAGTTAGAAATCACATGAAAAGGGTAATATCTAATGTTGTCATGTAGAATGTTCTAAATGAAGATAGTGAGAGGACCCCTACCAAAATTAGACACTTATTTGCAATTGGTTTGGCGTTAGAGGTGCTAAGATAGACTGCTCCTGATTGGACTTCTCAAAGTAACAACCTGGGTGTGTAGGCGAACATTTCGCTTATATTCTATAGCCTTGTAAGACTACTTTTATGCCTTCCAATTTCAGCAAGAAAAAATCACAGACAGCCAGAAACACGGAATTTTAGGACCCAAATATAAGACAGGCCATAACACTGGGCGTCAATTATAAGATTAGAAGAGAGTAATACCGGAGACATCACTCTGCGCCTTAAGTTCTAAGATCCGAATTCAAGTGCACTAAATTAGACACCTAATTCACATGAAAGGTACGGCATCTTAAATCAGTTGCCCGACAATATTCAGACGTTTCCTGTGCAAAAAGTCTGTGCTTGACCGAAAAAAAACTCAGGGGAAGTTGTAATATGTACATGTTATCATTTTATATTTGAATTTTGACATGTATAATTTGCTTGTGGGTGTACAGTGGCACATGCGGCTGGCAGCCTCATCACAGCTAATAACTTCACACATGAGCCACCACTGCAAGAGCTGGTGGCTGATTCGCGCGGGTTTCCTCACTAGGAACCAACAGCAGAAGTGGCCCCCAGACTGCATGCAGAGCAAGGAGTGGATGGTGATACCATGGTGTACATAATTATTATACAAGCACTTCAGTAAATGTCATATGTATATACGTATATATATATATTTCAATTGCCGATTTCCGCTGTCCAAAAGCAATTTCCTCCGACTCACTGGGATTAAAATAAACGCTCAGGGAGGGTAAAATTTCTGAGGAAGATGAAGTGGTGGATGGAAGCGGAGGACATCGAATGACTGTGTCAGGAGACAAAATATTTAGCAGACATTTGTCTCCTTTCAGTTTGTGGTACAACTTTGTAGTACAAATTGCCAGCAATCGACATTAGACACCAACATCAGACAGGTCTTGAAGACGCTTGAAAACCCATGTAGTTTCCTCGCCTTAATGCATGACACCTGTTACAGCCACTAGACTTGACTATAGTATAGAAGTACAGAGCAAGGTACCTGTGGGAACCAACAGCGGCTGAAGCAGACGCCAACCAACCCCACGCCGGATGCTAAGTACTATAACAGCACAGCGAAGAAACATTTCAGAAATTTCCACCACAGTTTAAGTCATCCGATGATGATAAATATCATCGCTTTTGTTTTATAAACAACTTTATTTATTTTACATTGTTAAACTGTAAGTGATTATTAAACTTGTTTGTCTGTAACTGTAAAGCTATAGTTTGGTTAATCACTATTGACTGAAGTGTACGTCTGCATCCGTATGACTCATAATTTTAAATATATAACCAGATAGAGCTATTAGATTAAAAGTTACTGAATCACCTTAAGCAGGGGAAAAACCTTCAGAAAAACGAGCGAAAATATATTACCTCACAGAAAGGGCGGGAAAATAATAAGCTCATGACAGTTTAGATGATATTAGTTGCTATGCTTGCTTTTTTTTAAATCCTGTGAGATTCCCTTATGTAGAAGCATCATTCTTCTGATCACATCTCTGCCAAGAATAATCTTCAGCGAAGGTTAATACCTTTGAAGACCCTTCTTTATTACTCTAAGTTTGGCAATAATTGGACCACTACCGCGGAGCAGGGGAGACAAAACCGTCACAAGCAGATAAAAAAAACTAGCGTACAGAAAAGCCGGAAAAAATGTCTGACAAATAATCACAAGAAATGATAACGTGATGTTCTTTTTCTTACATTACTGCTGTGGTTCCCTCTTTGCCCCTTCATTGGCAAGAAAGTAGGCAATAAATACAGAATTATGAAATACTGAACATTTTTAGAACGGGGCAATTTGATAGATTCGAGTGTTTTCTCCCTGAGGCACCAACATACCTAGAGAAGTCACATATACGCCCAATGACATTTTACGTGGCAAAACTGCAGCAGTCCCACATAAGCCAATGACATTTTAGATGGTTGAATATATGTCCACGCTTTTAATAATAAGGTCAATACGTGTGTTTGCTCCCAAGAGGAAGCCACTATACCATGAGAGGGATTAACCCTCTTTCAGCGATCGCAGATCAAGGAATATAAGTTATTTTTTAAGGCAATTTTACCTTTATTGATAGTTTATATAGCACATTCACGTCAACGAGGCAATGTAAATCAGCATTCGTATCTTCATGACATTAGTCGCGTAGGTCAACATTGATATAAACACAACTATTTCAATCAACATTATTATTATCGCAGAAATGCAGACAAACATTTACATCTTAACGACAGTGAAAATCCATACACAAATTTACACAATATGGAAACTAAATTTGTATGTACATTACACTCTACTGTAGTTTTTAGATTAACATTCAAATTTATATGATGACAAAAGGATCAGCATTCATACGTTCATGACAATGTAAACTAAAATTCTTGTCTTGCATGGTAATGTACATTAGAACAAAAACTCTACCACTACAACCTGAGCATCATCATCTCCTTTTTCACTTATTTTGTAGCATAGAACCACACTGCAAATGACCCTCTTGAGGAAGCCAACGCCGAAGCCCATACTCTAGCAGCGGTAGGTCCTTTTAGCAATTTATTTACATTATGAGGTTGCACCACTTCATATACCTGGGGTCTACCATCAACGACAAACTCTCTCTGGACACAGAAACTGATAGGCACATTTGAAAGCCGCAGCCAACTTTGCCCGCATCACAACGCGTGTTTTGGGAAACTCCAAACTCACAACGAAGACACAAGCTGCGGTATATAACGCCTGTGTCACCAGCACACGTCTGCATGACAGTGAGACATGGAAAACCTATGCTAAGCAAGAAAGAAGGCTCAATGCCTTCAATATACGGTGTCTACGCTACATCCTCGGTATTTTGTGGAAGGACAAAGTGACAGATGTAAAGGTATTATCACGTGCTGGCCTCCAAAACATGTATACAATGCTTAGACAACGCAGAATATGCTGGCTTGGTTATGTCCGCCGCATGGAAGATGGTCGCATCCCGAAAGATATCTTCTACGGAGAACTAACTGGTAGATAGCAAAAGACCGCAGCTGAGGTTCAAAGATGTGTGCAAGAGAGATATAAGGGCACTGAATATAAATCTAGCAACCTGGGAGGATGAAGCTGCCGATCGCACCAAGTGGCGGGCTCTCTACGGCGCCACCTCAGATTTGGCGAAAAGAAGCTCTTACGTTAAGTAGAAGAGAGGGAAAAACGTCGAAAAGAACACCAGGAAAAAAAGCACCTATCACCTCAGGGTCGCATTCCCAAAGTTAGTTATGACTGAAGGTGCTATTATTATTATTATTATTATTACTAGCAACAACACGCCAAAATTGGCAGGTTTTTAATTATAGTGTGTTGTTTCTGTTACACGTATTACATTGCTGCTTCTTCTATAGTCTCGCTTGCTCGCTGTGAATGACGCAATCGTCTCTTCCTTTTAGCCATCTTATCATTTTGATCCATAATAATAAGTCTGCAATACTTTAAGTTAAAATTTTGTCTTGAAGAAACAATCAGAAACTTATATTTTAAGGTTATTTTTAAGAAAAATGATGAGTTAAATCCGTTTCCCGAATGAAACTGGACAGAAGCGTATCTTGATTGTCTGTTGATTTAATGCACACCGTCACACTTTTCTATTTTCGCGAGAGTACATATAAGGGTAAACAATACAATTATTGTCTAACTTTCAACCACAGTTGCACCCCCTTAGCTGTGGTTGAAAGTTAATGTACTCTCTCGAAAATAGAAAAAAGTGCGCAAATGACGGTGAGCAAAATGTGACTGACCGACCGACTGACCGAAGTACTTACGGCGAGAATTATGGTATTGAATTATGAGGTTGCCAGCCTCATAAATAATCTCGACACGGTAACCTTTTACGGCATGTCTGAAGAAGCAGTAGTCTCATGTTGTCTGTGTCTCCACAGAGACCATCAAGGGGTGGGCGGGGGGAGGGGGGTATATGGGGTCGGTTGAGCACCGATCTACTTTTAATGTTTCTCTGTTTGTACAACAGTTGTCCCTTGTAGTTCCTGGGGTCTCTGATGAGACAAATAAAGAATATACCTACTGCTCCCGCAGGTATGGTGTACATGGTGGTTCACATAATGGAATGCATGAGGCTGGAAACCTCACTATGCACAACATACTGCAACCTACACCACAACTGCTGGAGAATCTAAACGCTAGGTGCAGACAAGCAGGCAGGCACGCATGCACAGACGTATACATACATAAACACATACATACAAATAAAACATACATACACACACAGGAGCACAAACAAGTACTCACCTATAGTACTAATAACAGTAATGCAGAACAAAATAGAAGATGGTATATCCCACTTCGTCCCCGTGTCCTCAATTTCCTCCATAGTCCCGTTACCTGAAGAAAACGTATCCGAAATCATAGTGACTGACACACCTGCACTCTGGGTTTCCATGACTCTCATAACATACTCGTGCAAGATTTCCGACGTGATGCACGTGTAGTTTCCTGGAGAAATTATGGTGTCAATTAAATGTTTTGATTATATTATACTTACTGATGTACAAGGTAGGCTGGCGACCTCATCATATAAGTGCTACATATACCACACTGCAACATCACCTGACCTTTTTGGTTTCGACTGCAAAGTGAGCCAGCTGCAATTATGGCTTCATGTTCCATAAGGATCAAAAAAAGGAAGTACAAATGATCCTCGTGATGGAGGGTGTGATAATATTAAGACCCTGGTATCATGATATTCGTGATGGATGGTGTGATAATATTAAGACCCTGGTATCATGATCCTCGTGATGGATGATGTGATAATATTAAGACCCTTGTATCATGATATTCGTAGGCTGCCTTCATATAAGTCTTTAATCTTCAGCCGCCAACTTAGCACAGGTCTTCAACAAATTTATGCCCAGTCTTCCTGTGCTACGTCATCCGTTCAAGGTCTTTTAATGTCTTCGTTATCCATTTTGTCTCTAATTTCCTTCTCCATGTTTTTCTTGGTCTTCCTCTATTTCTCTTACCTTGGGGATTCTAGAATAAGGACTGCCTTGTAAAGCTATCAGCTGGTTTCCTCACTGCGTGCCCTACTCAGATATAGTGTCTTCTCGTCAACTCTTGTTCAACTAGTATATATATATATGGCTCCTTCCATCTGTTCCACAAGACTGATCTTGTCATTCTGTCTATTCTGCGCAAACCCCCCATTTATGAAAGTTTGTTACTTGTGTCTTTCTGTTGCTCTCTATGCTTCAGAATCCTACCACTGCTTTGACAAGTAAGTTAATAAATATTATTTTTATGTTGAACCGGATTTATGTTTAAATGTTTCTTAGTGCATTGAAACCTCTTATTGCTGTTTGTATTCTTATTTTGCAATCCATTTGTTCCTCCAATTATATCTATTAAACTGCCATGATAGGTGAAGGAGTTAACTTCTTGTATGATTTATCTCCAAGTACAATCTGGCTATAAGAGAACATCAGCACAAAACATGGATAACAATACAAAACCATTTCCAAGATAGAAGACAGGAAAAACAAGAAAGCAGATTTAAACAGAAGCAAAACCAGAAACTCCAAAGCGAAGGCTTATGAAGTGTACATAGAAGCAAACAAAGAAGACACATCAAAAGAGACAATAGGACGTATATTGAAGTGATGGCAAGGGAAGCAGAGAAAGCTGCAGCCAAAGGAAATATGAGGGACCTGTACAACAACACAAAGAAGCTAACAGGGAAATATAAGCCAGCAAATGGCCTCATAAAAGATAAGAATGGAACATTGCTTAGTAATATACAAGAACAAATGAAGAGACAGACAGAACATTTTGAGGAACTTCTCAATAGACCAGCTCCAACTAATCCCCCAGACATCCAGCCAGCAGAAGAGGAGCTACAAATCAGCTGTAAACGACCAAGTAGAGAAGAAATAAAGAAAGCCATAAAGCTTTTGAAAGATGGAAACGCGGTCCAGATTGCATTCAAGCAGAGGCCATCTAAACAGATATTGATACCTTTACAGAGATATTATACAAACTACTTGGCAAAGTCTGGGAGAGAGAGAAAATACCAGCAGAATGGAAGGAAGGTTATCTGGTCAAGTTGCCTAAGAAGGGAAATTTACAAGAGTGCACAAATTATAGAGGAATAATGTTACTATCAGTGCTAGGAAAAGTATTAAACAGAATCATCCTCGAGAGATTAAAAGAGTCCAAAGACAAGCAACTGTGAGATAAACAAGCAGGTTTTCAACAAAACAGATCCTGTAACAGACCAGATAGCCACATTGAGAATAATACAAGGTAGTTGAACAAAGTCTGGAATGGAATTAACCCCTATACATCAGATTCGTGGACTATGAAAAGGCATTTGACAGTGTAGACAGAGAATCACTTTGGAAATTGATGAGGCATTATGGAGTTCCCATGACGATCATTAATTTAATAAAGAAGACCCATGAAGACATGACATGCAGAGTTCTTCATGAAGGACAACTTACAGAACCGTTTAGGATGAGAACGGGAGTGAGACAAGGATACCTCTTGTCTCCATTTCTTTTCTTACTAGCAATAGACTGGGTTGTGAAAACATCGACATCACACAACAGAAATGGAATCCAGTGTAATCTGACTAAACAGCTTAATGATCCGGATTTTGCAGATGACTTGGCTATTCTGTCCCATAACCATAATCAGATGCAAGAGAAAATGAAATTTCTCGATGAGAGGTCACAACAAGTGGGCCTGAAGATACACAGGGAAAAGACAACGATTATGAGAATAAATGCAAGAAATGATAACAAGGTTGAACTTCAAGAAATACCACTAAAAGATGTAGAATCGTACACATATCTTGGCAGTAATATAGACAAAGTTGGAGGGACAGACAGTAATATCAAAATAAGAAAACAAAAAACAAGAGGAGCTTTCATTGCATTGGGAAACATATGGAGAACAAGAGAAATCAAGTCCAACGCGAAAATAAGAATCTTCAACTCAAATGTGAAGTCGGTCCTATTGTATGGCTCTGAGACATGGAGAGCAACAAAAACAACAACCAAAAAGCTACAGACTTTTATAAACGGGTGCTTGCGTAGAATAGAAGGACTGAAATGGTATGACAAAGTCACAAATGTGGAACTGATGACAAGAACCAGACAAGTGCCAGTGGAACAAGAGTTGAGAAGAAGACGCGGGCGATGGAAAGGACACACATTGAGGAAACTTGTTGATAGCATTACAAGGCAGTCCTTGTTCTGGAATCCACACGGAAAGAGAGGCAGAGGTAGACCAAAAAACACATGGAGAAAAGAACTGGATACAGAGGTGAAAATGATGAGGAAAACATGGAAAGAACTTGAGCGGATGGCAGGACAGAAGACTTTGCATGTGTTTGTTGAAGGCCTATATTCCTTGGGGAGCTAAAGGGTATTGATTGATTGATTGACAATCTGGCTAACACGTGCCACATATGTTCTTTTCATAATCGTTGTCCTTTCAGTGTGTATTATCAAACCTACTTGATGTGACCACTGCCTTCTCATTTTGTCCTGCATCTGGTCACGGTTATTGGACACAAGAGGCAGATCGTCTGTAAAATCTAGATCGTCCAGCTGCTTTGTCAGAGTTCAATAAATTCCATTTCTGTTGGTTGATATTGCTGCTCTCACAATCCAGTCTACAGTCAATAAGAAGACCATCATCACATGTTTTAAATAGTGCGATTGATAATCAGCTCGTTAGATAACTGTCTGACGGTTGAGAATTAGATAACTGTCTGACTTTAGAGAGTTAGATAACTGTCTGACTGCTGAGAATTAGATAACCGTCTGACTTTTGAGAATTAGATAACTGTCTGACTTTAGAAAATTAGATAACCGTCTGACTTTTGAGGATTAGATAATTGTCTGACTGCTGAGAATTAGATAACTGTCTAACTGTTGAGGGTTCTAGTATTTCGACGATCGCTGTTTTCCTAGCCATGTCGTCATGCTATACCAGATGGTTTTCTCTCTCTGTATTCATCTATTTCTTGTACCCTGAATCTTTCCCGTTCCGACTAGGTTTCCTAGACACTTGTCTTCTAAGTACTGTATTTGACTAAACGCATTCTACTTGTTGTCTTTTCGCTTATGTAGCGTGCTCTTGTTAATATTGCTTCATTCTAATATGTCCTGGTTTGATATCTTCTCTGTTCATGGCACGCGCGTAATATTCTTCTTCTTCTTCTACGCACACTCTCAGACGTCCACTTGAATGTTTTCAAAGAAAGCAGTACCGGTAGTCCATTTGAGGCTATTTGAATCTCCGTAGAGCTTTTCCACGAATGGTACTGGTGTCGGAAATATGCGCTTTCTCTGTTCCGCATGTGTTGGGCAACTTTGAAGCAAATGTTCAGCTGTCATTTTATCAGTGCCACAGTTACACTGATCGGTAGTAATATTCTATTCATGGCCAAATTTATGACCAGAATTTACTCTTTTCGTTTCTGGAGACTCCCGGCCTTTATCATTGTCGCACGAATGATGAAACACTCTTATGTCCTTTTCCAAAAAGAGAGCATTGAAAATATCAATAGCAACACTCGTTACATACAACAGTTCGTCCAGGACCGTGCCAACAGGCGTGGATGACCACGTTTCCACACACCTTCCTCTTCCCAGTGTTGTTCGCGAATTCTATTGTTGAGTTCTTTCATTGTCACAACTATCCAGTATCTATTTCCAACATTTTAAAACAAAACAAATCAAAATATAAAACTTACTAAGGAACTGCTCGTGCACTTTCGCAAAGACTCTCTTGGCTTTAGTTTCATCATCTCTCTCCATGAAGTGAAAGACTACCGCCCCGATGATCAGATAGGCGAAGGTTATCACCACCATTACTACGTAGACTGTCCACTTCATGTTAGTTTTGTTAGTGCGACGTCTATAAGAGCTGAAACACTGAATCAAGTGAACTTGTGTGAACATCTTATAAAACCCCACGAGCAATAGTACATGAAAATCAAGAGTCTAATAACAGTAAAATATTTAACAATGAGCAAGAAACTCACCAAAACCTTATGTGGAAGGGGAAGAATTAGGTTCTGATATTTCTACTGCATGCTCTGATGACGGCATAATTTCTCCAGGGGTTATTACATTAAATTTAACCTTCATAAGATCCTTGTAGACAACCCTATCAGAACTTATGGTGACTGGTCAATGCACCACAAAAGTGAAAGGCTTTCTCTTTTAATGGGCCTTCAATTTAGCTATTATTGTGCAATGCGCGGTTTCCATATTTCCCCGAAAATGCACCATGAAAAAAAATTGCGATGCTTGCGTGCTCTTTTAATGGGTGTTTAATCTAGCTTTCACAGCCTTTTTTCGTATTTACCCGAAACGCTGACGAGATTTTTTTTCACTAATTTCTTACAGTACATTTCACTTGGACAGTTAGTATACCGGGAATTGTAAAGTGTAACACAAAAACTGTACTAGAACTTTCTTATCGTAAAAGGGTTTTCCTAATCATAAAACCGATCACGAAAATGACAGAAATAGATGAACATGACAGATAACACGCCTTACGCACACACTGTATCTGCTTGTCTTTCTTTTCAAACCATTTATGCTAATTTAGTCATTTCTCTGGAACGAAGAAAACCTTGTTTTCATTTTTTTGTCTTGTGTTTTTATAATTGTTGTTATGTTCTAGGAGTTAAATGTTGCTTTTGAACAACAGTATAGAACAAGTATTGTCCCGTATAGTTCCCCGGGGGGGTCTCTAAAGAGACAAAGAAAGAATAGGCCTAGTGTCCCCTCAGATATGCCGTTCAAGACGACTAATATGACTTTATACACGGGGCTGGCAATCTCATTATGTTCAACAAATTGTCAAGGATACTACCGCTGCAAGAACCTGTGAACACGAGTAGTTCTTTCTTTACACGATAGATGCGTTCCCCATACTCTCGCGTAAACAAAAATCGTGTAAATGCAAAAGCATTTTTTTCATTAAAATACGCGTAAAGTAACGGCGACGCGTTCCGCCAATGCCGTACATGTTCATAAAAATAAATAATGCAATAATAAAAAGGTTAATTAATACATATCATTCATATTAAGTCCATGTACAGAAATTAACATTGATAAATTATTCAGTATCGACTTTTCGATCCTTTTCATTATGTTATTGCGCATGTAGGTGGGAGTAGCGGCACATACTGATGTGCCAGATTTAATACTATGCTTGAACATTTCCTTGTTGTCTCTAATAGTGCGTAAAGTGATTTCACTTAAATGCATAGTATTTGTTCTTTTTGAGTTGTTGTCCTTTTTTTTTTTAATACCTTGTCTTTCCTTGTTCTATGAGTAGTTATTTTTTTTTTTTTGTTAATGCTTTGTTAGTTCTTGCTGCTTAATTTCTATTTAGTTGGATGATTTTCCTGAAGTTCTAACCTTATATTTTTTCCTTTGTTTTATGTATATATCTTTTAAGTATTGATTGGGCATCTCTTGGGGCATCTATACTTAAAACCTTATCACCTGTTAAGTCTATATTGTGATTTCTATAGTAAGTTTTTAATTCAAGCCTTTGTTGTTCATACTTTTTACAGTGGATCAGGTAGTGGTCTATGTCATTCTCTTCCTGACATTCTTGGCAGTGTGGTTCTTCTACCATGAAGTATGCTGCACCGAGTCGGAGACGCCACAGTTTTTTGTTCGATGGTATCTTTAATTCTTCTCTGACCTGGCATGTCCTCGTTGGTTCTTTCAGCAGTTTGAACGCGTGTCTGCCTTTTCTACTTTCCTTCCATGTTGTCTTCCATTCCTCGTTTATAGTTTCCTTCACTTGGCTCTTGATCTCTGACCTTCCCAGTCCTGCTTTTATATTGTTTTTACTTGTTCTTCCCTTCTTGGCATTCTGGTCTGCCAACTCGTTGCCAGCTATACCTATGTGTGCTGGAACCCACACTAGCCTCACACTACATCCTCTGTTCTCTAGTGATGTATTAATTGCTAGAATTTCTTCCTTTATGTCTGGCCGGCTACATTTACCTGGGTGTTCTAGTGCTTGTAGTGATGATAGTGAGTCTGTAAATATCGTAACAGCTTCTGGTGGGTTATCTTCGATTATTTCTAGACTTTTAAGAATTGCTACCATCTCTGCAGTAAAAATCGATGCCCCTTCCGTTACACTGTAGCTCTTTTTTATTCCCCATTGTGGTATTACAACTCCGGCACCTAGTTGCCCACTATCACCCTTGGATCCATCAGTGTAGACGGCCAGACTTTGTTTAGTTAGTTGCTCTATGAACTTTCTACTTATCATTTTGGCTTCCTTATCTTCTATGTTTTGTTTGATCTTTTCAGTAAGTGAGTAGTCTATGATTGGTGTTTTTAGTTCCCATGGTGGTATTTTGCTTCTGTATTTATTACTATTTTCAATTGTGTTTGATAGTTCTTTGAACTGCATTAGGTCTTCTATAGTTCTCCACCCTGTTGGATATCTATCTTTATTTAAGGGGACGTCCCATACACTTGGTTGGTTTTTGACAAATGCTTTATGTGCTGGGTGGGTCACTTCTTGTGCTACTTTACTCCAATAATTTAATCTCAGTTCTTTCCGTCTTAGACCAAGGGGAGGTATGCCGAGAGCTACTTCTAGAGCTTCTACTGGTGTCGATATAAATGCACCTGTAATAGTTCTCATGGCTGCATTTTGAATCCTGTCCAGTTTTGCTTTGTTAGAAGCTGCAGCTGAGTCATAGACTATGCTGGCATAATCCAGTTTCCCCCTGATGAAGGACTTGTAGAACATAAGCATTATTTTATTGCTGGCCCCCCATCCATTACCTTTTACAATCCTTAGTATATTTAGGGGTCCCCTACAGCTTTCTACCAAATTGTCTATATGTTTATTATAATTTAGTTGTTTATCTAAAGTTATGCCCAGAAATCTAGTTGTTGAGGAGGTACATATTTTCTGTCCTTTAATGGTTATATTGATTTTGTTATTTTTTTTTAAAATTTCCTTTGCTGAAAATCATACCTACTGTTTTGTTTACATTAATTTGGAAGCCCCAACTTTTCATCCACTCTGAAACTTTGTCTATTTGATTTTGAAGTTTTTTGTAAACATGGTCCAAGTTTTTTCCAGATCGCCAAATGGCACAGTCATCTGCAAATTGTGATACTGCATTCTTTATGTCATTAAATTCATCTGCTAAATCATTTACAGCTATAGTGAAAATTGAAGGAGAGATCACTGATCCTTGAGGAATCCCATTCTGTTGTTCATATATTTCTGACCTATCATTATTCACCTGTACAGCAAAATACCTGTCCTGTAAAAAGTTTTCTAGATACCTATAGGTTTTACCAGTAATGCCAATCTTTTTCATTTTGTAAAGAGCTCCATCTCGCCAGCATTCATCATATGCTCTAGCTACATCTAGAAAGACTGCCACTGTTTTCTCTTTCCTCTTGAACCCTAGCTTTACATCATGTTCTAATCTTACAAGCTGGTCTACTGTACTTCTGTCTGCTCTAAACCCTGACTGGTTTGGGCTATATAACTGGTTTTTTTCTAGGTAGAATTTAACTCTTTTATTCACAACAGTTTCCAGTATTTTACCTAGTTGTGATGTTAAGGAGATAGGCCTATATGAACTTACATCATGGGCTTCCTTATTGGGTTTTAGAATGGGTACTATCATAGCTACTTTCCATGCTTTTGGTATCTTTCCTAAGTTCCAGATTTTGTTATAAAGTGAAGTTATTATGTTTATAGTTCTTTTGGGTACTTTCTTAAGGATTTCATAACTAAGTATATCTTGCCCTGAGGCAGTATTAGATTTATCTTTTATTGCATTAGTTACTTCTTCCTCTGTTATATCAGCATCTAAATAGTTTGTTTCATCTATCTGGTCTGGTAGTTCTTTTAAAAACTGTATCCTAAGTCTTTCTCTTCTCTCATTTTCTTCCTGTCCAAGGCTACTTTTTGCACTGACTTTATAGAAATACTCGGCAAGGGCATTAGCTTTTTCTTTATCTGTTTCTGCTCTCTTTGGTAGTTTGATTGTTGGCATTATTGTTTTCTTATTGTTCCCTTTGATTGCCTTAAGCTTTTTCCATACTTCTCTAATTTGAGTGCTAGGTTTAAGTGACTGACAAAACTCCTTCCAGTTAGTTTCTTTGGCTTTGAATATTATTCTGTTAGATTCATTCCTAATAAGTTTATACTTATCATAGTTTTCTTCTGTTCTGTTATTTCTATATTTTTGTAAGGCCCTTTTTCTTCTCTCATGAATTTCTGCACAGCTTTTATTCCACCAGGCAACTGGTTCTTTATTCCATTGAGTTTCTCTTTTCTTATTAATGTTACTTATTGGTTTAAGGTGTTGTGGCATATTTTTATTTGGTATATACTTTATTGCTATTTTCAGAATTTCATTGGTCAGTGTTTCTGCCCACAAGTCAGTATCATCTGATTCCATGTCTTTATATTCCATCACCTCCAGCTCTGATTGGAAAGCTTCCCAGTTTGCTTTTTTATAGTTGAAGGTAGGTTTCTCTGGTTCTGGGTTTGGAATGACATTTTCATGCATGGTTATTACAATGGGCAGATGATCTGAGTTTGTGTCTTGTAACACTTCCCAATTTACATTCGCTAGGTTGTTAGTTGCTATACTTATGTCTATTGCTGAGTCTGCCCTATTAGCTTGTGGATTAATTCTTGTTGCAGATCCATCATTTAGTATTAGTAGTTCATTGTTTTCTATGAAGTCAAGTAGGCATTTTCCTGCATTATCTGCATGTTGTCCACCCCAAGCACAATGATGGGAATTAAAATCGCCTACTATGATTGTTTTGGGGCCTAGTCTGGTGCTTATGGCTAGTATTTCTTCATCTTTAATTGTGCCATCTTTAGCATATACATTTAGAATTGTTAGATTGTTTGGTTCAGCTGCTATAGTAACCTGGATACCTTCTATATTGGTTGTATTAAATACTTCCCAGTCTATGATTTTAAATTTTTCGCTAACTAATACTGCGACACCTCCTCCTCTACCTTCTTTCCTATCGTGTCTAAGTATCTTAAAGCCCTTACAACTATATCTATTATTTGGGTTTAAATGGGTCTCTTGAAGAGCATATATATCAGTATTTCCTCCAGTCTCTGATAGTAGGGGTGCAAAATTTTTTTTAATACCCCTACAATTCCACTGGATAATTCTAAATCTTTCTAAATTGAATTTTAACATCATCTAGTGTACCTTTTATTTTGGTAGCTATCAAATTTGCTCTTATTCTGCATTTCCTGTACTTGTGGACCCACTATCCATCAAGTTCTCAAGAAAATCCCTATTTATACTTGTCATTATATCCCTAACTTCTTCCGCTAAGTGTGGTAAATGTGCCTCAAAATGTTTTTTGATAGTTTCTTTGATAGTTTCTTCTAGGTTGCTTTTGTTTTCCTGTTGCCTTTTGTTCTTTTTGACCACTTTCCCATTTTCATCCAATGCTACATTCCCTTCTCTCCCTATGTTAATCTCCTGTTTTTCACTTTCCATTCTTTTTAGTATTATTTCACTTTCTTCTTTTTGTTCGGACAGTTTGACTAGTATCATTTCATTTTCTTCTTTCAGTACAGTCAGTTTAGCTATATCCTGGGAAATTTGGTACTGTATGGCTTTCACTTCTTGAAGCAATGCCTCTGCACTTTTCAGTGAATTCCCATTTTCCAGTGTTGTAGCTGAACTGTCTGGCTGGCTGTTTTCTTTTGTTTTGTTAGTTATTTTCTGTTCTTTTGACTGCTGCGTTTTAATAGTTTTAATTTCTTCTTTAAGAGACTTGATTTCTTCTGCAACTTTACTGTTTGTGGTTTTGGGGTTTTCTTTTATTTCTTTCATTACTGTTTTAAATGGTTTTCTTGTTAGGATGGATTCTTTTAGTGCTTGTTTTGTTTGCTGGTATACTGGACAGCCCTGAAACCTGGCACTGTGGTTCCCTTTACAATTGATACATTTTCTGTTTCCATTCGCCTTTTTGTAGTCGGTATCTGCCTTTGCCTTTTCACACTGTGTAGAAGGGTGATTACTGGAACAGTACCTACAAACTGTTTTCCCCTTACAATTGTTCCTTCCGTGGCCGAATTTCAGACAGTTGGAGCACTGTAGCACAGGGGGAATGTAAGCTTCGGTGTGCTTCTTGGTTTTCCCAAATAGTAGCGTTTTAGGGGTTTCCCTCCCTTCTGCCGTTATTATAACCACTGGGGTTACAATACTCCCTTTCACCATTATTCTGTCCACGTGTACCAGCTTTATGTCTGGGTTATGTTTTGCGAGGATGTTCATAACTTCCTCGCTTGGAAGGGTAGTGTTTATCCCTTTTAACACACATCTACTGGTCTCTTTTGCTAGCTCTATCTTTACTTCTATGTCGTGTGCAAGAGTCACTGTTTTTGCTTCTACTTTGAGTTCCTCTAACATCTCTTTTATTCTGTCACTCTGATTTGGGGTAATTATTATGCCAAAATGAGTTTTGGAAATTTTGGCTATCGCCTTTTTGCCTAACACAGGATCAAGGATGTTTATAATTTTGTCTTCATCTAGTGCCTTGATCTTTACAGCCTCACCAGCTACTTGTGTTATCTTTAAACGACATATGTTTACTCCATCTTTATTTTGGGAAACTGCCTGGGTTGCTTTATGTCTTGAGTCTTCTTTGGTACTTTCATTGCTATTTTTTTGGTTAGAAATTTCTTCTATGGGGGCCTGACTATTCTCTTCTAGTTTATCGTGCCTGGTGTCCCTATCTTTGGTTTTAACTGTTTCTGCCCACGTTTTGCCTTCACCTGACTGTGATCTAGTTAGGACTATAGGTGCCATGTTTGGTTATGAGCTATGTCCTAATTTCCTATTTGAATTTTTTTTTAAATTATTGTTCTTTCCTATTTCTTTTAGCTCCCTTTCTTTTATTTTGTTATTATTAATTTAATTATTTTATTGTGCTATCTTGTTCTTATTCTTAGAAGTTTGGTCTATTTTGGTTCAAATCTTTTGATCTGGCAAATCTAAAATTTCCTTAATCACTAATATTTATTATTAATAATTGATTAACACTACTAGGATCTATGATTACAGTTTAGGATGATTCGGTATTTATAGCAAGACTGAACATGCAAGAACCAACGTGACGTGGATGACGTCATCATCTTGCTGTCGTTGGAGCGCAGATAAAATACAGTAAATAAATCTTTAAATTTTAAGTCGCATAACTACGAGTTTAGCACGTAATCAAAACAAAAATGCTTAAAAATTGGTGCGCGTAAGTTCGAATTCGCGTAATTGACACTCGCGTAAACAGAGAACTACCTGTAGTTGGTGTGGCTTCTTTCAAGAGGACCAGATACAGCCGTGGCACCATTCTCCACAAGCAGCGTAAAGAAACGTTATTTTGCCAATGCAGAGAAGAAATAAATAAAAGACGAAATTAATTAATACGGCAAGAAAATTGCAATTATTGTATGGATAACACTGAGTCTTTGTATGTCTAATTAACTAAACACATATACCTTGTATAACACATAAGGAAGGGAAACCCGAGGCAGTATGTTCATTATAATTATCAAACAGTAAAATACTATTTACATGTTGATGTAGTATGATATGTCTCACGAAATTTACTCACAGGCTTTATTCCACTCTTATATTCTATAGGATTATAACCGACTGCATACGTTATCAAGAGAAATATATAAAAAATATCAAATATCATTGAAACAATGTTTGTCTACTTTGCAAATGTTATTTCTATTACAACATAACGTTGGTCGGAAATCTCAGGTTCTCATTTGCTAAATTATTTTCTACATTCCAGCCGTTAATGTACCTACAAGTTACCAGACTTAGAGACATGTAAAATTGTGAAAGTCAGAAGAAACGTGTTTCCTCGTGATCACTTTTCATCATATTTTTTTCCTTTTTGTTTTCTTTCACTTAGCTTTTAAAATTCACCTACATGCAGAACGGTGTCATCACCATAGTGACGACATTTCTCGCTGGAAGTAGATAAGATTATTTCTAGAGACTGAGTGGCAAACATTCTGTGTAGTAGGGCAACATCTTTACTGAGTGTTTACTGTGCTCCATTTTATCACAAGATATGAAGGGAGGGTCGATGTTTGACACAACATCTTCCTAATTGAAGACGGTAAAGATGAATATTATTATCATCTACACGAGGATACTGTGTTCGTAATCAGATATCGACAAAGATCACAAATTATTATTATTCTTTTAGTATATTTGTATTGTATTTTTTCTTGTTAACGCCGCTATGAAAGTTGTAGAGAAGATGCTTATTTTGCAACTTGCACGTAATCCCGTCTAGAATGATGGGGAATAAATGGAAATTACTTCGGACGAGCGAGACTTGGCTTTGTCATTCCGATTAATATTGTATGCACTGCAAAACAACTTTGCATGTTGTTTGACCTGTACAACTTTAGAATGTGCTGAACTTACTTAATATTATATTCTGATAATATAAATCAAATTCCTATTTTCTATTATAGAGTGTTCACTTCTGATGCCACCTCTTTATCTTCAACGTGTTCTGAACCCGTGCTTCTCCAACAAATTGGAGCTAGCCGGTATTTTAGTTTCAGTATGTCAGGGATCAGTATTCATATTTGTGCCATATCATTTTTTGTTTACTCGTTACAACGCATAAAATTATCAGTTTTGTGTCATCTGCTTCTGAAATCATAATATTATTGTGTTTTATTTGTATTGTCCACTGAAAAATATTCTTGCTGGAAGTCCGGTGAGATTTTTAAGTTACACTGCTGGTGTTTTCTGTCCTGGTAACCTGCTGCTACCCGGTAGCGATTCTATGACCACCATTACATTGAGTAGGGCTGCTTTAGATAAATGAGAAGTTGTGACGTGGAAATGTAAATATAGCATCAGAAATCCGAACACCTTCGCTTCCCCATTTAGTGTTTTACTTTTGCTACGAAAAAAACCACGAACTTCGCTGTCTGTCTGACTCATATTTTAAAGCCACGCCTATCTTTCCTGTTTACATGCGCTGATGAGTGTTTACCAATTTTCGCAACCGGCAGTCTTACCAGGAGAGCGAATCACGTTCGTTTACCTGAGTTTCTCACGCGAGCTGATTGGCCCATTATCGGCAATTAGACATACGCGCGTAGAAATAAACGGTTTGTTTGTTTGATCAACTCATGGGCGATAATAACACGTCCCGACCACCTTTGATGTCCGACATTTTCAAAGGACTTAAGTATTTGATCTACGGCAGGGGGAGATAATCTCAGAAGGCCCGTTCGCACGGGATGCCTTCTGATGTCGTTTCGGCATCGCGAGTGAGTGAACCGTATAATCATTTATCTCGGAAGCCAAGCTCGTTGATTTTCCCTGATACGTCCAAGGTGTGAATTTTCACATCTTTTAGAGATATTACCCTAAATCTGTACATATACTGCCTTCTCTCCCAGTCAGTTATCAAGTCTCTGGGGAAATTTTGGATAGTCTGAACGCGTACGCTAGAACCTATGTGAAATAATGTGTTAATAGCCTTCGTGGGGATTATTCTGTTTTTCTGGTAATAATATAAGTTGTGCTTAAGTGTTAAATGTGTTAAAGTTTAACCATTTTATTCACTGTCAGTCCCTAGCGTTAAAACTAGCAAAATAGCAAACGCGTAGATATTTTCTTACCAGTGGTTCAGTAATGAAAAATCCATCAACCATTAATTGTTTTCACCAGAAGATATTGTTTAGCTGACTAAATAATGCTAGGAGTGACGGATAAAGTGACAGAGAAGAATGCGCATTATATTTTCATTGTGTGTAATTGTATAGTGACTAGCATTTAATATCATGTGTAAAAACGATAGCCGCCGACAATCAACTAGCTAGTAATGACAGGCGATATTTGTTAAGGGCGCGTAGTCATAATTAAAATTATAACTGACTTTGTGCGCTGAGTGTTTTCCGGGTCGGAGGGGGGAAAGGTGGCATGCTTTTACCAAATCCTTACTCGTTAAGCGACGGGCGATAGTACAGGCTTAACATACCGTGTGCTTTTTAATTTAATTAGGTGACGGAGGGGATAAGAGATCATACCTTACGCTTGATAGCCTAGGATTTGTCATTTTAGAAATGTTTTGTTTTCTTCCTAATACAGTGCTTGATCAAAACCCAGTGGCCAGCGGTTTTCTATTGTGGTCTTTTCCTCAGTTACGGAATGAATAATAGTTGTCGTGTTCCTTGGCGTTCGTCCCCGTACCGGTGCGAACAGGAAATTCCAGGGGGAGACACTAACATTTTTTTAAACTGTAAATTTGAGTAACGGGACTTACAAAAATACCCAGATTTTTTCCATTCAATTTTATCAGCCCGCTGTGGCAATATACATAACATTTTCCCCGACTTCTGACAGTCGTTTACCCAAGTGGATTTTATCCAGGAGTATACACTGTTTCATAATCGGTACTCACCCCCAGAGCAAGCCGATAGGAGTATCGTCATCATCATCATTAACAGGTTTTAGCAATCATATGTTTTCCAGCAGTTTACTGTGAGTGCCATATCTCAGAGAGTTCCGGCATTAACTGTTCTAGGTGTCAATTGTGTATCCAGAACTCTACCACCAAATTAGGCGTTCCCCGTGTAAAATTTAATTATTATCGGAGGAACTGGGGCCCGATTCGGATGATACCAACTACTGGACTTTATATGCACATTCATGGATTATTCGTCCAAAACATTATTTCACCAGATTAGGTAAGGAGCGAATGAGTGGCCACGTATAACAGAGAAAGAGAGAGAGTGAAATAATGTCTTTTGTTACAGGAAACATTGTACCTGCAAACTTCTGTTTCTTTTTTCTTTTAACTATTGTTTAAATTTTTTACTTTATAGCATTTTAGTGGGAACTTGTTCTTTCTTTACTGTCCATTCTTTACCCTAGTGTTAATCTTTGACCTTTTGGGTTATTAACGTCCTTTGGGATCATTTTGTTTTTGTTTTTCTCAACAAGGGGAAGGGCACTTATTGGGTTATTTTCCTATGTCTGTAAACATGATTTTATATATATAAATATATATATATATATATATATATATATATATATATATATATATATATATATATATATATATATATATATATATATATATATATATATATATATATATATATATATATATATATATATACTGAAGCACAGGAAGCACATTAAAAACGCACCACTATTATATATACTGATGCCGAGAAGCTGGAAACAGAAAGTGTGGGAATGGATTTTCCTCGTGTTTGTCATGAGGTAGAGAGCGAATGGCTGCTGGAATGGAAAGTGCAAGATTCAACCCACGGGTTTGTGTACAGACTACATGAAAACACTGAAAGTTACAATTGCAACACAATTCCCAACAGCTATGACCCTGAAAATGTGTACGCGTTGTGGCAGTATACTCGGTATAAAAAGGCCGTTGAGACAAAACACCCAGTACATGTGCTTGAAATGCCACTACTATCTGAAAACGGCTGCCAACGTGCCATTGGTATGTTGGAGACCGTAATGAGCTTGCGGGCCATTGCCAGAAGGATGAATTGCCACCACAGCACTATTGTACGTCTCAATGAACGTTACGGAACCACTGGCAGTGCCCGGGATAGACCTTAGAGTGGCCAACCACGAGTTACTACCCCTGCGCAAGATCGTCATATTGTGCTGAGTCACCTAAGGAATCGTTCTCTCCCGGCAAGTCAAACAGCAAGAGCAATAGTGGGTAGACGTGGGCAAGTCTCTCGAATGACAGTCATACGACGACTCAGAGATACAGGCCTTACTGCAAGACGACCTTATGTTGGGCCAAACTTGACTCACAGACATCGTCAGCAGCGCCTGCAATGGGCAGAGCAACATGTCAGATGGACTAGACTGCAGTGGATTGCTGTTCTATTCATAGACGAGAGCAGATTCAACATATCCTTTGCTGATGGACGTATGCGGATTTGGCGACGGTGTGGAGAGCGCTTTGCAGATTGCTGTGTTCGTCAGCACAACCGATTTGGAGGTGGCAGTATTCACATTTGGGGAGGATTCAGTTTTCACAATCGCTTGGCTCTTCACGTCTTCAGTGGAAATGTTAATGCTGTGATATATCGAGATGAGATTCTGGGTGCATTCGTTGCTCCTGCGTTCACAAATTATCCAGACTTGCAGCTTCTCCAGCAGGATAACGCACGTACGCACACCGCATGCATTACGCAGCAATATCTACAGCAGCAGAACGGTGTGACGATTGATTGGCCTGCCCTATCACCAGACATGTCCCCTATAGAACATCTGTGGGACGAGCTTGGACTCAGAGTCTACAGGCAAGGTTCTCCAGCTAATCTGCAACAACTCGAAGCTGCTCTTACACGTGAATGGGACTTGATTCCCCGGAGACTTGTGCGTTCCATGCGGAGCCGCTGCCAAGCTTGTTTGCAAGCACACGGTGGACATACCAGATACTGAGGATAGTGTGAATGAATTTTTTTATTGGTTGCATATTTGGTTTTCTCCCTTGCCTGCACAGAATGCAATGAATTTCATAACAATCAAATGTACAAATTAATGACCAGCATGGATTCATAGGAAAATGAATAAAGATTCCAAATATGTAAACTTGTAAACACTTATATTTACATTTCACACTCTGTTCCTGGATAATACTGGTGGTGCGTTTTTAATGTGCTTCAGTATATATATATGTTTGATGTTGTAAAGTTTAAGTGATAATAAACTAAACAAAACTTAATTTAGTGACGGTCAGACCCATACCCAATTATCCATAGTTTTTCACGTTTGTGTGTCTTGTTGTCACATAATTGTGTGTGTGTGTGTGTGCGTGTGTAGTCTAACTTATATTTCATATAAGGAGAGAAAGGTCATCTGATATTAAATTATAGTCTTATAGATATGCTGGACTAGAGAAACTACTCACTCCAGAGACTGATCTTCCTCTTACACTATTTCCTCGTGAAAATCTATTTCTTACACCTTTATTCTCACATATTTTACTACTATCACTTCTGCTCAGACGGGACCCTGAATATCTTCTGACCTATCTTTAAAAATAATTTGCAACAGAAGTATTAGGTAATTCCTGATATTTATTTGTTACTGTATTTCCCGGGGGGTCTCTAAAGAAATATAAAGTTAGGGACAACTGCACCTTCAAGCATGTCGTACAAGGCGACTAATATGAAGTTGTGTGCATGGAGGGCTGGCGACCTCACCATGTGAAGCAGGTTGCCTTGGAGACCACCACTGCAAGACCATGTGACTGCTTGGTGCAGGTTTCCTGCGGAGGAAGGGGGAGGGGGTGGGGGGTTTGCGGCTGCAGTGGAAAGAAAATGGTGATGAATGTGATGATGATAATGTTGTGGATGATGATGATGGCATCCATTCGATTTAATAAAACAAACCACTTTTAAAAAAAACTTGGAACAGACTCATTTTAAATTCCAAAAGCATTCGGAACAATAAATAACACTGACAAACAACATTTTTCTTTCTTATATAAGAATAAGTGTTCTTAGGTCAGTTTCTTGCGCTGATTTCAAATCTGAAATCCGTTTATCTCTATCACGTCGGGTTCTTAAGATATTTGTGAATAAATATATTTTTGGGAAACCGTTATTTGCTCCGTTTCATTTTTACTATATAACTTATTAAAAATTAATAAAATGCAAAATAATTCTACTTTTTATACTGCTAAAAGATGCATGACATATGTTACGCTATTTTTCAAATAGTTACTGTATTTTGAAATAATTCTGAGCGAAATATGGCTTCTAGAAGTTGTAGAATCGGTATCGAAACTAGTGCCTCATGATCCAATCACGTGTCCGATCCCAGTTCCACCATAACAATATCCGTTGGACGTGAATGAACCATCAGAAAGTGATAGTTTACCTGCTTTAGAAACTAATTCTGACTCGGATTATATACCGGTGAATGATGGTGTTCACTTAATGAACCATTCAGAACTTTCAGATCTAATACGTGATCTCGCTCTTACCAAAGGACAAGCGGAATTACTCGGTTCGCGACTCAAAGAATGGAATCTTTTAGCGCCCAATACTCCGATATCTAAATTTCGTCGTAGACACAGAGAACTTGTTCAATACTTTGAGATGGATGATGGCATTTGCTATTGCAAAGATGTAAACGGTCTAATGGTGCACCTCGGTCGTGAGCACATAGTCAACGAATGGCGACTTTTCATCGATTCTTCCAAGACTAGTCTAAAAGCCGTGTTATTGCATAACGGAAATTTATTTTCATCAATTCCAGTCGCCTACTCTGTTCATATGAAAGAAACTTATGACAATATGGCTATACTTTTGGCAAAAATAAAGTACAATGACTACCAATGGCGGATTTGTGGAGACCTAAAGGTCATTGCAATTCTCACGGGCATGCAGACTGGGTATACTAAATTTTGTTGCTTCCTATGTGAATGGGACAGCCGCAACAGACAGGAACATTATGCAAGAAAGGTGTGGCCTATCAGGGATCGTATGCAGCTCTGGCATAAAAATGTAATACATGAGCCATTAGTTAACAAAGACGGCATCATTTTACCACCGTTACATATAAAGTTGGGGCTCATGAAGAATTTCGTAAAAGCGTTAGATAAAACGAGCAAAGCTTTCACTTATCTTCGAGAAAAGTTTCCGCAAGTTAGCGATGCAAAGATAAAGGAAGGTATCTTTGTAGGACCTCAGATTAGGAAAGTTATTGCAGACAAACAATTCGAGAACTTGTTACATGGTAGTGAACTTCGCTCATGGATGGCATTCAAATCGATCGTCGATAACTTTCTGTGAAATCACAAATCTGTCGACTATGTGCATATTGTTAAGCAGTGCATAGATGCATACAGAATTATGGGCTGTAACATGTCCCTCAAAATCCATTTGCTTGATTCGCATCTTGACTTTTTCCCTGACAAACTTGGCGAAGTCAGCGATGAACATGGAGAACGATTCCATCAAGATATCGCCGTAATGGAATCACGCTATCAAGGACGGTGGAGTGTGACCATGCTTGCCGATTATTGTTGGATGCTTCATCGCGATGTACCACATGCCATTCACCGACGAAAGTCGACTGCAAAGAAATTCAAGCCTACATAACTGTTACACTTCTTGTATGAATGATGTTATAATACTTTATGCCTTGTTAAAAAAACTTCAATTGCGTATTTCTAGAGATCCCGACCTGATAGAGAAAAACGGTTTGCAGATTTAAAAACAGCGCATTACAATTGACCAGAAAAACATAGAAATGTTAGAGAAAGAAAAAAAAAGTTTTTTTTTGTTAGTCAGTGTAATATGCATGAGTTGTAATACCATATACTAGTTATTGCGTGACTCGATAGACACTACTCACAGACAACGCAAATTAGGATGTTAGCTGAAATAGTCCAGAGCTGGATTTCGTGGCCAGGAAGTTATGTGTAGGCCAATGTTGAATAAAGGCTGGCTTTTTCTGTATTATTTCTTGACCAGATTGTCCACTTTGGGCATATGTTATGTCTGCATTGACTGCAATTAGATCACATAAAATGAATATTAGCGACAAATTACTGAATGGTTAATGCTAATAGACGTAAAAAAATTATATGCAAAATCCATTAGCCATATAATGAGAAAGAATAATAGTGGGGAATATGAAATAGGGGAAAGTAATGCGGAAAAAAGATCGGTACTGGCGTGACAAGACAGATAAAAAATACAAACAGCAAATTTATACGTTTAGATCTGATGAAACGGCAGTTAGTATTAAAGGCAATTATTGATTCTCAGCGTAGATGGAAGTATGATTTGGTACGTCTAATTAGCCATACTAATTCATGTTATTCCCATCTTTATCCTCAAAGTTGCAATCTTTTTCTTAACGTATTTTTCGGGATGGGAATAAAAAATTGTGCGCCTGTTGAAACAATACGAATTTTGTTTCTATCCTTAATAAAGGCGATGTTTCATTTTGGACACAATTTCCTCCATTTTTGCTCATTTTTAATTCGAGTGAGTGTGAATAAGTATAATCCCATCACAACTAACATAATTACCGATGTTGGTATCGATAGTACTTTTACACGAAATGTTGTCATCAAAGAACTTTTTAATTGAATCTAAAATAACATAATTCTCTCCGTGTGTACGTTGGTCACAGCTGAGGAATGCAACCGTGTTGAAAAATTGTATTGTTTCCATTATATATACTTTCACGAAATTAGTAGCGCTCGACAAATAAAAGCGTTAAAATGACGGTGTTCATGAACAATTTGATTACACTGTATAATGGAAAGAAAATAAAAAACGCTCTAAGAATGTACTTCTATCTGCTCATCTGGGAACGGAAACAGCACACTATAATTAAAAACCCGTCAAGTTTGACGGGTTATTGCTAGTTTAAAATAATACTGCAACTTTTGTGGGGGAAAAGATGCACGTTACTTTGAGCGTCGTGCAGTTTAGTGCAAAGGCGAGAAGCGCTCTATTTTATATATTTTTCAGACAGCAACTTTGGTGGCGAAAAGTTTTGACTAACTGTCACGTTGACTGATAATTTATTTTTCCATCACGTCCCAATTTTATTACTCTTTTAATATTCTGGTTTCCTCGACATTTTGTATTTTTTTTTCTTTCGGATTCTACCTGCGTGGCCCATTTTTCCCTTTCGCAGACCCAACCCCGCGGTTTGTTTACGTTCTGGCCTTCAGAACTAATTCCCCACTGGCCAGCAGCGGTCAGCGAAAGATAATGTTACCTAAGCGCACCTGGTTTGTCTGTCCAGAGGAATGTCTCTTGCGCTTAAAGTGTTTGATCACGAGCAGAGAGGGGTTCTGTGAAGAAATGGCCCACTAGCGGCTGGTACCCTTTGAGGCTGGGGAAACAGGTTTTGATCTCCGATTCAGGGGGGAGATAAAACCAGCGGTTGGTCTTTGTGGGTTTTGCCCCTTAGAACGTCGCAGTTAGAGATCATAATATTATGTACTATCTGGGAAACTTTGTCGCTGTTGGTGTCTCTGATGTAGTCTCTAGAATCTCATTGGTCTTACTAAATATTACGTTATACGCCGAACATCTGTAGAAACAAGCCATGCCAGGTGTTCGGGTAGCGTCAATTGTAGACTATAAAATTTGATAGATTTAATAAGTCAGACACACTCGTAAAATATTTCCTGCCCGGGATGACCACAATGAGAATAAGGCAGACGATAACACAGAACTAAATATTATTTGCCTATGTTCTCGGCATTTCTCGGGGTGAGTTGACATCTCTTATAATATATATATTCATGTTAGCTTTTTATATATATCTGATAGGAACGTGACTTGAATTCATTTGTGATGATTTCTCCCGGTAATTTAGTCCAGTGATAGTGTTGCGCCGTCTACAGCCTTAGTTAAACGAGTGACTGAAACAGTCAGGTGTCAGTGTTATTTTTTACATTGGGTTAAATGGTAAACTTACGATAACAGATACTCACTAGGCGTAGAATCAGTCCATACAATGCTTACCATTGGGTTAAGAGTTGGCTAAATTAACTGTCATTACTGTAAGGAAATGTCAGAGGTGTGGATTATTCACTTAAAACTGAATAGTGAGATGCAGGCACTATAACACTGAATTATGGGAGATGGTCACTTATTCCTTTTTGATAGCAACTTCTAGTGGCTGCGTGGAATCATGATATGCCGATTTGTGTAGCTAGACACTAGTTATACTTTCACAGAAAGCAGCCACCAGATGGAGATATAATTATGTCTTATGAATCAGTGATAACTGTATTATTACAGCAAGGACATTGCATTTTCTATGTATTCATTTGTGGGATGTTAATATTTTTTCCCAAAAAAGGGGACTGATACAGGAACTTAGTTGATACGTGGGTTCGGGTTCAGACAATTATTAAAGAGTCAATTAATATTTTGTCTTGTCTGTATCTTAATCGTTGACAATTAGTTTGGTTCCTTGCGAACCTTCTCTTGGTAAACAAGTTATAGTGGTTTTCTTCGTAGAAGATCATATTAGGTATAACGCGAAAACAATCAATAAAAAATGGCATAAAGAGCCCACCTTCAAACTGATTGATGAGCGGGGTAAGTCTTCGATTTTGAGTCCAATATACATCCATTTATTCATACAATACATGTGAAGACATCATACGGATATTCAGTATCATAAGAAAATACATCTGCATTTCATTCAAAATTGGAATATATGGTATCGTAAGTATTCCAGTCAATTAGTTGTCATCAGAACATCCAGACGATGTACACGCTCTGCTGTAACCCAGTCAGACGGTAATGAAACGCCTGTGTTTGACGAATATATATATCATACACTGATCGAAGATCCTTCTATCCAATGGTTATATACTAACCATTCATTTTCTTTATCCATTAACAAATATGGACTGACCCAGCGTCCATAAAAATCAAATATATTTCGGCAATATGTAGCCTAACTCTGGAAGGATTAAAAAAACGCGTCTTCATGGCGTGACGGTCAAGTAACAAAGGGTGCCCTACATTATTCACTAAGCGTGACAATATTAACGCTCACACGTCACAATCCGACCGTGCGGATTGCGTTCACTAAACCATGAAGTATAACAATCATTCTACATTAAATCTCTCAACATTAAAATGCGCACTGCCAACTATAGCAGACGACATAGTTAAATATGTCGTAACAATTCCCTGCCCGACGGGGAAAAAAATCTATTAGATAGATTTTTTTGAAATATCTTAATCAATCATCTCAAAAATTTAACAAAAACCCAACATACGGCCTACGATGTTCTGTCTAGAACAGTGTCGTGGTCATGTCGATATAATCATCATCATCATCATCAGTTGCCATCTCCACAACGAAGGTTGGCTGTAATGGATCTCCAACGTCTTCTGTCTCTTGTCTTGATGGTGCACTCTGACAGACTCTTTCCTGTCCATCTCTTGATGTTGTCTTCCCACTTATAGCGCTGTCTTCCCCTTGCACGTTTGCCTTCAACTCTCCCTTCTGTTATGGTCTTCTGCAAGGTGTTATGCCTTTTTATGTGGCCAAAGTATTTTAGCTGTCGAACTTTGACCTCCCTCATTAGTTCTCTTTTCATACCTAGATTTTCTAGGACCTGCTTATTTGTTTTCATCTCTTTCCATGAGATACGCCCCATTCTTCTATATATCCACATTTCAAGAGCCTCAATTCTTTCTTCCAAATGCTTATTCATCGTCCATGTTTCTGCACCATACAGAAATGCAGAATATATATAACACTTTATGATTCTCAGTTTTAATTTGTGAGATAACTGTTTGGATGTCAGTATATGTTTCATGTTGTTGAATGTAGCTTTGGCCATTCCTATTCTCTTCTTGATTTCTGTTTCACATCTGCCATCTTCTGTTATTATATGACCGAGATATACGTAGCTCTTGACTTGTTCCAGGATTTCCCCATTTACGCTAATCTTTAATGTGGGTTTATCGTCTGTTTTGCTAATTATCATAGTTTTTGTTTTCTCAATATTAATGTCGAGTCCATATTCATGACTTATACTGTTCACTTGCTTCACTAGTTCCTGTAACTCCTGTTCGCTTTCAGCTAACAACACGGTATCATCTGCATATCTAAGGTTGTTTATTGACCTTCCACTGATGTTCAGTCCTGGTATTTCCTGTATCTGTTTGAAAATTTTTTCAGTGTATAAATTAAATAGGCAGGGGGACAGCACACAACCTTGTCTGACACCTCTTTTTATGTCTATGTATGGTGAATAATTCCTTCCAGTTCTTACTGTGGCAGTTTGCTCCCAATAAAGGTTACTGAGTATTCTTATATCTTTTCCATCAATACCTATGTCTTCGAGGCATTCAATTATTTTCTCATGATGGACTCTGTCAAAAGCCTTCTTATAGTCAATGAAGCACATATACATACTTTTTTGGACCTCTGTATATTTTTCTGCTAATATTCTTAGGCAAAATATTGCCTCTCTTGTTCCACTGTTCCGTCTAAAACCAAACTGTTCTTCCTGGATTTCGCTATCTACTTTACTTTTTATTCTTTCCTGTATGATTTTGAGCAGTATCTTAATTGCATGACTCATCAGGCTGATTGTTCTGAAGTCTGAACATTCTGTTGCATTTGGTTTTTTGGGCAATGTTATAAAAACTGATGTCTTCATGTCGTGTGGTATATATCCTGTATTGTATACATCGTTGCATATTTCTGTGATTGTATCTATACCAAAGCTCTCCAGAGCTTCTATCATTTCAATTTTTATGTTATCCATGCCTGCTGATTTTCCTTTTTGTATCATATGAATGGCATTCTCTACTTCTGATCTGAGAATGTTTGGGCCTTCATTAGAATCTGGTGATGGTTTTTTACCTCTGTTGTCCTCGAATAATTCTTTTACGTATTCTGCCCATCTGTTTGATATGTCTTTCTCATCAAGTAATATTACACCATTTTTGTTCTTGATACAGCTTCCTCCTTGTGCAAACCGTGACCGATTTGATAATTTCTTTATTTCTTCATGCATATCTCTTGTCCTGTGCTTTGCTTCCAAGTCTTCTATTTCCTTGCATTTTGTTTCTATCCACCGTTCTTTTGCTTCTCTACACATAGTACGTATGTCATTGTCTATTGTTTTATATTCTGGAGTGTTTTTTGCTTTCTTTCTTTCGGTCATTTTATTCAAGATGTCATCTGTCATCCAAATTTGATTTTTCTTAGACTCCTTTTTAGGTAAATTTGCATTTGCTGATTGTATGCTTGTTTTTAAGCATTCCCATTTTGCGGTTGCTTTTTCTTCTGGGTTTTCTCTTCTATACTATATAATATCAGTCATTTAATATATGAATTATTATATTAACCAAAAGAAATGTCAATCGTCAATAAAGAATCATCTTACTTACTTACTTAGTCGTTCCCCTTCTACCGTGAGGTGTAGAGGTTTGGAAGAGAGAGCGCCAGACTATCCTATCGGCTGACTTCCTCCTGGCCTGGTTCCATTCTAGTCCTCGATCCTTCAAAGATTGTCTAATGTTGTCCTCCCAGCGGACTCTGGGTCGTCCTCGGGGTCTGGATCCTTGGCTCTTTGTTTCCCATGCTTGTCGTGGTATCCGATCTTCTCCCATTCTGCAGACATGGCCAAACCATCTTAATTGGGACTGTTCTACTTGGGTCTGCAGGGGTAGGATTTAAGGCCTTGACGTATCGTCTGGTTGCGTACCATGTCTCTTCTTGTTACTTCAACCACCTTCCTCAGATACCTCATTTCTGAGGTTTGGATCTGGCTTTTATGGGTTGTAGTCATTGCCCATGACTCACATCCGTATGTCAAGACTGGGACATAGGTGGAGCGGTATACAGCCATCTTCGTTTTCTTACCAACCTCTCTCTTGCTGAGGAATCCTCGATTTATGGCCTGAAAAAGTCTCCCAGCTGCTGCTTTTCGAGTGGCCAACTCTTCTTTGATGCCTCCCTTTCGGTCTATAATAGCTCCGAGGTATTTAAAGTGGTCGACCTGCTCCAGAACCTGTTCTCCCAGCTTAATCTGATGTTTTCTTTCTTCTCGTGATATCACCATGGATTTTGTTTTAGAGCTGCTTATGACCATCCCTCTCTTCTCCAGCTCTTCCTTCCAGACTTGCAGGTTGGATTGGAGATGTGCCTCTGATTTAGCAATCAGGGCAACATCATCAGCAAATGCCAGCTCCGAAATATAGACCTGTCTCATCTTCCAGTACCCCACTGAATACTTTCTTGTTCTCTCCTTACATGCCTTGATGACATCGTCCATAAGGAGTATGAAGAGGTAAGGTGATAGGATATCACCTTGTCTTACACCAGTGGTGGTCCTGAACTCTTCCGACTTATGGTTTGCTGTCCTCACATAATTTCTGCAAGACTTGTAGAAGCTCTGTATAGCATGAATCAGAGGTGCTGGAATATTCTTCCTTGCCAAACAGTCCCAAAGTTTGCTCCAGGGGACCCTGTCAAACGCCTTTTCCAGATCTATGAAACAAAGATGCATCTCACTCTTATACTCAAGGGCCTTTTCACTCAGCTGTCTGAGTGTGAAGATTAGGTCTTGAGTACTTCGGTTTGCTCGGAATCCGCACTGGACCTCATCCAATTGTGGCTCAGCTAGGCGTCGGAGTCTCTGCTCTAGGATTCTAGAGTAGATTTTACCAGGTACACTGAGAAGGGATATGCCTCTATGGTTTCCACACTGTCGATTGTCACCCTTTTTGAAAAATTGGTGTTATGATGGCAATCTCCCAATCCTTTGGTATGGTCTTGTTGTACCACGCTGCCTGTAAAACCCTTAAGAGTAATAGGTCGCCTGATGCTCCCATGAACTTAACCATTTCTGGTGTTATACCATCATGCCCTGCTGCTTTGCCCATCTTGATTTTCTCCAGTGCTGCCTTCAGTTCTTCCATCTTTATGTCATCTTCACCATCATTGGTTTTCTCTTCTGTGCTAGTGTTTATCATTTCTGATGCTTCACCATGCTCACCATCCAGGAGTTCTGAGAAATATTCTTTCCATCTTCCCATTACTTCCTTCGGGGCAGTAAGCAATTTGCCTTGCTTGTCCTTTATAAATTTGAGAGGGCATTGTTTTTCCTTCCTCATGTTCTTTAGGGTCTTATAGACAATTTCTGGTTTTCTTGTGCATCTTTTTCTAGCTTTTCTCCAAATTCTTCCCAGGACTTCTGTTTTGCTGCTAGCACTTTTTTCTTTGCTTCTGTTCTGAGTGTCACATATTCTCTATATTTTTCCATTTGTCCTGTTGTGTTTTTAGCTCCTAAGTATTGTTTCCATGCCATTTTCTTCTCTCTTATTTTCTCTTTGACTTCCTCTGTCCACCAAGGTGCCCTCTTTCTCTTGTTCCCAAGTCGGACTTCACCGCATGCTTCTGCAGCAGCTGTCTTTATGATATCCTTGAATTTAATCCAGAGGGTTTCCAAGTCATCAGGTCGTTCTTCTGTGTTGCTCACCGCTGCAGCAATAAGCCCCTGATATCTGGTCTTAATTTCTGGCTCTCTCAGCTTGTAGGTCCTAATGCTCATTTCTCCTGCTCGTTTACTTGGTTTCTTGCGTGATGTTGGACAGTTCCTAGGCTGAGCAACTCTTTCTGTTGTTCTTTTGATTGTTAGCAGGTAGTGATCACTTCCAATCTCTGGCCCCCTCCAGACTCTAGCATCTCGGACATATTTGAATGAGCTTCTCCGAACAATGGCATAGTCGATCACTAACTTCTCATTCTTTGTTGGTTCACATCTAGTGTATGCATGTATGCGCTTATGGGGGAACTTTGTGTTTGTAATGATCAGATTCTGCTCACTGCAGAATCTAAGGAGTCGCTTTCCATTGTCATTGCGAGTATCTTCTCCATATCTTCCGATAACTCCACCCCATCTAGCATGGTCATTTCCAACTCTGGCATTAAAATCTCCGAGCATGATAACTTCATCTAGGCAGTCATCCACTGTCCTTTGAAGCAGCTCGAAGAATTCCTCCTTGACCTCTGTTCTCTCATCCTCATTTGGCCCATACACTATGACCAGGTTGACTATGGTTTCTCCTTCTTTTAGTTTAACAACCATAATGCGCTCCGAGACAAAGTTCCATCCCTTGATACTATCTTTTTGATTTTGGGCCACAATGCAACCCACGCCCCCTTTAGCTCTTTCAGACATGGGTACACCACTGTAGAGCAGCGTGTTGCCATCGAGATCCATGACTCCTTGTCCTTTTTTCTTTGTTTCCGTTATAGCCAGGATTTCTAGTTTTGCTTTCCTCATCTCTTCCACCAGCTCCTCTTCCTTCCCATTTATACTTCTTGTGTTCCAAGTTCCATAAGTCGTAGTCCGTAGTCCGTTCCAGTTCGTCGCCTTTAGAATCAGTCCAGTTTTCTCTCTTGTGTTGCTAGTAATCGTGAAAGAATCATCTAATTAACTCAAAGTCTGTCTTGACTAACTAATAAAGTGTTGTGTCAGGAAAATTATCAGAAATAATGAAAATTAAAATAATTAATCATTATATGTGCGTAGGGAATCAATCTAATTAAAATGTAATTAAAGAAAATAATTTATCGTGTCATAGTGAAGAACAGTGAAAAGTAAAGACAAGTAAAGTAAAGAAAAGAATAAAGTATAAAATTAATTAGTGAGGTGTGCATAAAATTAAACATGTGTGTAGAAGAACTACTAACTAAGTAATTTAATTAACTACTAAATAATAATACTAATACATAATATATTATGTAAACATATTCGCTAATTACATCTAAATAGTTTATTCACTTGTGTGAGATTATTTTGTTTTCATTTTTTCTTTCTTTTATGTTATTCATCTCTTTTTTTTTCTTTTCTCACAATTTATTTTTATTTTCTTAATTAATTCAATAAATATGTAACTAAATAACGTTGGATATGAAGATCCAGCCGTTGTCATGTCCCTATTGAACGAACGGTGAGTTTCATTGGAAGAGAAAATTAAACTGCGTTCCGTGTAGTAATGAATTTGAACTATTACAGCATTCATTTAGTTAGTTCGATTCCTGTTTAAGAATGATGGCAATTTGATTCGAATATTCTTCTTGGTTGCATCGTACCGAGTTGGAGGGCGGGTGGACACAAACCAAAGTCCAACCGTTGAGAACGAAATCTCGACATATGTCTATCGGCTATAGTCATTTAGTTTGAAGAATGCGCATATAAGTTATATGAATGCACATTATTCGCAGTTATTATTGTGCATGTAGTTCAAAACAATTTCCTCGTTGACGTACGCAATCATTTGAAAATTATGTATTATTCAATATTTTTGTGAACTTATGGACCATCGTTACTCTTTAATTGCCTTCAGTAGAATGCCTGTAAAGTACATCAGCGATCACGTTTTCGGTTCCAGATATGGATTCGATGATAAAGTCAAAAGGTTGCAATAAAATTGCAAATCTGGCCAACTTCGGACTTTTATGATTGGATTGACGTAGTGATGCGACAGCCTTCTGGTCTGTCTGAATCACAAAGGGTGCGCCCAATAAAAACTTTTCAAGTTTAGTGATCGCCCAAACAACTGCCAATAACTCCTTGTCAACCGTGGAGTACTTAGTTTCTGCCGATTTGAGTTTTCTTGAAATATAGAGGGTTGGATGGAGTATTCCCTCATGATCTTGAAGCAGACTCGCTCCAAGTCCGTAGTTGCTGGCATCTGTGCGGAGTATAAACTTTTTAGAAGCATCTGGCAACCGTAAAATCGGTGGATTAGAAAAAATATTCAAGATACTTCGAAAAGTTTTTTCGCAATCGTCAGTCCACGTCAATTTCATCGGCATATTTTTCTTTAACAGATACACGATATACGAAACTTATGCTGCGTTGGCTGAGCATAGTTAGCATGATCAATCACGTTACTGTATATCGTAGGCATTGTAAAAACAAATAAAGACAGAAATACAAAGTGTTATCGTAGATAAGACAACATAAGTGTCACCTATAGAAAACCTACAAGACCTAAGTCATATAAGAATAAATGACCAATGAAGAAAAGAAATGATGACTGACTATGCTGAGTCATCAAAGACATGAGACAAATCGTGTTACTACAACATGTTATCTGCGTGACGCAGAATCAGGTACTAATTGTAATTTTAGACAATGGTGGTGAAAGTAAGCACCATTATCACGCTCGATAACCATCCGAACATTTCTGTTGTTACGAAATGTAACCACAGCTTCCCCATACTGGCCACCAGTTGATACAGGAACTTAGTTGATACGTGGGTTCGGGTTCAGACAATTATTAAAGAGTCAATTAATATTTTGTCTTGTCTGTATCTTAATCGTTGACAATCAGTTTGGTTCTTTGCGAACCTTCTCTTGGTAAACAAGTTATAGTGGTTTTCTTCGTAGAAGATCATATTAGGTATAACGCGGAAACAATCAATAAAAAATGGCATAAAGAGCCCACCTTCAAACTGATTGATGAGCGGGGTAAGTCTTCGATTTTGAGTACAATATACATCCATTTATTCATACAATACATGTGAAGACATCATACGGATATTCAGTATCATAAGAAAATACATCTGCATTTCATTCAAAATTGGAATATACGGTATCGAAAGTATTCCAGTCAATTAGTTGTCATCAGAACATCCAGACGATGTACACGCTCTGCTGTAACCCAGTCAGACGGTAATGAAACGCCTGTGTTTGACGAATATATATATCATACACTGATTGAAGATCCTTCCATCCAATGGTTATATACTAACCATTCATTTCCTTTATCCATTAACAAATATGGACTGACCCAGCGTCCATAAAAATCAAATATATTTCGGCAATATGTAGCCTAACTCTGGAAGGATTAAAAAACGCGTCTTCATGGCGTGACGGTTAAGTAACAAAGGGTGCCCTACATTAGTCACTAAGCGTGACCATATCAACGCTCATACGTCACAATCCGACCATGCGGATTGCGTTCACTAAACCATGAAGTATAACAATCATTCTACATTAAATTTCTCAACATCAAAATGAGCACTGCCAACTATAGCAGACGATATAGTTAAATATGTCGTAACAGGGACATACGATTTATTTTTGTAATGTCAAATTCTGTAATCTGTTTATGTAAAGTCACTTAATGTTGTAAGATGAATAACATATCCACTCAGCTGTAACTGCAGAGTTAGGTTTCCTGTACGTTGAGTTGGAAGAAGAAGAGGAGTAGATTTTGCTGTCAGAACATTTACTGACAGGTACATGTGTGTACAAAATATATTAGCCTATGCGGGCGCATGCTGATAATTGATAGAGTGGAAGGAACAGGAGGGAGACTTATATGGATAAAGACAGCCCTAAACTATCAAAGCAAGGATTACAATAAATGTAAATCCCATAGTGGAGCATAACTGTTTTGGATAACGTTAGTGTAATTTTATTGTTTGCTTGATGTAAAGGTCGTCTCTTTTTTGGTCTCAGTTTTCAGGGATACCGAATTGCTAGAGCAAGACTCCAGTCAGGCGAAGAATGACACATTATCTTCGATCTAGAGGGTTTCTGAATAACACCTAGCATTCACGAGGTGTCACCCCCAATACCTGAAACAAAACCCTTTTGTCAACGTCTTTCTCTCTAACGGGAAAATAAGCTCACTCACGGTGTAACGAGCCATAGCAAACTCTGGGAAAATCATCTGTTGCAGTAGTAGTTTCTTACTCGCCTCTTGATCGCCAGTCAGAGCAGTGCGGCTTCCAGCATATCTATCAGCCCAGCGTCTATAGCAGAATCTAAATCACCAGTCTTTGTATGCTTAAACGGAGCTCTCAGTTAAACCACAGTTCAAGCCAGCCCAAACCGGATTTAATACCAAGTACGCAAGCAAAATTCGAGCGCCGGATAACAGCGCAAGGGACCATTTGTCCTCAAGTAACTTCGTCTTGTGTGTGTTTCTGGATATTTAAAACCTCGCAGTTATGAGCGGTCAGCCGGAGATAGACAGAGTCTTCCAGTCCCCCTCGCGCAATTAGGGTTCACCAACGATTAGCACCTACAGGAAAGTTATGTATGTTATTCCATCACCTTGAAGGATATCTACACGTAAGACCCTTTCCGGAGCTATTACATTTGGTCCCACGAAAGCGGACAGACTGACACTCTATTTATTTATCTCTCTGTGTTCTACAGGTTTTATGTCAGCGGTCTGTGTGTTTGTTGGTGTGTATTTTCATATTTGTGATTATTGATGATTATTGATGTTGTTTGTGCTGATATGCACTATTTTCATACATTTCTTCTTTAATAAATTTTACTCATTTATTAATGCGCTGTTCACGACCCCTTCATCCATAATTAACATTTTTCAAGCTCTTTACTATAGTCTCTATTTAGGATCAGAGAAAAGAGAGAGAGAGAGCGGGAGGTGCTTAGACTATAAAAGTGTGTTGAGGCTTGGAGAGAGAGATAACTTTTTTTTATAAATCTTCTTCCAGGTTTGTCTCAAGTCCATCTCCTATTTACACCTTATCTATGTGTAATCTATAACTCTGCCAGTTCACTATCATTGTCGATTTCACTACTATTGTCCAACTCGACAAATACTCTTACACTTTAACTCAACCACGACACTAACGTCCGTGACGGCACGCCTGAGAGAAATAAATATACAATGGAAATACAATGGAAATACATCGCCCATACATTGTTATCTATTATGGCTAAAAACTATTGCAGATAAAAGTTATTAGATGCGGATAAAAGTTAACTTTCAAGTTGTCATGATTTGTACATGTGGTGAAGTGGGATGTTATAAATATTTATAGGGGACTTAGTGTACTGACTGAGATCAGCTGTGAAGGTATCTATATCTATTAAGAGTAGTGTATTATAGATAACCTTACTTGCTACCACATATCTCTATATCTCAGTCAGAATTATTCTGGAATAGTGTGATGCTACGTTATGTGTCTAGGGTATGAGTATGGTGAAGTGTAAGTCACAACAACAGACAGATAAACAATTTAATTTAATCCACTACTCTTGACAACACTGTGACACTCACATACATATAACACTCTATGAGAATATCTTACAGGAGACACTCGTAACTTTTCAAATAACAATATGTATTCATTTCTATCATAAAGGCATATGTGTGTCCTGATTCAAAGACAAAGGAACCAGGAATCACAATCAATGTTAATTACAAGTTATGTACAGAATGTATTAATATGAATCTGGTAGTGACATATATTATTAAAAATATCCTATGTGTGTCAGTTGTGTAATAGTAGTATGAGGTAATACTGGTTTTGTTTTGTTCAAGCTCTGTTGGTAGTTGTCATCATGACTTCAATAGTTTGTCTTAAGGAAACTAGTATTGGAGATGTTCTCAGTTCCTGATATTAAGACAATTAATTTCCCCTCTTAATGTTAATTTTACAAAGTCATTTCAAGATGAGGGGACATAATGTTGAGCTCAGCTGGCCAATTCGCTTATCTGGCGTGATGGCGGCAGGAAAGGACTCCTCTGCTCGAATTCTCCTCTGGGTTCAGGAGACACCTCACTGATAGTTAAAAAGACCAAGGAGTATGCTGTCCGACTCAGGATTCAGCAAAGCTCTGACTAGGTGCTGCTCACTACCATCAAGACCACGGTCCCTGAAATCAAGGAGGATGTACCTTCTACTTCATAACTAACTTATAATTTCTTTTTACACTGATCACAACACAGCACAAACATTGAGTTCAGAGCGTTAGGCCAACTGTCAGCTTCATTTGAAATACTTTATTCCAGTATTACCCTTCTTAATGGTTACTACGCCTCTGCACTTCCAGCATTATTTCTTTCTAGTCAATCATCCAGGTGTCAGTGTACTGTTTGGCCATTCCATGCCGTTTGACTTTCCTCCGACACCCTCTGTTCAGGCTGGAGCATTATAGGCTTTACCTCACGTTTGCCACTGAACTACACATATATATATATACAGGCATAAATCAACAATTCACATTCAATTTTCATTAAAAGATATTGAATGGTTCAAGCTTACCACAATTCCTAGGAATAAACACAGATACGTTGATTAGCAATGAATTCTGGCACAAACTGGCACAAATTCCCATCTGCCTATGTTCCAGGCTTTTATTTAGCAAAATATAAGCTGGCTTCAACGCACTGATGCTTTATCAAGCTTATTTAAACAAGTGGTTTCGAACTAACGCTCCCAAGTGTGTATATCAGCGAGACTGGCCAATGAGCCACGTTTCGACAAGTGTTTGAAAAAATGTTACCCTTCCCCGTCTCCCTTGACAACGAAAGATAGTATTTATAGTCCGACCAATCGTGGTTAGGCTTTCATTTGTTGCGCTCCAATCAATTTGGAGTTTACATGGTAGACTATTTCTGTAACGTAAATTTTTTTCAAACACGTTATAAAAAAAAATCTTATGAGCAGAAATGATTTTATGCTGTCAGGCATCCCCAATATTTTATTTTGGTTATAATTTATTAATTCCTGGACTATTTGCGTAACGTTTTACATATTCTTTGTCAGCAAGCCCTAAGGAACCCAAAAATACAAATTTAAAGGAGCTACGTGGCTGCGTTCAAAATATGCAATTTCTTCTACCTCCTGTTTCGAAGATGTGCTGTCTGGGTACTGTTATGTTTTCAAACGTAAACCCATCTATTGTTATCTTTCCTAATAAGAGTTTTTTATGATTTTAAAACCTAACTCTGGGATGGTTAATATATTTTATCACTGTCCGTCTGAAAAAAAGTTAGTGCATGGCCTTACACGCGTGATGGCAGCATTTGTGTATCGCGCGACGCGTGTTTAGTGTTCGGCTTTCTGCCTCTCCCTTCTCGCTATCCTTTTCTACTTGAGTCCATCTGTTCGTTCGTTTTGGTAACGTAATATAATTAATGTTAGGATTAATTTAGGTCATTACGCAGGGCCTCTCAATGTTTTTCTTAGAAATGCAGCACACGTTTCATTGAAGAAAGCGGGTAATAATACAGTAAGCTTTACTATCAACGTGAAAGCGTTACAATTTGCAGACGTAGCAGAAAACAAGCGGGATTTCTAGTACATTCTTTGTGACAGCACTGTTATTTTACCATTGCTCTTCTCTTTATTAATTTTATTTGTTAGGCTTCATATTTACCTAATAATTTATATATGTGGATTAGAATATTCCACGACAGTACATCGGGTGAGGGCTCGTGCACACCAATTTTTACGCACTTTTACTTTGTCGAGCTCTACTAATTTCGTGAAAGAATTAAAAAAAAAAAAAAGTATTTGTTTTATATAACACCCGCGCCGAGCAAGTTGCACACCGTGCGTTGCGCACTTGTTTTTTTCTGGCGCGAGTTACTATTTTGAGTGAGACCGACCGACGTAACATACATACATCGGTAATTATGTTAGTTGGGATAATAAATGGGACCCAAAGATGCAGCAATAGTGAATGCAGTCAGCGACCCATAGCTTGACTGCTTGCATCAGGACAAGTGAACCAGAGCTGGTCAAGACCGTACTCCACCTCCACGTGGTGGTCCTGGAAACAGTCTGCAGCAGTGCAGTCTGGCTGAGCGAGTACGGATCAAAATGGGAAGGCAAACCCGGTCCCTAAAAAACGCCGTGCTGAAGTCGGATGTGTCGACCGAAAGGTGCAGATATCACAGCTTAGGCGTAAACAGACACAACGCAACCACCGTCCTTTTCAGGGCGAACGAGGAAGAAGAAGAAGGATAATAAATAGAACACACATAGTAAAGTGTCAAAAATTTACAATATACTTTATTGTTATTATTTTTTCTTGCCATTTGAGTGTTTCCTTTTGACATCGTAGAGGATAAATTACACTCCTTGAGAAAAAAAACCGCTAATAAATTGTCTTTTTCAAAGCTTTACAAAAATGGGTAAAACAACTTTATTCAGAATCAACAAAATGAGTTTCTCAGTCTTCTAAATGTGCTGCAGATGCTGAAAGGTTAATACGTTAGCCTTAGTACATTCACCGTCATTATTTTGACGAGTATATTTGCTAATTAATATTATAATCTCAGCTTAAATATTGGATAGTTGTTATGACCTTTAATTTGTTTAAATTGTTTTTAATTATATATTTCTTTTTTAAATAATGTAAAACACGCCTTAGATAACAAAATGCAGACTAAATATATTGTGCTGTTCAAAATTAGATTTTTAAAAATAAAACAGTAACAAGTTATCACTATCGCGATAACAGTCTGATGAAATCAAAGAAATATATCGAGATTAAAAGACACAAAAATCAAGTCGTACTGTATGGCTCTCAAGATGATGAACAACAAAAACAACAACTAAAAAGCGTCAGACTTTGAAAAGAGGTACAAAAAAATATTTTCATAGCTCATACTGCTGTAGGGTAGTGAAAATTTAGAGATTTCACAATGCTTGATAAAGCTTCAAGAGGTAAAGTAACCACTTCCCCTCCTCGCTGTCTTTGCCTTTACTGGCCCAAGAGTAGAGTAAGGTGTCCATTTACAGCTGGTAGACTGCAGCGTGTCATCACTGTGTTTCCAACCCGCTACCTTTGACGCGAGAGGTCCGTGTTCTAACCACAGACGTTCTCATAAATGGGTGTTTGCTTAAATTGAAGGCCTGTAGTTGTATGACAATACAACTAATGTGGAACTGATGACACGAACCAGACAAGTGCCAGAAGAACCAGACAAGTGCCAGAAGAACCAGACAAGTGCCAGAAAAACCAGACAAGTGCCAGAAGAACCGAACAAGTGCCAGAAGAACCAAACAAGTGCCAGAAGAACCAGACAAGTGCCAGAAGAACCAAACAAGTGCCAGAAGAACCAAACAAGTGCCAGAAGAACCAAACAAGTGCCAGAAAAACCAAACAAGTGCCAGAAGAACCAAACAAGTGCCAGAAGAACCAAACAAGTACCAGAAGAACATGACAAGTGCCAGAAGAACCAACCAAGTGCCAGAAGAACCAGACAAGTGCCAGAAGAACCAGACAAGTGCCAGAAGAACCAGACAAGTGCCAGAAGAACCAGACAAGTGCCAGAAGAACCAGACAAGTGCCAGAAGAACCAGACAAGTGCCAGAAGAACCAGACAAGTGCCAGAAGAACCAAACAAGTGCCAGAAGAACCAGACAAGTTCCAGAAGAACCAGACATGAGAAGAAGACGCTGGAGATGGATAGGACACACAACACTGAAATAGCCTGGTGATAGATTGACCAGGCAGTCCTTGTTCTGGGATCCCCAGGGTAAGAGAGGCAGAGGTAGACCAGGGAACACATGGAGAAGACAACTGGAGACAGACGTGATGGGGATGAAGAAGATATAGAATGACCTTGAGATGATGGCACGTGACAGGAAGACTTGGTATAAAGCATGTGCTCCTTAGGGAGTTCAAAAGTGATATTAGTGATGATGATGATGATGATGATGATGATGATGATGATGATGATGATGATGATGATGATGATGATGATGATGATGATGATGATGATGATGATGATGATGATGATGATGATGATGACTATGTAACTAATTTATATTCGATGACGTTGTTGCTTTTCAGAAGTACACAAAAAAAAACCAGAGAAAAAAGACGGGGCAGGGTTAAAAGATTTGTGACGTCATATTAGAGGGGGTCTGAGCTTGTGTCACGAAATGTGATGGGGGAGGGGATGTAAAAATGGCAAACATTGCGTGTCATTATATATGGACGACCCCTTACTAGCACTTACAGACAACTCTTCCAGCAGGACTATGATGATTGTGATGAAGTGCTGATAATAAAACAAACTGCACATCCTGTTGCTGGAATAACGGTTAATTTCTTCTTCTGTATTTCACACCAGTTCCTGCAACGTGCCTATTTGTGTTTATTAATTACTGGTCACAGGCCTCGGGTTTTTCTATTCGTTGATTTCTGGGAATTTTGTTTAAAATGTTTTGAAGCAGACTGTCAGATAATCTATCAATTGCTTAGTTTTCCTCCAAAATTATTGTCAAAAATAATAAACATAGTGATGAAATACAGCATGTTATTTTTCAATCCAAAAATGTGTAATATTCTTGACCTGAAACCTTAAGGTGATCATAATTGATTTTATGTATATAATTTTTTTCCCGGATGAAATCCCCTGGGGACATTTAATTTGCTAGAAACTGAACTTTTGAGCGCGTTCGCAGTTTGATATTGCAGAAGAGCATTCTAATTTCACCCCGTCAGTCTGTCTCGCAACAAACAACTCAAAAAGTACCAAACCCGTCTTTGGTACTTGTGTGATATTTCACCGCTAAAATAAAATTTTCCAAATTTATTACCAAAACTGACAACCGTACTTTTTCTTGACTGGAAAAGGTTGATTTCACATTGTGATTTGGGAGGGCAAGTTCGTCGTGCATTGACCCGCCCCCAACCCAGGCCCCCCCCCCCCCCCCCCCCCCCCCCTCCCCCCCCCCCCCCACCCCCCCCCCCCCCCCCGGTATTTTAAGTTTATAAGCAATAAAACGGTATTGAATTGGGACCTAAGATGCGTCAACAGTGATCCACTACCGCGATAAGTTACCGGGTTTCTGGTTCAAAGCTTGGTAGAGTCTAACCAGCTGTAAATGGGTACCTGACTCTGATCTTGAGTTAGAGAAGGCAACAGCAACGAGGACGGGAACAGGTGTCACGCATCAGTCTAACCAGCTGTAAATGGGTACCTGACTCTGATCTTGAGTTAGAGAAGGCAACAGCAACGAGGACGGGAACAGGTGTCACGCATCAGTCTAACCAGCTGTAAATGGGTACCTGAATCTGATCTTGAGTTAGAGAAGGCAACAGCAACGAGGACGGAAACAGGTGTCACGCATCAGTCTAACCAGCTGTAAATGGGTACCTGACTCTGATCTTGAGTTAGAGAAGGCAACAGCAACGAGGACGGGAACAGGTGTCACGCATCAGTCTAACCAGCTGTAAATGGGTACCTGACTCTGATCTTGAGTTAGAGAAGGCAACAGCAACGAGGACGGGAACAGGTGTCACGCATCAGTCTAACCAGCTGTAAATGGGTACCTGACTCTGATCTTGAGTTAGAGAAGGCAACAGCAACGAGGACGGGAACAGGTGTCACGCATCAGTCTAACCAGCTGTAAATGGGTATCTAACTCTGATCTTGAGTTAGAGAAGGCAACAGCAACGAGGACGGGAACAGGTGTCACGCATCAGTCTAACCAGCTGTAAATGGGTACCTGACTCTGATAGGGACTTGAAAGCTGATGATGATGATGATTACGATGACTAGCAATTCCCTAGACTTAAGGGTCTTTTATATTTGGACATGCGCCCTAATATAACCGACTAGATTGAACGGGACGCGCCTCGCCAAAACGAGACAAAACTTAAAAAAAAAAAAATTCGAGTAAGTTGTATTTTTTCAGGATTACAAAAAATAAGGACAAAAAAGGGGACGGGGTGGGTAAGAGATTTGTGACGTCGCGCCTACGGCCTAGACATTGCGATTGGATTTGCCGATTTTTCGCGGTACTTTTTCTTACATTTTTTTTTTTCTTTCATTTTTTTTTTCTTAAATTCCGTGCCTTGGCGCTGCTTTGGAGCGGGAAATCTTATCGTTCCATTTGTCATTTGATAGCAGCGTCCAGAGACGTGGAAGATGAATTTCCTGGAGGTGCCAGATTTTACACGTAACAAAGAGAACTGTGTGAAGTTTTTGCAGAATCGGGGCATTCTACACAACGTCCGACAGTGTGCTAACAATCACCAGATGAATTTGTCCTTGTCGGTTCGCCAAGATCGTTAGAGATGTTACATATGTAAGCAGGATATACCTCTTCGTTCTGGCACATGGTTACAGGGTGCACGTCTGTCCTTCAGGCAGATTATTCTGTTCATTTACTGTTGGAGTAAAGAGAAGACTAGCATTGATTTCTGTAAATCAGAGCTAGGAATTGCCAATCAAGCTACCATTAAATGGAACAGCAACCTCCGTGAGGTTTGTGCAAATGTACTAATTGCAAATCCCGCTGTAATTGGCGATCCCAATACCACGGTAGAGATAGACGAAAGTGTGTTCACACGCAGAAAAAATAACGTCGGTCGTGTATTTCCACAGCAGTGGGTATTTGGTGGCCTATGTCGTGAAACAAGTGAGTGTTTCATGGTTCCAGTGCCGGACCGCTCAGCGGCTACACTTATGCCCCTTATCATAGCCAACATTCGTCCTGGTACGACAGTTGTTTCTGATCAATGGCGAGCATATAGTACCATTCAGAATTTGCCAGGTTTAACTCACCAAACGGTGAATCATTCTGCAAATTTTGTCGACCCAAATACAGGGGCAAATACACAACGAATAGAGAGATTGTGGAAATCTGCGAAAGAACGCAACAAACGTCAGAACGGAACACACAGACACATGTTAGATTCCTACATGTGTGAATTTTTGTGGCGACATCGGAATAAAGTTCGTCAGTCAGACCCGTTCGACAATATCCTGTTTGACATTGCAGAATTTTGGCCTCCTCTGTAAATTATGCAGCTACGAACGAACATGTGTATGTCCTGATATGTGTCACGCTTCAGCGATCCTTGGTGATCTGTTCCCCTCACGGTCCTTTTCATGGCCCACAAAAACCACAAAACTGCACCTACCACGGTCCTTTTCAGGGCCCACAAAAACCACAAAACTGCACCTACCACGATCCTTTTCAGGGCCCACAAAACTGCACCACGGTCCTGTTTAAGGCCCACAAAACCAACAAAACTGTACCCTGGCAATAAATCCTTTATTTGTTTTCACCGCTGGGTGTGGAGGGCTGGGTGGAGAGGGCTGGGTGGGAAGTTGGTCCCCCTCCCTCACTATGCACTGATCCTTGTCAAATATTTACCTAATCAGAGCCGGATTAACGTAGTAGCAAAAGTAGCATTTGCTACGAGTCCCGCGCTTTTAGGGCCCCGCGCCAATAAATATGTACGTCATTTTTTGGTCATCTTCTAATACGAGCGTTAAAACAATGATCTTGTGATGTATGCCATCTTTAGCGCCTTTTCATTTGATGTCACGAAATTGTGAGAGAAAGAGCATAACAGGGTGACTTAGTGTGACTCTTTATTACTTTTATATTAACTGTTTGCGGACAGAAGCAGTCATTTTCTTTGGATTTGTTGAAAGCCTGTACACCTTTTTTTCTGCTACCACCTACCGGTGGGGTCTCCTTTCTACTGCATTATGTGCTGGCGGTAGTCATAATAAGTCCCATTTGCCCTTTGTGAAATAGTCCGCTTGGGCAGATGCGACAAAAGCACTTTTACACAGCTTTTCTGCAATAAAACAAGTCTTGGATGATATTTCAGATAACAATGATCAGAAGGCAGAGTGTCGTCAACAGGCTCGTTGTCTACTTTCAACCATGATGAAGTTAGAAACAGGAATAATGATCATACTGTGGGATCAAGTATTACACCGTTTTCAAATGACCAGTGCTTCTTTGCAATCTTCTGACCAAGATTTGAATATGGCTTGTACACTCTATGAATCCCTGCGGGGGTATATTCAAGCTATGCGGTCTACTTTTGCAGACATAGAGCAAAAGGCCAAGGATGTGACTGAGTGTGAACATTATCAAGAACAAACTCGAAGGAAACACAAACGAAATCGAGAGTATGATGATTTCAGTGGTTCCAGCACAATTGATGAATCTCAAACGCCTTCTCAGCAGTTTAAAAGCCGAACATTTCTTGTCCTTATTGATAGCTTGCTACCTTGTCAAAACGCCAGAAAGCTTATCAAAAGTTGAATGATGTATTTGGATTCCTTCGTCAGTCACAGTCGTTTACAAAATACATAGAGAAACATTATCCACGCAACACCTGGACCCATGCATACACAGATGGATCAGAAACAAATGCAACAGAAAATGGAGGTGGGGGCGTCTTTCTGACCTTAAGCACTGGTGCAGAAAAAAATGCTGTCAGTGGCGACAGGACGATTCTCCAACACCTTCAGAGCAGAGGCAGAGGCCCTGAAAACTGTAGCAGAGGTTATATTGACAGAAGAAAGCGCAGAGAGAAGGGTTGCTTTCTTTTCTGATGCACAGTCAGTAATTGCGGCATTGAAAAGCCAAAATAATACAGACCTGGATGATCTCAGAGTAGTGCTTTAACCAGCTCCCCTCCTGGCTGCCTTTACCTTTCAGAGCAGAGTCAGGTATCCATCCACTTACAGCTGGGTAGATTGTAGCGTGACGCCACCATGTCTCCAGCCCACTACCTTTGTCGAGAGAAGCCTGCGCTGAAACCACGGACGCCCTCATAAATGGTTGCTTGTCTAAAATAGAAGGATTGTAGTGGTATGACAAGATCACTAATGTGCAACTGATGACACGAACCAGGCAAGTGCCAGAAGAACGAGACATGAGAAGAAGACGCTGAAGATGGATAGGATACACACTGAGCAAACTTGCTTATAGCTTTACCAGGCAGTCCTTGGTCTGGAACCCCCAGGGTAAGAGAGGCAGAGGAAGACCAAGGAATACACGGAGAAGAGAACTGATGACAGACAAGAAGAGGATGAAGAAATTATGGAACGACCTTGAGCTGATGGCACAGGACAGGAAGACTTGGTATAAAGCAAATGCTCCTTAGGGACTTGAAAGCTGATGATGATGATGATGACTAGGTTGAACGGGACGCGCCCCGCCAAGACACCCTATCTTTTGTTAATGTTTCTAATGACTGGTGAGCATTGAGTGGCACGCTGGTTAGAGCAGTAGCTTCTTAAGGCAAAGTTACCAGGTTCGAAACCAGGTAGCGTCACGCCTCAGTTTACCCAGCTATAAATGGGTACCTCATTCTGATTTTTCTTTACTTAGGGAAGCAAATGCAGCAAAGAAAAGAACGGGTCACCACTTCATAAAGCTGAGACTTAATAAGTGAAATCTCTAACACCTCACCTCCCTAAGGCAGTATCGTCTTACCCTTATAATTCAATCAATCAATCAATCAACACCCTTTAGATTCCCAGGAAGCATAGATGTAGCGAAAGGTTTTTTATGAGTGTAGTATTCAGTAGTAGTTACTGAAAAGAACTGAAGAAGGATTCAGTCTGACAAGAATGTAGTCCCAGTGTCAGAGACGAGCACTGGTATCAAAGGATAGTCACAGCTGTGAAGGTCTCTACTTCAGATAGTATTCAGGTTAAAGATAGAGCCTAAGTTGACACCTTGCTATGTAACTAACCTATGATAATCAAACAAATTCGGCAAAACTCAATTCAACAATATAAAATTAATAAGTCAGTTGATTACTGAATCAATTTATTATCTACATCTTTTTTCTTTGTGCAAAAGTGAATGATGACAAATGATGAAATTTGAATGAATAAAAGTTAATTACAAAATTGCTTTATAATTGAGTTACACTGTGACAAAACGGGGCGGCCGCTATCGATCTTTGTTTCACTCCGGCTGTATCGGTACATTTGAGGTACTTATTTTTATTATTTGCTCTCAATTGTCGCACTTTTCTTTCTTTCTTTCTTCGTTATTTTTCTGCTAAGTAGCAGATATTTGAGTATTGTCGAATCATTCGACACTCACTGTAGGTGATAATAATCGTATTTGCATGGCGCTGCCCAGATTTGTTGGCTATAGGCGCGGCAGATTAACACGTACATCTGCCAACGCTGTCGGCTTAATCACCGATAAGACATGGATAACAAGATTACTTTAGATAAAAGTAAGACTGCTACATCTCACGAACACATGGTCATATGCGGTTACCGGTGTGTTTGGAAGTTTGTACACAAGGGCATCGGACATCTTATTATCCAATGTCGGAATATTTTGAAATTATCCCATAACCCGACCTGTTTGAATATGATTGGAGCGTTTATTTAACTCCATGACAAACGAAGGAGTGGGAAGACAGGGAATATAATCTGACCATTTTCTCAAGCTATTTCACTTGAGAAATTGCTCTCCAAGACACCAGACTGCTACAGTGAAGAATTAGAATTCATAATTCCTTCTTAAAATACCGGACACCTTTTATTGGAGTATTTATCAGGACTTACAATATAGCTCAGGAAATCTCTAACATTTTAAATAAGGAAACCGGGACTGAGGAAAGTGAAGAACCACACACGAAGTCAGAGAAGAAACGTATTAAATTAACGACACCCCAGACGCGTGTAAGATGCCTATTCAAGTCTCTTTTATTCATCTGAGCAAAAAGTCTGTGAGTCAGGATTGGCGTAAGTTGTGATTTACATTTCATATTTTATTACTAACATGTGAACTAACATATATATGTATATATTACCATGTGAATTTTAATATGTGAAACTCGCTTGTGGATGTCAAAGTCATTTGAGGCTGGCAACCTCAGCGTAAAGAATGATGATTCATGAACCACCACTGCACAGGCTGGTGATAGCTTTATTGATAGTTTCGTACAGATAACTAAAAGCATAAAGTAGTTCCAGGTTCCCTATGGAGCTGGGAGGGAAAGATGTACATTCTAAGTATAATATTTACAATTTCAAAGCAGTGCAAATGTCCATATAAACATATTCAATTTAAATTTAATGTACGTTTTCAAGCTTTAAACCCATGTAAATGTCTATGTGAAAAAAATTCATTTTAAAGTAATGAAAGTTTCAAACTTTTTAATCAGTGTAAAAATAAATGAAAACATAATCAATTTATATTGTGAACACTTTTCAGTCAGTGGAGATGTATATGTAAACAGACTCTATCTGTATTATTAACCTTTTCATTTAAATATAAAGTAGCTATAAAAGCTATTCTATTTAAAAGTAAAGGAAGTTTTATCCCGAAGGATTAAATTTAATTCTCATCGAGGGTAAAGTCTGAGTAATTGGGATGGTGGTATGGGAAGATAGGAACCCATAACTATGGGGTGGAAAACGCCATACTCAGAAGAGCGTTTCGTTTTATTCCTTTACCACAGTTATTGGTGGTACGAGCAGAAAGTGTCATCTCTGGATCAAGAAGGGAACCGTGGCCTAAGCTTTAAGACGAAGGACCCACGTGGTAGACTCTCCTTGACATTTCTGGGAAACGAGCTACCCCCGAAAACCTTGATCAGAGACGAGCGTGAGCAGAGTGAAAAAAACCAACCCATAAGAAGGAGCAGAACCGTCATTGGCAGCTAAACTCAAATATATGCTGCCACTTGAACATCTTGTAACATCTCACATTCCATAAATACTGTGATGATAACTTTTCTTGATCCATAACTATTCAAATTATTTTCCAACTGGTAAAACCTGAAGTGATTATTAAATTGTGTTATTTGTAATGTTACAAATTTAACTTTGATTTAATCATTTTAAAGTTACTGCAGTCAAATTACTACACACACTCTAAACAGAGCTATACTAGAATAATAGAGTTCCACTGAGTAAATCGGGGGTGGGGGCTTAAAAGAGCTGAAAGTAATAAGTGCTTAAATCCTTCACAAAAGCGTCGGCAGAATTACAGAGTTAACATACTCAGCCAAAGCAGTATTGTTCTCGCTTATTCTGAATATCTTGTGAAGACTCCCTTTGTAATAGAAGTGTCATCACTCTTCTATCTACATCTCTGCCAAGAGTAATGTTGTGCGAAGGTAGATACCTTTGAAGCCCATATTAGATACTCTTGAGTTTTGGCCACTGGTGGACCACTACTGCAAAGCAGGGGAGGCAATACCGTCACATACACCAAATAACTAAATAAGAAGTCCTTTCTGGAATCTACTGAATAGCATAAAATGTTCCTCCAAATGTTCCTTTATCACTTAAGTATATCTTGTCTAATGCTTCAGAACTGTTTTCTCATCCCAACACAAAGTTAATAAGCTTTGATTCTTTTGACTTCTCACAATAGTTGCTGGAATTTGGTCACATAGATTTCTCTCATAACAAAGCATTGTGTTTGCAACTCGCTACAATAAGCTTTCAACAAACACATGCCAAGTCCTCCTTTCACGTGCCAGTAGTTCACATTCTTTCCAAGTTTTCTTCCGCATTTTAACTTCTGTCTTCTCCGTGTTGTTTTTCTACCTCTGCTTCTCTTTTCTTGGGGATACCAGAGCAAAGACTGCATTGCAATGCTATCAACAAGTATCATCAGTGTTTGTCCATCCATAGCCATTGTCTCCTTCTTATCTCTTGTTCTACTGGCTCTTGTCATCAGTTCCACGTTCGTGACCTTGTCATACCATTTCGATTGTTCTACTCTATGCAAGCACCCATTTCTGAATGTCTGTAGCTTTTTGGTTGTTGTTTTTGTTGCTGTCCATGCTTCACCCTTATAATTACTTTAGCAAAAAGTTAATGACCAGTTTCAAATGTGACCTAAGTCGGATATGAAGTAAGAGCGTTTTATTTTATTATGACGGATTCAACTTCCAGACAATATTGATGTTCATACACCCAACTCATAAATATCGGTATATGCGAGCTATTTTAAGACTGCACATGATTTCAAGCGTCATGGAGATTACATGATCTTCTTGACCCACCATCAATATTATAATGCAGTTTAAGAAAGCCAACGATATGTCTTCCATTTATCCTAACCTCTCGAGATTGTTCAAAATTGTTCTGACCTTGCCAATAAGTACCTGTGGGGTCGGAGTGGCTAAGAGGTATGGCGTCCGCCTCCAGTTCTAAAGGTGCCGGGTTCGATTCCCAGTTGAGGAAATATAATCTATGGAAATGTTTTTCACAACCGGTGGTCCTAATGATGTCATACTCCCCCTGGTCTCCTTGGTAGTAAGATCTGATGCCTAGCCTTCTTGGACAAGGGCGAAAAAATAGGAGGTCCCGTGTGCATGTTGCGCACGCTAAAAATCCCACGGCAGTAGGAAACCGTAAAGAGTAGGCCTATCAGGCCGCTGCGCTGGCAAAATTTAAAAATTAGAAACGTACCCACCACAAAAATATTTATAGAATGTGTGATTCCTATAAACACACATTGGGATTCTCGCCGGTGCTACGGAGTTCGTACACTGTGATGAGATCCTCCTTTTGTGATCTAAGGGGGGGAGATCAGAGCACTGATGGAGTTGTTCGTGTGCAGTGAAAATAGTCCTTAAAACCAAATCAAATCAAGCGCAGTTGGGAAACGATGGTTTAACCGTTTATTAAGTTTATTAAGTCCCTCCTTCGCCTACAATGGCTGAAGATGGATTGTCTTAGTTTTGCTCTCCGTTGAAAGGCAATTTGCTACTGAAGTATACTTGTAATTAATTATCAGACCTAAAGGTCATGTTATACTTGGACATGAACCCTAATATAACCGACTTGGCTGAACGAGACGCGCCTCGCCAAAACGAGGCAAAATTTTAATTCATTTTTAAAAAGCGACTGAAGTAGATTATAATAAAGCAATAGATAACTTCGTTTGAATGTAGCTTAGATGACAGAGGTTGTTGTGGTTGCTTCATAAATTATTCGTAATATTTTTATCTCATCTTTGACGTTGAAAATACGGAAATACCACATATTTTACAGTTCTCTATTTATAAATATTAGAAATAGATATCATTCAGTAAAATTGTTTCTCTATTTTAAATGCAAAATAATACACGTACCTGTTTTGAAACAATATCTTTTTTGTGTCTTTTTTTTTTTTTTTTTGGTACAAAATACATATGTATAAGTATATGTATCAGTATCTAATTAGTAATTTGATATGTGTTGTGCCACTTTGTTTTATGCGTTCGCTCCCTTCTGATGGCAGAACCTGGCTATGTCACTGTCCTTACACAGCATGAAACCATTACTACAGCTACCGCTTCTCCCCCCTGCTTTTGCGAGAAACTTACGTTAAAAAGTCAAGTGCTCTTGCACGTGTACTTTCTGTAACAATTTGTTTTACATGCCAGCCCCATGTACAACTTCATATTAGTCGCCATGTACGACATGCTTGAGTGAGCAAGTTCTATTTTTTCTTTGTCTCCACAGAGAGTCCCCGGGAGCCACACGAGATACAATATATTTCGTGTTAAATATTGCCGTAGTTTTGAATATGATTTGTAGAACCAGGATTTGGGACTGAGATGTCTTTCTTACTAATAAACTGTCAAACGAACGCGCCTGTAACATGTTTCACAAGCGTACATATTTCTTCTTGTTCGGTTATTCTGTGACTTTAAGCTTACACGTGGAATGTTTTCTGCTAGCTTATTTTTTGCAGACTGTGCACAATTATTCATTCTTAAAGCAACATTGATTTTGTAACTGGATACATTTTCCGAGATCATGTGACGATGCTTATTATCTGCATCTGTGGACCTGGTTAAGCCGGGGGCGTACGGAGAAGATAACACGGTGATAGTGCAGGATGGTTATATACACCTTCCCTCCTCCACCCTGGATATCACGAGACCAACCTTCACATGAAAACATTGGGAAAGAATGGCCAGGTGAGGCACAGGCAGACACTGAAGATTGACATGAAGATATTTGGCATTACATACGGGTAGACAGAAGAGCTAAATGATTTATGCTGCGAAGGAGTTTAACCCTGGGTAAAGAGAAGGGGTGCTTCTTGCAATTAAATTTATTTTGAATTCTGTAAGCATTAAATGTTTCAATGTTCTCAATAAATATGTTTTTTTAATCCTTTTACTCCTGCCACCAGGTTTATGGAAGCTCCAATAGCATGCATGTGGATTTCCCGTGGCAAGTAAGATAGCAGAGTGTACGATTGGCAGAGAGATTACAGCGCTGGCCTGTCGCTGTAAAGGTGCCGGGTTCGAAACACTGTGACGTCATGCTCCAATCTACCCAGCTGTAAATGGGTACCATACACTGCTCTTGAGTTTGGGGAGGAAAAGGCAGCGAGGAAGGGAACTGGTCACACACCTCTCTTTGCTGGACCTAATATAGTGAAGTCTGTAACACTTCACACAGTAACTACAATGAGATTACCTTTACCTTAGTACGATGATGTACCCATCTATTTTCCATAACTTCAACTACACCAGGCATGCACAACATACGGCCCGCGGGCAGCTAGCAGCCCGCCGGGTCTTGCCATGCAACCCGCGACAAGTTTTGGAAATAAATGTATAATTTTGATTTAGTTTTAAACGTATAATTATGTGAAAACCCCGTGTAATTCCCTAATTAAATTATCATTACCGAATTCATTTTGACGTAAGGCTTGCAATGTAAAAAGAGTTTAATACTCGCATTCGGTATCCATAGTTCTGAAAACGTTCAAGACCTACATGCAATGAGCAGTAGAAAGTGTAAGACAGAGAGAGCTAACGACAGAGACTGAAAAGACATGTGTATTCTTTCCAAAAAAAAAGAATTCTGTGCCCAGTGTTTCTCGAAACATTAGCTGTACCAAAAGAACACATCCTTCGGCGGCATTTTGAAACAAAACATCTTGTTCTCGCTAAATTGGTCCCAAATGAAAAAAAAAAGTTAAAGCAACAAGTTTGGAGGGAAAACTTTGTGGCGAACAGCAAATTTTCCAGAAAGTAAACACTGAGAATGAGATGGTTACTAATGTTGGCTTTTAAATTTCTAATAAAACTGCTCCGGCGGAGAAATGCTTCACATAAGGTGAATTTTTGTTTTAAAAGTGTATGTTGATTGCTGTATCAGATGTATGTCCTGAAAATAGGAGAATATATGAAAGCATCAGTTTATCACGCATGACAGTACAAAAAAGCGTGGGTGAAATTTCTACAAATCTATGTGACCAGTTAAAGGAAAGAGTGGGTGAATTATGCTACTAATACTATTCTGTAGCTCAGCGGTTTCCAACCTTTTTTCACTTGCGTACCCCTTGGTAGCCCATTTCTATAAATTGTACCCCTAATATTAGCAAAATATTTGAAATTAATATAGTTGCTGTTATTCAAAATTTATAGATTATAACCAGAAATAAAGGGGCCAACCACGGGATTAAAAAACAATGTAATAAAAAGGTGAACAAACAGTTCATATATTTTTACATTAAAAAAATCAGAAGTTACAATAAAAATTAACACATTTAATTTAATAATAATAATAATAAAAACGTTGTTATTGTTAAAAGTTGAAATCACTTTTTATAACACACATGTCACGTGACCATGACAAATGTTCCGTGCGATCCTTGAGCTTGTTTCGAGGCACATAGTTTTTTTAAATCAGGTTCAAGTGATGTAAGATACAGTCTCAATTCTGGACCTGCATTCAGTTTACTACGGAAGATCGGAGTAGCAACCTGACATAGACTTGGCTCCGTCAGTGCATAGTCCACAACAATTAGACCAATTAATGTCCTTTTCTTTGAAATAAGAATCAATAGCATGAAATATATCCTCACCTCTTGTAAGCCCTGACAGAGGATGACAAAGCAAAAGGTTTTCTTCAACTTCATTGCTTTCCAAATACCTCACAATAACAAGCAAAACAGCGAAATTAGCAATATCTGTGCTTTCGTCAACTTGAATAGCAAAGAATTTACTATTTTTAATTCTACTTATTATTGTCGCTTCAACATCGTCAGACATATCCTGCATTCTTCGAGAAATTGTATTGTTCGAAAGAGGGATAGCGTTCATTTTGCGAACATGTTCCTCTCCGAGCATGCACAGAACGGCATCTTTTATACAAGGAGAAATTAAATTCTCAGCTATAGTATGATTTTTACCACATTTAGCAATACGATAACTAATACGGTAGGAGGCTTCAACCACATTTTCGTTATCTTTGTTAGCTGACGACAAGTACGATGTCACATTCTGTTGTTTCGATAGGCGCTGAAAAAAATTACGTTTCTTGTTTTCATAACTGGGGTGTTTTGTTTGTAAATGCCGCAAGAGTAACGAAGGTTTCATGCTACCATTGGGTAATACTTCCCGACACACTACACAGTGGGGCTTAGCACAGTCCTCATCTCCTATAAACGAAAACCCTTACTTCATGTATTCGTCACTGTATTTTCTCTTTTTAGCTCTATGTAAAACAAGATCGTGTCTCATCCTCACTATAAACGAAAATATTGAAAAGAACAAATTATTGAAGAACGTGTTGGTATGTGCTCTATGACAGGTCGCACAACTTGAAAATAAATCTATGACGGAGTGTTAAAATGTGTGAAAGATAAGTTGGGGCTGGATTTAACATAATTGGTAGCCATTTGTACCGATGGTGCTCTAGCTATGTGTGGAGAAAATGTTGGAGCAGTTACTCTTCTGGAACAAATTATTGACCGTCCAGTAATCAAGAATCATTGCATCATACATCAGCAGGTTTTGTGTAGCAAAGTCTTAAAATTTAAGCATGTAATGTCAGTGGTTGTTTCCATTGTGAACTACATCCGATCTAGAGGACTCAAACATACAACATTTCAAAACTTTCTTGGAGATATAGACGCCGAGCACAGTGACTTACTGTACTATACTGAAGGGAAACCCGAAGCCTGTAAACATACCTTTATGTTTGTCTAATATTTATTTACTATACTGAAGGGAAACCCGAGGCCTGTAAACATACCTTTATGTTTGTCTAAAGTCTATTTACTATACTGAAGGGAAACCCGAGGCCTGCAAAACATACCTTTATGTGTGTCTAATATTTATTTACTTTACTGAAGGGAAACCTGAGGCCTGTAAACATACCTTTATGTTTGTCTAATATTTATTTACTATACTGAAGGAAAACCCGAGGCCTGTAAACATACCTTTATGTTTGTCTAATATATATTTACTATACTGAAGAGAAACCCGAGGCCTGTAAACCTACCTTTATGTTTGTCTAATATGTATTTACTATATTGAAGGGAACCCGAGGTCTGTAAACATACCTTTATGTTTGTCTAATATTTATTTACTATACTGAAGGGAAACCCGAGGCCTGTAAACATACCTTTATGTTTGTCTAATATTTATTTACTATACTGAAGGGAAACCCGAGGCCTGTAAACATACCTTTATGTTTGTCTAATATTTATTTACTATACTGAAGGGAAACCCGAGGCCTGTAAACATACTTTTATGTTTGTCTAATATTTATTTACTATACTGAAGGAAAACCGAAGGGAAACCCGAGGCCTGTAAACATACCTTTATGTTTGTCTAATATTTATTTACTATACTGAAGGGAAACCCGAGGCCTGTAAACATACTGTTACCACTATGTTGAGGGTTGTAGACATATAGTGGGGTACTTTTACTGTTGATGTCTGGATGGTGTGGTACAACAATATCAGTGAGGTCGGGCTTACGGGTGGCCGACTGATGTGTGAGTGAGTGACTGTCAATTAACGCGAATGTAAAAAGGTTCTGGCATTCCAAACAACATTCCCGACAATAATCTCTTTATCTTTACTTCAAATCATTATTCTCTTTAATTATCAAATTCCCTTCATAGGAAAACACAAATACTCCGGGACACACTAGCGAGAAGGCCCGACCTTCTCCAAGCTCTGCCCGCCAAAAACTCTCCGCCAACTCAGATGCTTAAAACAGTTCAGTCCATATCAATTCGTACAAGCGCTAACACGCAGCTAGAGATGTGAGCTGGACGCATCCGCTTTTCCCCCCTCCAACTATTCCATAGAACCTTCGACCAGGTTCCTATCATATTTTTTAAAAAAAACAAGCTAACAGCTAGTCAGAGCGCTGCGTTCAAAAAATCCCCGAGCATTCATCTCATCACAAAAAGTGTGCTTACAGGGGCGTATACAAAAAACCGACCCGTATCTACAAATCTTTTAACAGTTAACTCCCCTTAATAAACATGACAACACATACCTTTATGTTTGTCTAATATTTATTTATTATACTGAAGGGAAACCTGAGGCCTGTAAACATACCTTTATGTTTGTCTAATATTTATTTACTATACTGAAGGGAAACCTGAGGCCTGTAAACATACCTTTATGTTTGTCTAATATTTAATTACTATACTTGAAGGGAAACCCGAGGCCTGTAAACATACCTTTATGTTTATCTAATATTTATTTACTATACTGAAGGAAAACCAAAGGGAAACCAGAGTCCTGTAAACATACCTTTATGTTTGTCTAATATTTATTTACTATACTGAAGGGAACCCGTGGCCTGTAAACATACCTTTATGTTTGTCTAATATTTATTTATTATACTAATGGGAAATTTGAGGCCCTTAAACATACCTTTATGTTTGTCTAATATTTATTTACTATACTGAAGTGAGGTAGTTGAGTAGAGGAAGAGTGATCCATCGTTTTGTCGCTATGACAACATTCCTACAAAGTGAATAAAAAATATTTCCGGAACTTGAAAATGAAACCTGAAATTAAGATCTTTTTTCCCTGATTGATATTACATCACACGTGAATGATCCAAACATTCAACTTCAGGGAAAAGTTAATTTGTTTTTCAAATGTTTGACGCAGTCAAGGCTTTTTAAATTAAATTGAACCTTTTCAAAAGTCACCTGTTTAACGGAGAAATTTGTCACTTTCCCACAGGTGCACAACATATCCTTTACCAGAGACGCACTGAGTTAGGAGAAATATATGCACAGGAAATTGATGTTTTAATAAGATAGTAATCTTCACCGACTGCAGATCATTACTGGAATCAATACAAAACACCAGAAATGATAACATGATGAATGAGATCAGATCTCAGCTTAACATCATCCAAAGGTCATCAACCATTACCCTTCAGTGGTTACCCTCCCATTGTGGAATTGCTGGTAATGAGAAAGCAGATGCTCTATCAAGAAGTGGCAGTAAAATGGAACAATACAGCCATCCATTGCCGTATCGGGAAGCAAAAACCATAATCCACAACAAGTACAAAAATCAGTGGAAGGAGGAAGGGGATATATACAGCAGAGATGACCCAATACACCATCTAAACAGATACCAACAGACCACAATGTTCCGCCTGAGAACCGGCCACTGCAGATTACTAGGACATCTCTATCGCCTCAAGATATGCCACACAAATGAATGCCCATGCGGAACAGGAATCCAGACCCCAGAACATATTCTCCAGAACTGTCCAACCCACGATGAACCGCGACGTGCGACCTGGCCAAGGGGTGCTGAGCTCCAGCAGAAGCTATGGGGCTGCCGTGCCGACCTGGTAAAGACTGTGGACTTCGTCCTGGCGACAGGCCTGCAGATTTAGCATGACTACAAACTGAACGCAGAAGAAGAAGAAGCTGTTTTAATAGGAGAGTTTACCAAAAGACCAACTTTATCTAAAGCAGAAGATTTAAAGTTGAAGCTTGTTGAATATTTCGTTTCTGTGGATCCAGAAGAAGTGCAGATAGATTTGCATATGGAATTAAGTGAACTTCAATGTTAGGCTGTTTATCGAAATAAGCACAGAGAACGCAGCATATGTAATTTCTATAAAAGTACGGACAGTGGAAAATACAAAAACACAATTTAAGCCGCACTGAAAACCGTCAACATGTTTGGAAGCACATATATATGTGAACAAACATTTTCACTCATGAACAAAAACAAGCAACGTTTCAAACTCACTGACGACCATGTGTAAGACGTTATGAAAATATTCTCTTCAACTATGGTGCCACAATTAGACAAACTTGTTACTGAAGCGATATGAAATATCTCTCATTAAGTAAAAGAAGATAATGAAAAAATACCTATGCCCCCTTGTAATTCAATATATACATTTCATTTACCTATGATTAATAAATATGAATAAATCACTTTTTTTTTAATTTAATCGCCTCTTAAAAGAATACCTTCCCAACATTATATACCGAAGCACATTAAAAACGCACCACCTGTATAATCCAGGAACAGAGTGTGAAATGTAAATATAAGTGTTTACAAGTTTACATATTTGGAATCTTTATTAATTTTTCTATGAATCTATGCTGGTCATTAATTTGTACATTTGATTGTTATGAAATTCATTGCATTCTGTGCAGGCAAGGGAGAAAACCAAAAATGCAACCAATAAAAAAATTCATTCACACTATCCTCAGTATCTGGTATGTCCACCGTGTGCTTGCAAACAAGCTTGGCAGCGGCTCAACATGGAACGCACAAGTCTCTGAAGGAAATTCCGGGGAATCAAGTCCCATTCACGTGTAAGAGCAGCTTCGAGCTGTTGCAGATTAGCTGGAGAACCTTGCCTGTAGACTCTGCGTCCAAGCTCGTCCCACAGATGTTCTATAGGGGACATGTCTGGTTGTCACGTGACCGATAATTTATTTTACCATTTCGTGCCATATGTTATTAACTCTTTTAATGTTCCGTTTTCCTGGACATTTTGTATTTCTTTTCTTTCATTTTTTCACCTGGTCAAACCCCACCCGCGTTTGTTTACGTTTGGCTGGCTTTCAGTACAAAATTCTTCAACAGTTAGCGTAGCGGTGACGTAATGTTACCTAAACGCCCCTGTGGTCCGAACAGGGGAAATTTCTCTGGTCGCTCTAGTCTTTGATCACGAGCGGCTGGTACCCTTTGAGGCCTGGGTCACCGTTTCATCTTCGAAACAAGGGGGAGATAACAATCGCGGTCAGTCTCTGGGTTTTGCCCCTTAGACGAGTTAGAGCTCTCATAATATTATGCATTTCTCTACCTGAAGGAACTTTTTTGCGGTTGTTGACTTCTGATGTCTCTAGAATAACCTTTGTCTTACTCTCTTGATTACGCATTGCGCCGATACATCTGTAGAATCAGGTCATGCAGGTGTCCTGGGTGGCGTTGTATGTAAACATATAAATCTAGAAGAGTCTTAATAGACAAAGATATTCGTGAATATTTCCTGCCCGAGTTGGACCATCATGAGAATTAAGGCACTTTAACAACAGAACTAAACGTTAAGGCCTATCTCTAGTCATTTTTCGGGTTTCAGGGAGACCGAATCGCTAGAGCAGACTCCAGTCAGGCGAAGAACGTCATATTCTCTTCGATCTAGAGGGTTTCTGAATACCGCTAGCGTCACGAGTCGTCAACCCCGTTCCTGAATCAAAACCCCTTTTGTCAACGCCAAGTTAAGCTCACGCAGTGCAACGGAGCCAACGCTAAATCTGGAATCACCAAATGCAGTAGTAGTTCCCTACTCGCCTATTGGATTACCAGCCAGAGCTTTGCCGCTTCCAGAATATCAAAACCGCCCTGCATGTCTATAGCAGAATCGGATATCACCCGACTTGGTGTGCCTAAACGGGGCACTCAGCCCAAACCACAGCCAAACCAGTTTAAACAGGATTTACAGCCAAGCAAGCAATAGCGCCGGATAAGAGCGCCTGGGACTCTTTGTCCTCAAGTGACTTCTTCTGGTGTATTTTCTGGATACTTAAAACCTCGCACGTATGAGCAGCCATCTATGGACAGAGTTCCAGCCCCCCTCACGCAAGTAGCGGTCACCAACGTATAGCGCCAACAAGGAAAGTTTGGTATTTCACTTCATTCATCTTGAAGGATATCTATCTGTAAGACATTTTCTGGAGCTAGCGCCTTTGGTCCCACGAAAAAAGCGGACAGGCTGTCGCTCAGTTCGTTTATTCGGTCAGCAGGAGATAAACAGCGTCTTCCAGTGTTCTCTCGCGCAATTAGGGGTCACCAACGTTTAGCCCGACAAGGAAAGTTTTGTATTTCACTTCATTCACATTGAAGGATATTTACTTGTAAGACACTTTTCTGGAGCTAGCGCCTTTGGTCCCACGAAAGCGGACCCACTGTCGGACAGCTTAGTTATTTTCTCTGTGTTCTACAGGTTTTATGAGTGTTGGTGGTGTGTGTGTTTGTGGGTGTGTATTTGCATTATTGAAGGTTATTGATGAATATTTGATTATTGATGTAATTTATGCTGTGTATGATGATATGCATTAATTCACTGCTTTTCTTCATTTAATAAAGTTTACACATTTATTAATGCGCTGTTCCCGACCCTTTTCATCCATAATTAACTTGTTTTAGCTCTTTACTATAATCTCTATGTTTGATAAGAGAAAAGAGTGAGAGCAGGAGGTGCTTAGACAGTAAAAGTGAGTTGAGGCTTGGAGAGAGAGATCACTTTGATAAATCTTCTCCCAGGTTGTCTCAAGTCCATCTCCTATTTACACCTTTCTGTGTGTGTAATCTATAACTCTGTCAGTCCACTATCCCTTGTCGATTTCACTACTATTGTCCAACTCGACAAATACTCTACACTTAACTCAACCACGACACTGGTGATAGGGCAGGCCAATCAATCGTCACAATGTTCTGCTGCTGTAGATATTGCAGCGTAATGCATGTGGTCTGCGCACGTGCGTTATCCTGCTGGAGAAGCTTCCAAGTCTAGATAATTTGTGAACGCAGGAGCAACCAATGCATCAAGAACCTCATCTCGATATGTCACAGCATTAACATTTCCACGGAAGACGTGAAGAGGCAAGCGATGGTGAAAACTAAATCCTCCCCAAATGTGAATACTGCCACCTCCAAATCGGTTGTGCTGACGAACACAGCAATCTACAAAGCGCTCTCCACACCGTCGCCAAAACCGCATACGTCCATCAGCAAAGGATATGTTGAATCTGCTCTCGTCTGTGAATAGGACAGCATTCCACTGCAGTCTAGTCCATCTGACATGTTGCTCTGCCCATTGCAGGCGCTGCTGACGATGTCTGTGAGTCAAATTTGGCCCAACATAAGGTCGTCTTGCAGTAAGGCCTGTATCTCTGAGTCGTCTTATGACTGTCATTCGAGAGACTTGCCCAAGTCTACCCACTATTGCTCTTGCTGTTTGACTTGCCGGGAGAGAACGATTCCTTAGGTGACTCAGCACAATATGACGATCTTGCGCAGGGGTAGTAACTCGTGGTTGGCCACTCCGAAGTCTATCCCGGGCACTGCCAGTGGTTCCGTAAGTTCATTGAGACGTACAATAGTGCTGTGGTTGCAATTCATCCTTCTGGCAATGGCCCGCGAGCTCATTCCGGTCTCCAACATACCAATGGCTCGTTGGCGGTCGTTTTCAGATAGTCGTGGCATTTCAATCACATGTACTGGGTGTTTTGTCTCAACGGCCTATTTTTATACCGAGTGTACTGCCACAACGCATACACATTTTCAGGGTCATAGCTGTTGGGAATCGTGTTGCACGTGTAACTTTCATTGTTTTCATGTAGTCTGTACACAAACCCGTGGTTGAATCATGCACTTTACATTCCAGCAGCCATTCGCTCTCTACCTCATGACAAACACGGGGAAAATCCATTCCCACACTTTTTTTTCCAGCTTCTCGGCATCAGTATATATAATAGTGGTGCGTTTTTAATGGGCTTCAGTATATATTAAATGGGTAAAAATCGTTAGCTACACGCGAGATTTATCGCCTCTGCCCGTTTATTGGTAAAATCTGCGGTCGGTTCTTGAATCAAAGTTTATTTTCACGCTTTCGCCGACCGCAGATTCGTTTCGCTGTCGAGCGGCACCTTTTAGGTCCCGTCTCTCGGTGAGCAAATTGTCTCTACTGGAACACGAACAAAGGTTTGAAGTCGGCAAACGTGGTTAACGCCCCTTGGCATTCGCTTACCTCCCCCTTTATTCTGCAATTACCGTCCCAGTCTACCTTATTGAACTACACAACCCGTTGCCTCGCCCCCCCCCCCCGTGTTTCTGGGACAAAGCGCTGACATGGTGACGTAATCTAACAGCCGGCAGACCCCCTTTTTAAAGGAAAGACCATTAGAGATATGTGTAGCTGTATTAAATAGCGTTTGAAACAAAGACAAGTAGGCGTGGCCAAACTAGAAACAAGACAGATGGAGAAAGGCATGGCTTTTTTCGCGATAACCTGTGCAATGCTAATTAAGAAGCCTGTGGGAACCCATGTTGAGCGATTTGATTGAAAAAGAATGAGGGGTGCCGACGAGAATAAAGTGGACCGATCAAGGTTCTCAATTTTCATCTGTCACAGTGATCACGACATGGTATTGATGACTCTCAAGCTTAAACTCAAAAAGAACTATAATCAAAACCGATGTTCTCAGTTAGGATTCAATTTAGACAAACTGAAAGATCCAGAAATCGCGGAAATCTTTGAGGCAACTGTTGGAGGAAAATTCGCAGCTCTCAACTTTTTGGAGGAAGATATCAACTCAATCACAGAGAACATGAAAGACGTGCTCATTGAATCAGCAACAGAAATACTTGGTAAAAGAAAGAAAATAAACAAACCATGGGTTACAGATGACATTCTGAAGTTATGTGATACACGGCGGGAAATGAAAAAGGTTAAGAAAGAGGTTCCTGAAGCAGCATGGCAATACAGTATGGTGAATAAAAATATTAGAAAGAAAATGAAACAGGCCAAAGAAAAATGGGTAGCTGATCAATGTGAGTCCATTAATACGGGGCTAATAAAAGGTAACAGCAAGGCAGCTTTTGACACATTAAGAAGACTATCAAAACCCCAACATCCCAGGGTAACTGTCATAGAAGATAGCAATGGGGCTCTGCTCAATGAAAAAACAGATGTAATGAGAAGGTGGACAGAATATTGTAAAGAATTATATAACTGTAAACTCGACACTGACTATAGCATATTAAACAACATTAAGTGCCAAAACAGGGAACTCGGAAATGCAGCAATATTATGGGAAGAAGTGGAAGAGGCTATATGTTCGATGAAAGGAGGGAAGTCACCGGGTGTTGATAATATCCCAGCAGAGCTTTTGAAATATGGAGGACCAGATATAGTAAAAGTCATGACAACAATTTGCCAGAAGATATGGAGTACAAAAAAATGGTCAAAACAGTGAACGCAGTCTTTAGTAGTACCGCTTCCAAAGAAAGGAAATCTAAATATGTGCAAGAACTACAGAACCATTAGCCTTATTAGTCATCCAAGTAAAGTGATGTTAAGGATACTTTTGAACAGAATAAAACAGAAATCAGAAGAAATCTTGTCCGAGGAACAGGCTGGCTTTAGACCAAAAAGAAGTACCTCAGAACAAATCTTCAATATTAGATTACTGGTCAAAAAACATCTCCAGCATCAACACGATTTATACCATAACTTCATCGATTTCACAAAAGCCTTCGATCGAGTCTGGCATGAAGGCTTATAGCAAATAATGAGAAAATGCAATTTTGATACCAACATCATATATATCATTGAAGCACTATACAAGGACGCAAGCAGTGCTGTTTTTGCAAACAATGACATTGGAGAATTTTTCAAAACAACTATAGGAGTTCGCCAGGGATGTATCCTCTCCCCAGTGCTCTTTAATATATATCTAGAACATATTATGCAGGAGGCTCTCTACGATTATAAAACAACCATATCGATTGGAGGCCTACCTCTTTGCAATCTACGTTTTGCTGATGATATCGATCTTATAGCTGGAACAGAATCAGAACTTCAAGACCTTACCTCTAGACTGGAGAAAGTAACAAGAACGTATGGGATGGAAATTAATATAGAAAAAAGCAAGATATTGGTGAATAGCCATAAGAAACATGTTCCGACCAACATTACGTTAAATGAGCAAACGTTGGAAGAAGTTAGCACCTTTAAATATCTGGGGTCCACTATATGTAGTGATGGAAGATCAAGTAAAGAAATCAAGACAAGACTTGAGATGGCCTCAGCTACCATTACAAGGCTGAATGTGATCTGGTGTCGTGAGACATTCTAAATCCACATATATAAATTAAAAAGTAAATGTAAAGCCTAACGCATTAATTCAATAAAAGGAAAGAAGAATGGTAAAAGAACCGTGCGGTCACCATAGCGTACGCCTGTATTATAGAACGTCATGCTAGTTAAACAAGAAATCCCCTTTTTATGCTCCGTCTGCATAATTGTAACGCTTTCACGTTTGCTAGTAAAGCCTACTGCATAAAATACACGCGTTTCTAAAAAATAAAACTAGTACTATATTTCTTGTACGACCTTGAGAGAGACACTGCGTAATGACCTAGATTTAATATTCCATTAATGTCACTATGCACTACGTAAACTAAAAGACAGACGGGCTTAGAGAGAGAGAGAGAGAGAGAGAGAGAGATACGGAGGAACGCATGCAATACTACCACGTCTCGCGATATAAAATTAATGCCACCCCACGCGAAAGGCATGCAGGCTTGATTTTTTTCAAATAAACAGTGACAAAAAACACTACCAATACGAGGTAAGGTTTTAAAAAACATGGTTAATGCTTATTAGGAAACATGACACAATACTGTTTTACGTCTGAAATCCTGACATTAGCCTGACAGTACAGAAGACACCCCATCGTATAGAAGTGAGCGGGTGGTAGAAGAAAATACATATTTTGAACGCAGCCACTTAGCTCCATTAAACTTATATATTTGGGTGCCTTAGGACTTGCTGACAAAGAATATGTTAGGTGTTAAGCAAATAGTCAAATAATTAACAAATTATAGCCAAAATATTATAGTGGTGTTGTCTGACAAAACAGGATCATATTTGCTCATAATGGCGTGTTTGGACACTGCTTTAGAGGAAATGAGGCCACCACGTTAAATCCGATTTGATTGGCTAGAATAATATGTAAGGCGAAACATGATTAGTCGATGGCAAATACTATTTTTGGTTGTTAATGGCAACGATAGGAAGGGTACTTTTTTTCAAAAGCTTTTGTAAACATGGTCTCATTGGCTACACCATTTAATATAGTCAATTAGGAGCGTCAGTTCAGTGCCACTTTTTGAAAATCCAATTTGTAAAAGCAAGTGCGTTGAGATCCAGCTCATATTTTTCTAATAAAAGCCTGGGACAGAGGCAGATCGGAATTGTGCCATAACGCATCGCCAGTCAACGTATTTGTTTAATATTTCCGTGAATTGTGGGACCGTGGTACTAAAGTATTAAAGCAGCACCTGGTCTGAGTTTTGCTGAATCCAGAGGCTGATAGCATACTCCTTGGTCAAGATATCGACCAGTGTTGTTTCTCAAGAAAACTGTGAAGCAAGCGAGCATAGGAGACTGTTTCCTGCCGCCCACACAGAAGTTAAGATTACGTTGGCCAGAGCAGCTCAATCTTGTGTATACCCCCCTCTAAAAGTGACTTTACATAAAATCAAGAGGGACCTTTATTTGTTTCAAATAAAAAGAAACTGTGAACCTTTCCAATATTATTTCCACCAGAAACAAACACTTGAAGTCATGATGACAAACAACAACCTAGCTTGAATAGCCAGTATTATCTCATAGTACTACATCACTACTTACACACATAGTGTAATAATAATATATGTCAATACAAAGATCCTATCTATAAATTGTGTACATACAACTTGTGATTTCATTTGATTGTGATTCCTGGTTCACTTTGTAGTTGAATCAGGATATCTATTATTGAAAGGAATTAATACATATTTTAAAAGTAACACTTGACTTATTAAGATAGTCTTATAGAGTGTTCTATGTATGTGAGTGTCACAGTGTTGTAAAGTATTGTGGATTAAATTAAATTGTTTATCTGTCTGTTGGTTGTTGTGAACATACACTTCATCACTATCATAACTCTAGACATTCAACGTAGTCATCATAATATTCCAGAAGAAGTCTGACTGAGGTCTAAATATGGTAGCAAAGTAAGGTCATCTGTAATACACCACACTTATTAGATACAGATACCTTCACAGCTGATCTCAGTCAGTACACTAAGTCCCCTATAAATATTTATATCATCCCACTTTACCACATATATTGGGGGCTCGTCCGGGATTTTGAATCTTCTCCTATTATATATATTGGGGGTAATTCACTTCAGGGAATAATAAAAATTTAAAAGGTATCCTTGGGTGGAAATAAATAAGGTTGAGCTCTCAGTGCTTGTGGTTGTCCTTAGATAATTAGTTATAGTTTGACTTGTTTAGGTTAGACATTGTATAAATTTGCCTGTTAGACAATGGCCGACCTGGCAAAATTTCGATCTGCTGCTATGCAGGCTGCTAAAGAGTTAGGAATGGACGGGCAAGTTATGATTGCCTATGTCACTACTGAATGTGACAAATATATTGAACGTGAAGAAAGAAAACTTGAAGCAGAAAGAAAATTAGAATCTGAAAGATTAGAAAAAGAAGCCGAAAGACAGTTAGAAGTAGAGAAAGAAATTAAGAGGTTGCAGATTGAGGCTGAAGAAAAGAAAAAAGTTAGAGACTGAAAAAGAGCTTAAGAGGTTGCAGATTGAGGCTGACAAGGAGGCTAGGGCATTAGAGGCTGAGGCTAAGAAGTTACAATTGGAGGCTGAGGCTAAGAAGGTCCAATTGGAGGCAGAAAGAGAGGAAAGAAGATTGACTGCAGAAAGGGAAGCAGAAGGAAGGAAGGCAGGCTGCACAGAGGGAAGCAGAAAAGGAGGAGAAGAGATTACAAAGGGAACATGAGTTACGACTAAGGGAGTTGGAATTTCAAAGCCATGCTCCTGAAAATGGTGCCAGTCCCTTTACCTCTGATGCCTCTGCTAGTCAGGGAGCCTCAACCTCAGCTATGAACTTTCATTTAGATCATTTTGTTGAGAAAGAAGATGATATCGAGAGCTATCTAAATAGATATGAACTATTAGCTACCACGTATGGGTTAGAGAGAGAAAGGTGGAGCTTAAAGTTATCTCAAGGGCTTCGTGGTACAGCTTATGAAGTTTTCGCCAAGATGAGCAGAGATGATCAAGAAAATTATGACATGCTAAAGCAGGCTCTTTTGTTAAGATATGAAAAGAATGGAGAATTTTATAGAAAAAAAATTAGGAATGCTAAACTACTGTCAGGTGAAATCTATCACCAGTTCTCTGCACGGTTAGAGACATACTTGGAGAAATGGACTTCTCTGGGGAAAACCCAAGATCTTAAGGAAATGATCCTTATAGAACAATTAAGAGAGTCCATGGCTCCAGACCTGAGAAAGTTTCTCATGGAACAAGGTGCAGAGAGACTGGGCGAGTTACTAAATGTCGCTGAAAGGTATCAAGCAGCTCAGGCAAAAGTAACAAGTAATAAAAAGAAACAGGTAGATAATTTTAAGGCACCACAGAACTTTAATAAATTTGATCCTAGAGATCAGAACAAAGGTAAGCACCAGTTTGATAGGCCACGGTATGACAATAAAAATAAAACCCCACAATTCGATGAAAGGAAATTTGATGAAAGAAAATCTTTCAACCAAGGAAGGAGGTGGTGTAAAAATTGTCGGATGAACAATCATGATACTGACCGTTGCAGAAGGAACCCTATAGTAATGGCCACCCTTCAGGTCAGGTCGACCTCAAGAAAGGAGGAGGATATTATGTTAAATACCACTCCAGAAGAGATGAGGAAGGCGCAGGCTGGGGATAAAACACTCAAGCCTTGTTTCAGAAAATTGTCCCATGGTCACACACCTCCAGGAAAAGGAGACTTCTATATGAAGAACAAACTAATATACCGGAAGACTGGAACTAGATCCAAAGGTCAGGGACAGCTGGTACTTCCTAAAAGGTATAGGACAGACTTAATAAGGAGCTTACATGTGAAACAAGATGGGGACCATGACAAAATAGGTACCATCATTCAAAAGGTAGCTCAGAATTATTATTGGCCCAAGGCAAGGTGGGACATTGAAAATTTTGTAGAGAGATGTGGCATATTACATGAGGGAACACCCACAAGTGGGAACAGTGTTCAGGACCTCTACACGCCACGGGGCAAACGTAGGCCTGACACTGAAAAGAAAAATAAATTTAATAAAGTGGACCAAGTGGAATGGGAAGCCCCTTTTCACGGACAATATTCAATTGACTGTTTTACAATGGCCACTATGAAGCGAGTGCAAAAAGATGTCTTACCCCATGATAAGCCGAAAATCCCTCGATCGGACTTATATAAACTGGAGGAAGAAGATGTAGAGAGGAAATCTCTCATCAAGAATTCTAAGTGGGGAGAAAGCCCCAAGAAAAAAATTGGTAGCGGTCGATTTGTGCATGATGATTCTGGGAAGAAAAGTCATCACAACAGGGCTTCGAGTGCAAAGGACCTGACATGTGCCAGGAAAAATAAGTTTCAGAATTTAAAAGTCCATATGTAGCTCTGTTAAGAACGTGGACTGATGAAAAGGCAGAGGAAAATATTACATCCTCATACCAATATGTGAATGAGCTGACCACTCGTTTAAAAACTGGCTGGAAACTTGCCAATGAAAATTTGAGACAAGCCAGGAAAAAACATGCTGCCTATTACAACAGGAAAGCTAAAGACAGAGATTTGGCTGTGGGAGAGAAGGTACTGCTTCTTCTACCCGGTAGTCAGAATAAGTTACAAATTGGATGGCAAGGTCCATATACAGTTCTAGAGAAGGTGTCTAGAACAAATTATAAGATAGATAAGAAGGGGAAAGAAAAAATCTATCATGTGAATCTCCTGAAGAAATATTTGGAAAGAGAAAATCAGGAAGAGACACACTTGTTGATCTTGTCCATTGCAATGGAGATGAAAAAGGAACCACTTTCATCATTTGAATATCCATTACATCCCTGTGAGACAGCGGCACAGGTGAAAATCAGTACACATTTAACGAAAAATCAGAAGGAGAGAGTGCAACAGGTTCTAGATGATCATACAGAGGTGTTAACGGACCGACCGGGGCATACAAACTTATTGGAATATGATATGAAACTGATAGACCCCACACCTGTCTGTATGAAAGCCTATTCGATTCCTTTTGCTAAGGAGAAAGCCTTGAAGGAAGAGATAGACTATTTGTTGAAGGAGGGAATAATTTCACACAGTGAATCTTCGTATAGTCCCAGTGTGGTACTCTTAAGGAAACCCTCTGGAGAATATAGACTCTGTATAGATACAGGAGACTGAATGCTATCACATAGGGTCAGGTGGATCCATTGCCGGATACAAATCAGTTGTTTGCCAGGCTAAATAAAGCTAAATATTTCTCAAAAGTGGATCTGAGTAAAGGATACTATCAGATTCCAGTAAAGCCTGAGGTTAGACCATACCTAGCTTTTAGTACCTCAGAGGGACACTATGAGTTTAACAGATTGCCATTTGGATTGAAGAAAGCGCCTAGTGTCTTCTCTAGAATGATGAGAAAATTGTTGGATCCTCTGAATAATCCATGCATCACAAATTTCATGGATGATATCCTTATAGCAACAGAAACATTTGAGGAACACATTGACTCTCTGAACATGCTGTTTACTCGACTTAGAGAAGCGAATTTGACAGCCCGACCAACCAAATGTTGCGTTGGATGTAAAGAATTAGAATTCTTGGGACACACAGTCCATCAGGGAAACATGACCCCTGACCCCAAGAATTTAGAGAAACTAAAGAAAGCCCCGAGGCCACAAACCAAGAAAGACGTGAGATCCTTTGTCTCATTATGTGGTTTCTACCAAAAGTATATCAAAAACTTTAATTCCATATGTGCACCGTTAACTGATTTGACACGCAAAGGAAATCCAGATCGAATTACATGGACAGCACAATGTGAATTGATATACCAGGAATTGAAGGAAAAGCTCACAAGCAAACCTATTTTGAAATTACCTGACTTAAGTCAAGAATTCATTGTGAGAACGGATGCAAGTAATATCGGGTTGGGCGCGACCCTGTTACAGAAATCAGATGCACTGGATGGGGAATTAACCCCAGTGGCATATGCTAGCAGAAAGTTGAATAAAGCTGAAACCAATTATTCAACTAGCGAAAAAGAATGTCTGGCAGTAATATGGGCGATCAAGAAATTCAATATTTATCTGTATGGGAAGGCATTCAAGTTGCAAACGGATCACAAACCCTTGTCGTTTCTAGCGCAGGCTAGGCATGAAAATTCGAGGTTACTCAGATGGTCCTTACTTTTGCAGCCATTCCAGTTCAGCATAGAGTATATTTATGGAAAAACTAACCTGGGTGCGGATTTTCTAAGCCGCCATCCATGTGATGAGAATCACCGTAAGCACCAGGAATAATAATAAATTTCTCTATGTGTATATAGAATTATAGACTGACATATAACGTCTGTTTTAAGTGGGGAGAATTTGTCGTGAGACATTCTAAATCCACATATATAAATTAAAAAGTAAATGTAAAGCCTAACGCATTAATTCAATAAAAGGAAAGAAGAGTGGTAAAAGAACAGTGCGGTCACCATAGCGTACGCCTGTATTATAGAACGTCATGCTAATTAAACAAGAAATCCCCTTTTTACGCTCCGTCTGCATAATTGTAACGCTTTCACGTTTGCTAGTAAAGTCTACTGCATAAAATACACGCGTTTCTAAAAAATAAAACTAGTACTATATTTCTTGTACGACCTTGAGAGAGACACTGCGTAATGACCTAGATTTAATATTCCATTAATGTCACTATGCACTACGTAAACTAAAAGACAGACGGGCTTAGAGAGAGAGAGAGAGAGAGAGAGAGAGAGAGAGAGAGAGATACGGAGGAACGCATGCAATACTACCACGTCTCGCGATATAAAATTAATGCCACCCCACGCGAAAGGCATGCAGGCTTGATTTTTTTTCAAATAAACAGTGACAAAAAACACTACCAATACGAGGTAAGGTTTTAAAAAACATGGTTAATGCTTATTAGGAAACATGACACAATACTGTTTTACGTCTGAAATCCTGACATTAGCCTGACAGTACAGAAGACACCCCATCGTATAGAAGTGAGCGGGTGGTAGAAGAAAATACATATTTTGAACGCAGCCACTTAGCTCCATTAAACTTATATATTTGGGTGCCTTAGGACTTGCTGACAAAGAATATGTTAGGTGTTAAGCAAATAGTCAAATAATTAACAAATTATAGCCAAAATATTATAGTGGTGTTGTCTGACAACACAGGATCATATTTGCTCATAATGGCGTGTTTGGACACTGCTTTAGAGGAAATGAGGCCACCACGTTAAATCCGATTTGATTGGCTAGAATAATATGTAAGGCGAAACATGATTAGTCGATGGCAAATACTATTTTTGGTTGTTAATGGCAACGATAGGAAGGGTACTTTTTTTCAAAAGCTTTTGTAAACATGGTCTCATTGGCTACACCATTTAATATAGTCAATTAGGAGCGTCAGTTCAGTGCCACTTTTTGAAAATCCAATTTGTAAAAGCAAGTGCGTTGAGATCCAGCTCATATTTTTCTAATAAAAGCCTGGGACAGAGGCAGATCGGAATTGTGCCATAACGCATCGCCAGTCAACGTATTTGTTTAATATTTCCGTGAATTGTGGGACCGTGGTACTAAAGTATTAAAGCAGCACCTGGTCTGAGTTTTGCTGAATCCAGAGGCTGATAGCATACTCCTTGGTCAAGATATCGACCAGTGTTGTTTCTCAAGAAAACTGTGAAGCAAGCGAGCATAGGAGACTGTTTCCTGCCGCCCACACAGAAGTTAAGATTACGTTGGCCAGAGCAGCTCAATCTTGTGTATACCCCCCTCTAAAAGTGACTTTACATAAAATCAAGAGGGACCTTTATTTGTTTCAAATAAAAAGAAACTGTGAACCTTTCCAATATTATTTCCACCAGAAACAAACACTTGAAGTCATGATGACAAACAACAACCTAGCTTGAATAGCCAGTATTATCTCATAGTACTACATCACTACTTACACACATAGTGTAATAATAATATATGTCAATACAAAGATCCTATCTATAAATTGTGTACATACAACTTGTGATTTCATTTGATTGTGATTCCTGGTTCACTTTGTAGTTGAATCAGGATATCTATTATTGAAAGGAATTAATACATATTTTAAAAGTAACACTTGACTTATTAAGATAGTCTTATAGAGTGTTCTATGTATGTGAGTGTCACAGTGTTGTAAAGTATTGTGGATTAAATTAAATTGTTTATCTGTCTGTTGGTTGTTGTGAACATACACTTCATCACTATCATAACCCTAGACATTCAACGTAGTCATCATAATATTCCAGAATAAGTCTGACTGAGGTCTAAATGTGGTAGCAAAGTAAGGTCATCTGTAATACACCACACTTATTAGATACAGATACCTTCACAGCTGATCTCAGTCAGTACACTAAGTCCCCTATAAATATTTATATCATCCCACTTTACCACATCTGGAAAAGTAACATCAGTTTTCCTGTGTAGATTAAATTATACAAATCACTTGTATTATCTATTCTCTTGTATGGGTGTGAGGGCTGGACACTCACTGCATAAACGGAGCGAAGGATTCAGGCTTTCGAGTATAAATGTTATAGAAGAATTTTGCGCATTTGCTATAAAGAGCACAAAACAAATGTCTATGTTAGAGAGAAAATAAACACCTATGCAGGCCACCAAGAACCACTTTTGTCAGTAGTGAAACGCCGAAACTTGCCTGGTTTGGGCATGTAACTCGTCATGACTCCCTTTCGAAAACGATCCTCCAGGGAACAGTCGAAGGTAAACGGAGAAGAGGAAAGCAAAGAAAATCCTGGGCTGATAACATCAAAGTAAGGGAAGGACACAGTTTTTCCACACTTGTACGCATTGCGGAGGATAGAGAGCAGTGGATGACACTATCTGCTGATGCTTCCACCATGGCACCCCTACGACCCATGACGGGTTACGGGTTAAGATGATGATGATGATGATGATGATGATGATGATATATATATATATATATATATATATATATATATATATATATATATATATATATATATATATATATATATATATATATATATATATATATATATATATATATATATATATATATTTTCTCTAACCAGCGGCACTCGAGCTTTCCAGCTCTTTTGGCCCAATGACATGTCATTGCGAGGCTGGGGGGTTAGTGGACTTTCCTTCCAACCCGGTCAGAAGTCTCGCTCCTTCCCATCCACACGGGATTTATGTGCAGGAGCCGTTCAGATTATTCAGTCAAATTTCCGGTCGTAAACATTTCTTCAAACGCCGACGCCCGGGTTTGAACCATGAACATGGTCGCCAGTACAACGTTGTAGCCATTACACCAGCGCGGCTCCCCTATATATATATATATATATATATATATATATATATATATATATATATATATATATATATATATATATATCATCATCATCATCATCATCTTAACCCGTAACCCGTATATTGGTATTGGTATCAAAGATAAAGTAAAGGAAATCAAATATGTAGAATTTCGATGAATTTACCGAACAAGGCAGGAAACTATCCTTGGAAGGAAAATCTCTTAAGGATTATGTTCAGTCACAAATGGACTGTAAAGAGAAAAACTGGAAATAGAAGAAAGACTTGAAATGGAGAAATTCAAATTGGAACTTGAAAAAGAAGAAAGACTTGCAAGAGATTTTGAAATGGAGAAATTGAAACAACTAGAAGCTGATAAGGCAAGACCTTTTGAGTTAGAAAAATTACGCTTGGCATTACAAACCAGAGATCCAACTGAGGATGGAAGCAGCTCTTCTAATAAAGAGAATTATGTTAAGCTGATATTACCGAACTTTGTACCAGCTGTAGATGATATATCATATTTCTCATGAGGTTCGTGGTAAAATGCAATGAAGCTAATATACCTCAAAAGTCATGGGATTCATGCTTAACAGAATACCTCACAGGTGATAGTTTAAATGTTATTTTCACTTTAGATGAAAAAAGTATCAATGATTATGAGTCTGTCAAGGCAGTTCTATTACGAAAATACTTTCTTGACGAGGAAGGTTACAGAAAAAAATATATAACCGTATAACCAGATTCTAGAAAAGATTTTGGGGATTCCATATCCGACATCAAACTACGTATATGTCTTAATAGGTGGATTGACTTATCAGGTATTGATAAGAGTTTTGATGGTGTGGTTGATCTAATTCTACGTGATAAGGTTTTGTCCTCGTGTAGCGATGACAAGTTACCTTACCTTCATTATCGAAAACCTTCACGTTTGTTGCAGATGAAGTCACTGGGTAGACAGTACATCACAACACACCCAGATAAATATGTGAGCAAGGGCAATAGTGTGTATGGCTCATCGTACGCACACAGGACATCAATGTATGTCCCGTAGACGAAGTACTATAGATTCCATCACATTTCTGCACATTTATTTAGAGGTAGATACAATTTTGTGCGTCATAGATCTCCTTCACGGGGATACAACAGACATAATGTAGATCAGTGTGATGGTGGTCTCTGGTGCCGTTCCAAAGACACATATGATAAAAAATATTCTAGACAACAATACTCCCCACCTTCAGAGCGTCGTAAAGGGTATAGTTTCTCACATGAACACCCGGATAAACAGATGAGGCAGAATAATGATCATGATTTCCTTTTTGATAGAAATCATAACAAACGTACACATAGTAGGGAACGTTATCCTGCTAATTCGTGCCATTCACACGAGAATACTCCATCAGTTAATGATAATGCAGTTTAGATCAATGCGAATGCCTGCTGTGTAGATTTGGAAAATCACTGGAACTGCACAGAACGCAGGACGCTGTTTAAAAAGCAAATGTAGTCGTATAGCAGAAACTGCCATATGGAAGTGCAGGTGTTAGAGACTTCACTATACTTGTTCCAGATTTCTTGATGAGGCAAAGTGTTCAGTTCCCTTTCTTGCTACCCTTGCCTTCCTTAACTCTAGAGCAGGTACAAATTTACAGCTGGGTAGACTAGAGCGTGACGCTACCAGGTTTCTATCCCGTAACCCGGTAATACACCGCGAGAGGCAAGCTCTCTAACCGCTTAGCCAGTCGCTTGTTTCAGTTTAAAAGGTAAGGGTAACGGTGGTCCCATTACAAAAAGGTAACATTAGTTATAAACCTGTATTGTTAGAGGGTATTAAAGTACTCGTATATACACCTCCCCTTCCCCTCTTTTTTAGCCCACGGCATTAACTCATGCAGCAATGTTTGACACTTTTAAGTACACACACACATGAAGTTAATTACTGATTATCCAGCAGCAAGCTAAAACTCGTTTAGCAGATACTGCCGTAGGAGTGAAGTGTTGGAGACTTCACTATACAAGGTCCAGCATCGGGAGGTGGGGGTGACCAGTTCATTTCCTCGTTGTCTTTTCCTTTCCTAACTCAATAGACAAGGCAGATACCCATTTACAGCTGAGTAGACTACAGCGTGTCGATGCCGTGAATCGAACCCGGCATTTTTGCAGCGAGAGACTAGCGCTCTAACTACTCTGTCATTCGGGGAATCCCTGGAAGTGTGTGGGTGATTTCAAAAGCGTATGCAAGTGTAATGAGCCTCACAGACAGAGTTTCACTTCCAAATCTACATACTATAGAATTGTGCATAGCTGGTGGTCATTATAAAGATGACTCCAGATATGCCTCCATACATAACCGGCGGAGCTATAAAATCATCAAAGGTGCGCAGTGCGGGTGAGCTCAAAGAATAAGGTTGGCAGCGTGCTACCGTAGCCCAAATACATGATACGCTTTTGAAACCACGTCAGCGTCAATATTTATCTCTCATCTAGAACAGGTTTATGGTTTCTCCCATTATACAAACGACTACATTCAATTACATATTGTACCGAAGTCGCGCGTTGCATGATAAAAAGACATAGTCATGATGTTTGTTGCTCACGAATAGGTGACCATGTAACTATCTGAACGTGACGTATTACGAAACGCAATACATGGCACATGGAATTCGATTTGCAAATTATTCATTAGAAGAAAAAAAACCTGTCCGAACATTACATTAGTCGTGCATTTCCCAGGCATCTCGGCTATTATATATAAAAACACACAAAAAAAGACATTATCGATTGGCCGCGTGCGACAAGTTATTTTTTAGGTACGAGGAAAATTGCTAGCGTAGAATTCACAGCTGTGGCTAGAAATTTGCAATCCTCAGACAACTTCAGACAACTTGAACTTTGAACCAGATAAAGTGAATGGGTGCCCTAAAAATATGTAAAAACAATGCAAATGAAAACAGGTGCATGACAGAAGCATGGGTTGTGCATTTTTGCCCCTCTTTCGTCGTGCCACAGTAGGTTTCGAGGAGTGCCTATCTAATGAATCAAAACCGTTGAGTGTGTGTGTGTGTGTGTGAATGTGTTATGTATATGCGAAAGTTTATGTTCATTGTATGAATGTTACATTAAAGCTAGTGTGTGTATCTGCATTTCGTGTGTATGTGTTTAAAATGATTATGTTTGCATGTGTGTGCGTGTGTGTAAAAAAGTATGCGTGAATGTGTTTGCGTCAACAACTGTATGTATGCGCGACTTCAGAGCGTGCACATGAGCGTATGGTAAATGTGTGCTATAGGTTTGTCTGTAAGTGTAGGTACCTAATATATGTGTTCATCTTAGTGTGTTTACGGAAATGAGCATACGTATGACTGTGTACTTGAATAGGATTTTGTGTGTAGGTGTATGGGTGTATGTATGAGTGCCGTTCTCTGTGTGCATACATATGTGAGAGTGCGTATGCAAATGAGTGTATGTATAAGTATGTGTATGTTTATGAGTGTGAGCATGCTTATGTATAAGTCTACGTTTAAGTATGTGTATGTATATGAGTGTTATTGTAAGTATGTGCGTGTACAATAGTGTACATGTGCGTTCGTATATGTAAAAGATGTGTCCGTGTATGTGTGTGCGTTCGTATATGTAAAAGATGTGTACGTGTATGTGTGTATATCTGGATGAGTATATGTGTAAGTGTGTGTATGTAGATGAGTGTACGTGTAAATGCGTGTGTGTAGATAAGTTGATATGTGACAGCATTTATGTAAATGAGTGTATGTGTAAGTACATGTATGTAGATGAGTGCATATGTAAGTGCGTTTATGTAGATGAGTTTATGTGTAAGTACGTGTATGTGTAAGTATGTGTATGTATATGAGTATACGTGTAAGTGTGTTTATGAGTTTATGTGTAAGTACGTGTATGTGTAAGTATGTAGATCAGTATATGTGTAAGTGCGTATTTGTAGATGGAGTGTCTGTGTGAGAACGTATATGTAAATGAGTGTATTTGTAAGTGCAAGTGTGTAGATTACTGTGTGTTAGTGTGTTTATATAGATAAATATATGTGTAAATGTGTGTATTTAGATACATTTATATGTAAGTATGTATGTATTGTTGTTGTTGTTGTTTAACTATGGCTGCCGAGCTTTTCGCTCTTTTGCAGCCAATACTGAGTTGAGGAGTCCTTGGTATTTTCTACACGGTAGATCTAAGCTTTTTCTGTGGCTTTTCTGCCATTCCAAAACACGTTTAGTTGAGGTCATGAGCTGCAATTCCTCCAACTTGGCTTGCTTTTAAAGGATCATCACATCTGGTCCCAAGCCAGAAGGAATATGATAATTTGTATGAGTGTGTATACATACGAATATTAGTGTGAGCATGTATATGCACATGAAGCTGCGTGTGAGAGCTTCTATGTATATGAGAATATATGTGAGTGTGTACGATTGTGAGTGTGTGACAAAACGTCTGTAGGTTTTCTTTTGGTGGCTCTCTCACACCTTTAGCCACTCCAGCAGTTTTCCTTTTTTTTCTTCATTTTTCTCTTTCTCCCATTCAATTTGCTAATTATATTATTATTCAATTTTTTGCCCTTTCATTCATTATTTTGCTCTATGGTGGATCTAGTAAGGTGAAGTCTCTAACACTCCACTCCCCTACGGAAGTATCTGCTATGGGACTATTTTTATCTCTTACATTTTTGCTTTACAACTTCTCAGACTTATTTATGCTCCGCCGCACTCCTCAGACTTATTTACGTTCCGCCAGGTGAACTGGGATATTGTCGTAACAATACGCAGTCATTATCACCGATCAGTGGTAATACGTTTATCTCTGAGAGTCGCCTCGCCAAACTTTGATGGCAACGATCCTCTATTGACACAGGCTGGTCGTGCACGATCGGTTCTAAGGAAGCCAATAGTGTCCGTCAGAGAAATTAGTCTGCGGGAGTCACACGCACAGGTGATAATTAGATTATCGCATCCGCTGGGCCCTGTCCGTATCTTTATTTCAGATAAATCTGTCTGGCGAGTCAATATTGGCAATAAAGCATCTGGACAGGTAATCAGCGCACAAATTTGCTTTGTGAGGTTTCACTAGATGCCACCGGAAATATTACCGCACGATTTGAAAGAGGTCACGCGTTGCAATATTAAATTTAATATTTTAAACACGTGGGGAATTTTTTGAATTAAACATCCCAACCCACATAGCCAAAAGAGATTCAATTGGTTTGAAGTGAGCGCATTGAATTTCAGAGGAAAACTCGGCGGAAAGACCATCTGTGATCTGAAATGGAAACTGGAAATATAATCTAGCGAAATGAGAGACACAGAACACAGACAGCTTTACAACTTCAAACTAGTGACTCCCAGAAGCCAGTGAGACAGCGGACTTAGAATTCCTATTTTATAAGTGACAGATCGAAGTATTTGGGAAACTTAAAACCTTTAAAAGTAAGTCTGCCATTATAAATACAGAGACTGAAAAACATAAATGACCAGGACTTACAATACGAAGACTAGAAACCTAGGACTTTGATCACCCGTCATAAGAGAAACTTTCCCAGACCAAGTGTTTCGCAGATTCACCCGTCATAAAAGGGATTCAAAATTTCCAGACCAAGTGGTTCGAGAGCATACAACCTAAGTTGCTCGTGTCGATCCTAACCTGCGCGAGGAGATTGTGTATTACCAAAACTTTGGGTTCGTGGTAAAAGACTACTTGTGGTTACAAGTTATCAGACGGTTCGAAGTACTGAAGTTACTACGCAACTCGTGTGAGTGAAGTACACTCATCACCAAGAAGAGACGAAAACCACAGCGACAGGACTCACCTAGAGTTAAGTTTTCTTGTAAAAAGAGCGAAAGCAATGGACTTTGATAAATCCTCACCCACGTCTTCGTGACGAAAACTTGTAGTTACAGCAAAATTCATCATTCCCTCTTTATTTTAACACTTAAAGACTTATTCATTATTAAATTTGTTACATGTTATTTTAAAACTAAACAATCATAGTCGATTCGGTTTTTAATATGTATGAAAGCGAACGTTTAAGCAAGATTCTTTAAAACAAACATCTATATATACAAAGATATATTTACATCTATTGAGCCATTACTTATAAGAGGAAAATCGCTGAATTAACTCCGCTGAGGGCTTGAACGGGCTAAAAACCATTGCTTAACTTAAATCCTTCACAAAAGGCGACGGACAGAAATAAGTTAACAAATGTTCAGCTCTAAGCAACATTGTTCTTGACTTCTGAATTATCTTAAGAAGAGATATAATATATATATATATATATATATATATATATATATATATATATATATATATATATATATATATATATATATATATATATATATATATATATATATATATATATATATATATATATATATATATATATATATATATATTATATATACATATTTATATGTCATGGAAACTCGGAATTTTGTTAAGCGTGTCACCATACAAACCCACTAAGGTGTTAATTTAAGAGTGGTTTTCTTAAAGGCGGAAGGTGTAAGTCGGTGTATAATAATTACTTGAAAGAGTATTGCTATTTTATAAACACTGCGGATAAGAGCCTTGCCCCTTTTCTAACTAATTTAGTTTTTTTACTTACTTGAAAAATGATCAATCGGGCAACTCTTAATTACTTTGGGAAGTGCGTATAACCTTAAATCTTTTTCAAACATTACTATCTGTTACTAAATGTGTGGGTGTGTAATAATTAGGCCCTAAGCAGTGACCTCAGACGTAAATAATCGCTGCCCAATGAACCCGCCACGCAGCACGTGGCGAAACCCCTTTTAATCGATAAGAGTGCGGACTTCATTTACGAGCCTGACGCCTTAAGCAAAACAACGCAAGAAGAAGGGAGAGTGAAAACAGGGTGAGTGTTAGTTTTGGTTTGAATGTTCGGGAGTGAATAAATAGGCATGTCTGATACGTGTTATTAATAGGATATTGATTACTTGTTTGTTAACAGGGGCATTTGAACCATTCCTGTACCTGCCTCCTGCATAGCTCAGTACTACGGCGTACACTACTGGCTTCTTTCGCCATCCCATTACTTCGGCACACACAATAGCTGATTGCTACTCCTACACATCAGTGCAGAAAGTCAGAGAGTAGTGCTTAGTCTGGTGTACCACTGCGAAGTCGTCTCATTACATCTCTACTTTGCACGGGTAGTGCGTACCTGACCTCTGTCGTGGGAATTCATTTTCCTTGCACAAGTCAAGGTTAGTTCGATCAGATGGAGTTTATATATCGGGATTTAACCTCGTAACGCCCTCAACTGATATTTCAACCACACGCCAAGGGCATTAGAAATACATAAATTGGGTGCTCAGTTCTCTACATTGAGAACCTTAATCTACAGCAATACCACTAGCTGCCTTTGGGATAGGTTTTCTTTCCACAGCCTACAGATAGTCAATATAATGACGGAATATACATTGTCCTTAATTTTGTGGAGTATTTAGGCGGGAACTGTAGGACAGTATTTTAGTGTACTTGAGTATCGTGAGGTAGTGATTTCTCCAGCCAAGGAGGTATGTCCCTCCAGAGTAATTTAACCAAACAGTAGCCGCCGTCTTCAAACAAGAGGACTGGGGGCCGCCGCTATTAGTTAGATTTTTCTTCTAATATATGTGTATGTGTACTTGGTTGTTTGAAATGAATACGAGTTGTCTGTGCTCTTCATTGCATTGTTGTGATATGGGATCACTTGCCCATAAAAGCTCATGAGGTTATGATTTTATTTTAAGTGGATTTATTTAATAAATTTATGTATATTTTCTAAGCGCTCAGAATTCACTTTTTAATCAACCTGCCACTTGATGTTAACTTGTGTTGTCCTTACTGTAATAGAGTAACCTATTTAGCGGAGAGGACGGATGAGGTGAACGACATTCTAAACATCGTCTCGAGGATGGCTGGAAGAAAACATTAGATACCTAATTACGTATGTCTCTTCATATATGTATGTATGTACGTATGTATATATATATATATATATATATATATATATATATATATATATATATATATATATATATATATATATATATATATATATATATATATACATATATATATATATATATATATATATATATATATATATATATATATATATATTCGTTCTTTTTTCTGGTCTGCAGTTCTCTCCGGCCGTACTTACTCGAACCATACTTTCTAAGCACACCTTTTTCTTTGCTACTCTTTACGCTTTCATCGTTAACGGTTACCTTATCATATCTTGTTATACTTCGTCACTCATTATCTCGGTTTTGTCAAACCGCTCGATGTGTTTGTTAGATTACAGCGATATTTGTATTGTCAACACTAGATGGAGAAGTGAAGAATAAGCTGGGATTGCCTTTGCACAAGATGGCAAAGGGTGAAAACCCAGACGTTTTGTCGGCGAATGTAGATAACAATCTTTGATACGCGGACATGGGTTGCAGATGATTGCCACAAACCATTTCGCCCAGGGTTCCAATATGGACGACAGACGAAATTTGAAGATAAGGCGTCCGTTCGTTAAAAAAAAGGGGGGGGGGGGAACCAAATACACGGCCGATTTCACCGGGATGTCAGAAGATGACAATCTTGTTAACGATTAAGACACGAACAGTGATGTAACACTTCCGGTAGATTGACTTTGTTGTGATAATCAACCACGAGAAAATAACATCTTGGTTGATATTATCAATGATAGATCTGTGTAGTAGTGAGTTTGTAAACATGATAAGTAACAACGGAAGTTGCAAGACCTTATATGGGCATAGACTTTGAAAATACCATGTAAAGGGCAATATCTTTTGTTGTCATGTAGTAATGTTCTAGATGAGGGTAGTGGGAGGGGTGGGCCTACGAAAATCAGACATTAATTTGCAATTAGTTTGGCGTTTGAGATGCTAAGATAGACTGATCCTGATTGAACTTCTTTTCAACAATGCAACATGGGTGTGTGGGCAAAAAGGTTGCTTTTGTTCTACAGCATTGAAGGACAACTTCACTGACTTCCAATTTCGTCAAGGAGAAATCACAGACAGACAGGAACACGGAATATTAGGACCCAAGTATGGTACAGGACAGCCATAGGACTGGAAGTGAATTCTAAGATTTGAAGGGAGTAGCTCTAGGGACATCCCTTTGCGCCTTAAGCTCTGGGATCCTAGTTCAAGTTCACTCAGTTAGACTTCTAACCCGCGAAGAGACGGCATCTTAAATTAGTTGCCCGATAATATTCGGACGTTTCCTATGCAAAAGTCTTTGCTCATCCGATATCGGGGTAAGTTGTAATAGGTACATTTTATTATTTTTATATTTGCATTTTGACATGTAATATCTGCTTGTGGATTTACAGTGGCATAAGAGGCTCGAAGCCTCATCACTTGACACATGAACCACTACTGCAAGAGCTGGTGACTGCTTCGTGCGAGTTTCCTCACAAGAAACCAACAGTAGCCCCAGGCTCCATAGAGAGCAGGGAGTGGGTGATGATATCATGGTTTGCATATTTATTATTCAAGCCCTTAAGTAAATTTCATGTTATGTAGGTAAATATTTATATATACGAGGGACGGTCAAAAAGTAATGCCTCGTAAATTTTAATTTCATTCAATAGGCAAGAAAACAGATAAAATTGACATTGAAATGTAGCCACAAGTCTGAACTTCAAAAATTTATTTCTCAATATAGTTTCCGTTATTTGTTACAGTTTTTGTCCATCTTCTCACAAGGGCATGTATCCCCGCACGGTAAAAATTTGTGTCCTTTTTCCTACACCACTGGCGGACGGCGCGTTTAAGGGTCTCGGTGTCCTCAAAGTGATGTCCGCGAAGATCTTCTTTCAGTGGTCCAAACAGATGGAAGTCAGAAGGTGCAAGATCGGGACTGTAAGGGGGATGTGGTAATAATGTCCAGCCAAATTCTGCAATCGCATCAATGGTGCGTTTAGCAGTGTGTGGCGTGGCATTATCGTGCAACAGTAGTGCAGTTTTCTGATCTTTTAATGGGTAAAGTCGCCGAAGACGACCTCCAAGCTTCTTCAACGTTTCAATGTAACGGTCTGCATTCACCGTGTTTCCCTGTTCCAAGAAGTCGAGAAGAATCACACCCTTCTCATCCCAAAACACGGAGGCCATAACTTTCCCTACAGAACTTTTGAACTTCTTTCTTGTTGGCGATGTTGTGTGATGCCATTCCATTGACTGCCTCTTGGAATCTGGCTCAAAAAAATGAACCCAAGTCTCATGTACCCAACGTCGGACAGTGCTAACATCCACTGTTGAATCTCCATAAACATTCTTCAAACGTTCGTGGATGCGAATTGGGGTCTCGCCTACAGCATTGAGGAATTCTATGACATAACGTTGTTTTAACCGAACGTCTTTTGCAGCCATTTTTAAACTGTTACAGTGGTGCCACCTGTTACTGAAACCGGTTGGTAATGCTATACAGTGCAGAAGAGTGTTTGAGAAATCCTGCTAAATGTACAAATTGCACACCGATGCAGTATTTGCATACATAAAAAATAGGAGGCATTACTTTTTGACCTTCCCTCGTATATTTCAATTGCCGTCTTCCGCTATCCAAAAGCACTCTCATCCGACTCACTGGGGTTTAAATTAACGCTCAGGAAAGGTAACTTTTCTGAGGAAGACGAAGTGGCGGTTGGAAGTGGAGATCACCTGATGCTCGTTTCAGGAGACGCAATACTCAAAAAAGCATTCGTTTCCCTCTCAGTTTGTGGTTCAAGTTGCCAGCAGTCGACGTTAGACACTAGCATCAGACGGGTCTTGAATACGCTTGAAAACCCGCGTAGTTACCTCAGCCTGAATGCATGAGACGTGCTGCAGCCATCAGATTCGAGTTTTGAAGAGAAGGACCAGTCCAAATCACCTGTGGGAACCAACAACGGCTGATGTAGACGGCAACCGACCCCACACAGTCAGCTAAGTACATTAACAGCGTATATACGTGACATTTCACATTTTCTCCAATTTTCCACCACAATTTAATATCCTCAGATGATGATAAATATCATTGCATCATTTTATAAACAACTTCATTTAATTTATAAAGTTAACGCATAAGTGATTTTTAAATATGTTTACCTGTAACTATAAATCTATAGTTGGATTAATCACTGTTGAGTGAGTAGTATGTCTGCACCCGTATGACTCATATTCATACAAATATTTTTAAAATACATAACCATATAGAGCTATTAAAGTAATAGTTGCTGAATAACCTTCAGCTGAGGGCTCAGAAAATATGAATCAATATTTCCTCACAGAAGGGGCGGGAGAATAAAATGTTCAAGACAGCATAGATGATCTCAGTTGTTATGCTTGCTATTCTCTAAAATCCTATGATGCTCCCTAAAGTATAAGCCTCATTCTTCTATTTTTATCTCTGCCAAGAGTAATCTTGAGCGAAGGTTCATACAGTTATACGTTGTTTCGCCATTGTTTGACCACTAATGCGTAGCAGGGAAGGCAATACCGTCACACATGCTAATACTATTGCCTACCTTCCATATAAAGTAAATGTTACTAGTAACTAAAACGACCGTTCAATTTTTTATTTTATTTTTTCAAGTGTGAGCACCATAACAGAAATAAGCCATAATCGTCACTGGCTGTTAGATAATTGCTAAAATGGTGTATTTACGAGAAAATTCATCGATGAGTGGTTGAAAGAGTTTATATTATTAAATTCGCTGTTCTCAAACCTAAAGGGGATTTTTAAGTCACAGTATTGTACTCTATAATCGATACCAATAGTCATACGAACAGATCTTGTGTGAATGTTGGAATGTGTTATTTCGTTAACTTCTTCTTTCTGGTCACAGTATTGTACTCGCAAATTTCTCTGCTGTCTTCAATTTAAAAATGTCAGGAGGTGTGAATGCAAAAAAAAACATGCCCAGTATATTTCAAATGAAGGCATGCTAACATTTGAGACAAACTTTCAGACTAATAAATGCTCATTAAACAGGAGTTGAGAAGCATGGTATCTGTCTTTGATTTGGTCCAGGTTTATCATCACTATCATCATCATCATCATCATGTTACTTTTCGCTCCTTATGAAGCCACCACTAAAACTAGTCCCCTTGCAGGAAGCCTGCACAAATCATTTACGTGCGCCTGCTGTGCTGGTTTCTGTATCAATTTGCTTTAAATGATAACGTTGCCATCCTCATATACAAACCTCGTATTTGTGGCCTTGTACGTTTTACCTGAGGGAGAAGTCATCATATTCCTTTTCTCTCTGGGATGTTTTGGATTGTATTGTTCGTTTGTGCTTTTGTTGTTGTTGTATTTTTTTCATTACTTTCTCGTTTGTTTAAAAAAAAAACCCTACTTAATTGTGATTATGATTTAGTACTTTCAATGTATGCTGTTATTTTAAATTTATAATGTTGCATGCCTTTAACTTAATGCTTAAAGTAACATGTGAGAATGAAAGGATATAGTAAACAAGATAAGTGAAAGTGGAAGGGTAGAATGTTCGACGGGCATGTGCGCACAATTCTGAACCCTTTGAAAATAAAGTTTTCTCTCGTCAGTGACCACCGGGAAATACACGGGGCGGTCGAAGTTACCTGGAGAGTTAACGGACACTTGGTTTGTATTCTTGGAAAACAGTTGTGTAAACTCAATGCAATCCAAAATAATGAAACAGACTGAAAATCTGAGTCACGAGATTGCGTTTGCTGAAGTCGGTGTGGTTAGACCGAAGTACAGCTAAATATTTAGTAGGCAGATAAAATGGTTTCATAAGGAACTTATCAATGATTCATATCCTGCGCCAATATCACATTATAGAGATAAGAGACTGCCGTGGTACACGTAAATTTGTTTGTGCTAGTGTAGGAGGCACCATATGGGTCAACACGCACTGTACAATGCTTCCTACCGTCAGGTAGGAAACACTGGACACGTGATTCTTGCCTAGGTAGCAGGCACTTAACTCAGGCAGGAAGCACTGTACATAATTCTTGTCTGAAAAAAAAAAAATTTCTATATCGCACTGCGTTTTAGTTATCATAATCCATTAGGCAGATATTTCCACCTTTCCTTCCTTTATAGGGTAAAAGACTGGAGAGATAAAGAGTAAAAAATTTTTTATGTTTGCTTCATATGTTATTCATTTATAGTGTGTAAACAAATGTTATGAATTGTTTTCTAATTTCGTCTAAAATATATGGTGGGAAATTATTATTTCAATGTTCATTCCAAACAGGTATCGGTATGGTGCATGTAGTGCGGTATGGTGCGGTATGGTGCGTGTAGTGGGATCATAATTTGGGCAGTCAATAATAAATATAAGGTAAAGGGGGTCCCATTGCAGATACTGCCGTAGTGGAGTGAAGTGTTAGAGACTTGACTAGACTGAGTCCAGCATCGAGAGCTGAGGTGACCAGTTATTTTATTTTAGAAATTAATATTATTTTGCATTATATTGTATATTAGCATTAAGTAAACTGAACTAATTTTTTTAAATGAAACTTAATGAAAAAAATAAAATGAAGATCACTGAAAATCAGATGTGAAAATTGTCAACATTAAACAAAACAATGATTTTTTTTAAAAAGCTTTCATAAAGATTCGTGTGTGTGCTTTTTTATGTGCTCTTGTATCGTAATTCAACATAGCTAGTTATCTACAACAACTTAACTCGATTACAATTAAACTTATTACGGACGAAAAAATAAGCTTCGTTGCCCTCTCCGCTATAAGTGTTCTGGACACAGAAGATTTATTTCACAATGTACTGGCGCAGTCATTTCACTGCACCTTTGTATGGACATGAGGTAAAGCATACATAGGGGCGTGAGATGGCAGGGAAAGCAAACCCGTAACAATTTCATGTTGAAATCTGATGTGTGGGGCCGAAAAGCGCAGATATCGCAGCTCACATGTAAACAACGACGCAACGTAAGCCTACATACCGCTCAGAAAAGGCAGCATGTAAGAGTGAGATATCGTTGAGCGAACGCAAATAACAACACATTTCACAATGGGAGCAGATGACGTTATAAATTATTTGACTTTTTCTATTAAAGTAAAAAATAGTTTTTAATGCTCGTTGGTAAAAGTAGTTACTAAGTAAGCAATATATATATATATATATATATATATATATATATATATATATATATATATATATATATATATAATATATATATATATATATATATATATATATATATATATATATATATATATATATATATATATATATATATGTTTAACATATTTTTAACTGACGCATACTGATTTTCGTTGGTTAGATCTATATGTCGAAGGAATGTCATCTATCCAGTTTTACTTTATTAATTTTCTTTATTTATACAATGCCAAGTAGAAAAATAAACGCAATAATCATGTATTCTGGCCTTGGTTTTCCTGGCACATCCATTTCTCAATACATACAAAACTGCATTAATTATATTTATATAGGGATTTCAGATTTTCTTTTACCTTTAAAATGTTAAGTCCTTCCTACCCATGTTGAGTGCTTCTTACCTAGCAGGTAAGGTTCACTTTACAGTAGGCGGTACCTAGGTACCGCTCACTGTGCAGTGTCCGCTACCGTCAGGTAGGAGGCACTGTACAGTGTTTCCTACCGTACAGTGCTTCCTACCTGCTACACCTGTATAGCAGTGACGTGTTGAATAAATGTGTCAGTCGTGTTTTGTTTTTTTCTTAACCAGTGGCACTTGGGCTTTCAGCCCTTCGGCCCTATGACATGTCATTGCGAGGCTGGGGAGCCTGTGGACTTTCCTTCCAACCCGGTAAGGAGCTTCGCTCCTTCCCATCCACAGAGGGTTTATCTCAGGAGCCGTTCAGGTTATTCAGTAAAAATCCCGGTCGATGATACTTCTACAAATGCCCGCGCCCGAGCTTGAACTTTGAAAACCTGGTCGCTAGCGCAACGTGGTAACCATTACACCAGCGCGGCTCCCTGTCAGTCGTGTATCAACGTGATATTAGTAATTAAAAACCCCAATCTTCGTATGTTACCGTGAACTGATTCATAAAAAAATACTCAGTCTGTTTTACCATGAAGTGATCAAGTTGTCCTCCACATACCAGTACGAGCTACCGTAAGCTCTCCAATCAGAAAACAAGAATGTTTCGTTAAGCGTTCCAATTTTAAACAAGCTATCATGTATTACTAGCTTTATAACAGGCCTTCTGTGGTGCTGGCTCCATGTTAAGTAAGGAGCACCGGTGGGATAAACGAAAACAAGTAACGCGACTTACTAGGCCAAAGAGAATAGCCTACGCTTTGCATCAAATGGACACAAAAAGAAAAAACATTACTATGGTGGTGTCCAATACAGTTTAAGTCTGTTACTGTAAGAGTTCCATTTACAGAATGTTGAAATGAGGTGTCCAATAAGAAGCTTCAGGCATTCAGCGAGGTTTACGATTTTTGTTTAAAAACGTCATGCTTAAAGTGAGAAAAGAAAGAAAGAAAGAAGCTGCTCTGATTTTAGAACATATGAGATTTTTTTTTGCTGGAACGGTTTCCCCACTGCCCCCTCCACATCCCCTCCCCCCCTTACCCACATCTATCTGTGTGTGAAGTTGTGTGTTACCGTCTCTACCTGCCACTTTCTGACAGGCGCTGACTGCGTTGCACGTAATCTTACAACGCATGCGGTTGTGCGTCGTGAAAAGTTGGAATATCCTTCCTGTGTATTTGGCAATATCTTGTATGTAAACTTCAACCAACCCTTCTACTTCTAGACATATTTTTCGCTGTAGCTCGTCAACCATGAAGATGGTTGGTTAGTTTTCAAGAGTCAATCCATTTGAATCGTAATTCTTCCACACCAATATTAAATTCATTGCCGGTTTGTTAAGCGAGTCGTTGCTGTACTAGAGTTTCCCTAGCACTGTTTGTGACGCACGGATCCACTGTATGGCAACCACAACGACCCTCCTCGTTTCTGTTTCTTGTGTCTTCCTTTTCTCCTGTATCATGGAAAGCGCTTTTTCTAGTGTTGGGAAAATGACGTTTGATTGGTCTCGTTTTAGTGTCATAATTCTTCGCATTCTTTCTGATTTTATATATCCCGTTTCCTGAGACATGACGTCGTTTTCGTTTGAGGTTCTGTCTCGGTTTTCTCTCTCCTTTCGCAGTTTGTTGTTTCAAATCTCTCATTCGTGCAACTTAACGATACTTGTGTAATTACCAACATCCTCGGTATCCCTCCGAAGTTGGTACATTTTCTATTGTTATTTGGAGTCTTGGAAATAAAAGTATCTACACTACCGTCAACATACCAAGCATGTCGTAATAATACCCGACTAATGAGGACTGCGCACTTGCGTTTAGTCTCCAATTCGTGAAAGATTGAGCTGGTATTAAACATTGCACCAGTGTGAAGGAAATGACAAGAACAGACAGACGGCTACCACTGGGAAAGAAGTAAAGAAGACCCTGGCAATGAAGGAAGGCACACGCCGAGGCACTTGTTGCTAGAATAGAAGATCAGTCCTTGTATGAAATCCCCATGTAAAAGAGGTACGAGGACAAGAACTAGACAGACGGCTACTAAGGTTTTGTCTGGTGTCATCACAGTACAAAACAGCTTACTATGAAGATGTACGTTAATGATAACTGCTGCAATTTTGTTATATAAACAATACAGGTAACAGGTTACACAAATGCTGATGACCGCCTAAAGATGTTATATCCTTTTGAGATATACTTTTACATAGCCATTCTGTGTTATACACCCTTAGTTTTATCGAAGTGTAGGTTTATTGCTGTTGCTGCTGCTGTTGTTCCTGTTGTTGTTGTTGTTGTGGTTGTTGTTGCTGTTGTTGTTGTTGTGGTGGTGGTTGTTGTTGTTGCTATTGGTAGGTCTTCGATAAGTACTGTGCGCATGTTAGCAGATGAGTAATGGTGGCCATTCATTTAGTCATATACCAATATCTAGTGCAGAAACGGCTTAAACAAATTAAAATAGAACGTTTATAACAGTGGCTGACGACATGTATACCCCTGGGACGCCCCGTGTTTCTAGTGTATCAATAATTCGAAAAACTGACTCCATACACATTTTTATTTTGTTTACTTTACCTTTTGCTTTTACAATCACCATCTTCCTTTCCCATTTCACTCCATGTGGAGCATGGAGCCACAACTTCTGCTAGCCCCCTTATATGAAGCCTGCACCAAGTATTCACATGCTCTTGCGACTGGTTTCTATAGCAATCTGTTTTACAAGAAGATATTCTCAGCTTCCTGCACAATCTCATATTAACCGACACGGTTGAGGGAGCAATAGGCCTATTCTTTCTTTATCTCATCACAGACCCCCGGGAACTACACGGGTCTTCCGCTGTTACAGTGGCTGCCTTAATAATTTAGTTCAGAAACGGATTGCACGCTATTCTCCTGCGTAGATCAAGAAGGAGCCAAGCAACGCTAGCTTTAACACAATGAGCTCACAGTCGGTTGACGAAGAATTGTGATAAAAAATTAACGTGTTTAATAAATTCTTCGTATAGTCAATGAAAACCTGATGATGAAATAAATCAACTTATGCAACATTGTGACAGAATTTCCCATTCTCTTTTCCTAGCATTCATTTTTATCGCAGATATTGCTCCGCTACGTCTCATTTTCTGTATTTAATTACTGTTTACACTTCCTTCCCTCAATTCTTGTCAAGTCGGGATTTCAGCGACCAACTTTTGCTGATTAGGGTAATCAATCACTTTCGTTTGAACCCATATTGACACCTGAATCTGTGGAGTGAAATGTTGTAACACATTTCCGAGCAGACAGTGGGTAGGAGCGCCAGATTAATAAGTAAACAACTTTGGGATGACCACAGTCGATTATCTTATCAACTGATAGTTCTGTCTAACTAGTTTATTGACTGTTGGCTAGACCAGGTAAATGAGATAATCCTTTCTGGACAGACTTGCCGGAGAAGAAGTATCCATCTTGAAAGAGATTATCTATAACAGATTGTGAAGTCGTGAGTGTAAACATGATCGGTAATAGACGGAAGCTGGCATCCCTTATATGGAGAGGTGACTTGAAAACAACATATTTTATTTTTTATTTTTTTTATTTTGCGGATGTCACGCAGGACTTTTCCGTGAGAGGTAAGGGGAATATCTTCTTCTTCTTATATCCATAGCCGCCGACCGTCAAAGCAGTCAGTGGCCATTACGCCTGGTGGCGTCTTGTAGGGCAGCAACAAATTGATTACACTTTGCTCGGTCGGTGGCCATCCTTCGTACAGTGCCCCAACTCTGGTTCATTCTTTGCATCTCAGCCTCCACAGTCCTCCGCCAAGTTGTTTTCGTTCACCCTCTCTTTCGTTTTCTTCCGGGGTCCATAGCATAGCTGTTCTTGTGATGACATCAGGGTCTCTTCTGAGGACATGGCCAACCCAATTCCAGCGTCTGCCAGTTATGATGGTGTGCATGTCCTCTTGCTTGCTCCGAGTAAGCAGTTCTTGGTTGGTGATGGTATTCAGGAAAATTTTTCTTAGGCAAAATAAGGGGCATCCCTGTCGTACTCCTGTCTTCACCTCAAAGGTTAAGTTGCTCTGCCCAACGCTACACGTAAAGTTGGCATAGAGGCTTTTTGTGATTGACACTATGTAGCTTGGAATTCCATAAGCCCTCAGTATTTTCCATAAACTGTCCCTATGTATACTGTTAAAGGCCTTATCAAAATCAACAAAATTAATGTACAGCTGTCTCTGCCATTCTGAGCACTGCTCTATGATGTTCCTGCGGGTAAATGTATGATCTGCACATCTTCTGTTCTTTCTTAATACTGCTTGAGATTCTCTGTATAATTATCCTGCCTAGTATTTTGCTGGGAACTGAGAGAAGAGTGATTTCTCTCCAATTATTGCAATCTGCAAGGTCTCCCTTCTTGGGCAATTTGACAATTATTCCTTTGTTGCACTCCGTTGGTGTTGTCCCTGTTTTCCAGACTTGTGCAAATAGTGGTTCTATTAGTTCTGTACTAGCTCAGGGTTTGTCTTAAACAGCTCTGCATTTAAGTCATCGTGGCCGGGAGCTTTTCCATTTTTTAACCCTTTGATTGCCGTGATGATTTCTTCCTTCCGTGGAATGTCTGTATTAACATTCAGATCGTTTTCAGCCTCAGGAACATTCAACTGTGTCACTGGTGGTTCCTTGTTCAGAGTTTCTCTGAAATGCTCTGCCCATCTTGTTTCCTGTCCCTTTGCTGTCGTGATGAGATTTCTTTCCTTTTCTCTTACTAATGTAATATTGTTTGCACCTCGTTTTCCGCTGATGGAACATACCCCACCAAAATATACGCAAATTGCATGCTATTGGCTTGGCATTTGAGATGTAAACATACAGCATTTCTGATTGGAGCCTTGTCTTATAGTATCAATCTGGATGCGTGCCGAATGTTGCCTTATAATTTAGCGCCTTTTGAGTTCACGGCATGTGAAATTCAACTCGTCAAGAAGACAGCTAGACAAGCAAGAGTAAGGAATAGGATTAGGATTCCACTTTAAAGGAGAGGACAACGTGTCTGAGCATCTTGTGAATTTACACAACGACAACTCTACATTTATTAATACGGAAAGCCTGGAATTCTAGCAACCTCAACACTCAAGCTGCATTAACTATTTCTCTGAGCAAGAGGTCAGTATTCCCAAAGATATTTTATAATTCTATACTTTGCATTTATTAACATGTGAAAATTGCTAGTGGATGTCCAAGTCATACGAGGCTGGCAACCTCAGCATATAGAATGACAGTTTCATGAACCACCACTGCTAAATGCGATTTTCTCATAAAGAACCAAACATAGAGGTAGTCCCAAGTTCCATATGCAGCAGGGAGTGGATAGTGAGAGAAGTGATGTACATACTTATTATATTAACCTTTTTAACCAGTGCATATGTAAATGTAAACATGTTCAATATAAATGCAATGGATGTTTTCCACTCACTGGGATTAACATTAATGCTCAGAGAGGGTAAAGTTCTGAGGCAGATGTGATGGTGGAATTTAAAAAAAAGGGGGGGGGGCTCTGGATTTTGTGTCAGGAAACCGAATACTCAGGAGGGTATTTGTTTCTCTCTTACTTCATTATACTAGTCAGTGGTACCAATTGTGGTGCTATCTGTGAAAGAAGTGTGTGGTATAAGTGGCCCTCAGTCAAAGCTAGACACCTACAGCAGACGGGTCTTAACAGACGCTGGACCATCTTCGCTATTACTCCACAATACTGCGAGGGACGTGTTGCGGCCACCAGACTTAACCAGTGACGAGTGTGAACCTGTCCACGGCCTGCAAAGAACAATCATCTACTGGAGCCGAAACCAACCGACATCTTACTGGCAGCTAAGTACCCATTCAAAGCTACCAACTGAACTCTCTAATAACGAACTTTTTAAATCAGACCTGTGATTAAATTTTAAAGACTCTATCTAATTCACCCCACCTTTATTTATTTTACATTTGTTAATGTGGTGGGGCGCTGTTTGAATATATTTTGTGTTCGTTTATTATTATTATAGGTAAATTGCTACCCCTGTCCACAGTTAATATATATTTGATTGCTCCAGCGGTCGCTCATAGTACTGCTCGTTATCCCGTTACATCCCGGGTAAAATCTCTCACTTTTCATAGTTTTGTTCCCTCTATCACAACACGCATATAGGTTCTCTACCTGACCAATGAGGAACTAAAACAGTCTTCTTTTCAAACGAATTCGACATCTTTTAATAACTGAAATTCTTTGTAGCATGCATACTCGTTATTCATGATTAATCCTTATTTATTAATTTTCTCCGTACATATTACTTTTAATTCAAGAGTATTCATGCTCTTGTACAAACCCTCTCCTGTCAGAAGGTACACACTTCGTAGTAGGTCCATACTGGAACTTAAAAAGAAAACACAGCCAAAAACCACAGCTGTCACAAAGTGCAAGGTTTTACTTCACCTTGGCCATACACATATCAACACAAACTCTGACGTCATTTTCCGGTGCGCCTCATTTTCAATAAATATCCCAAATAGTGCCGCATTTATCAGCACTAACTCAAACTCAATAAATCTAACATGTGGTGTGCATGGGCAGACATCACAGTTAACGATAATTGATTATTAAATTTGTTATCTGTAAACATAAAATTGATAGCTGTTTTAATCATTTTTTTAGTGAACCGCACCCGTGTGTCTCAGTCAGTTTAAATACTTATAACAGAGCTATTAAAGTAATATTGTATTGAGTTAAATCAGTTGGGGGGCTCACCAAAACGAGCAAATATCTTTACTCATAGAAGGTCAGGAAAGATAACAAGTTTACACGGCCTGGATCCTATCAGCCGTAGTTTTTGATTTCTTTACATTCCTATGAGGCTCCCTAGAACTGAAGCACCATTCTTCAATTCACATCTCTGACAAGAGTAATCTTGAGCTATAGGTAGATACCTTAGAAGACCCTCAGTAGATACTCTGGTTTGGTCACTGTTGGATCATCACTGCAGAGAAAGGGGAGTAAATCCCGTGACAAACATTCGGTATTCCTATTGTTCTGCTCCATCATTCTCACTCTTCAACTAAACAAATAAAGAGGGGAACCCGAGGCCTGTAAACAGTAAATAAATAAAAATTACACACATAAAGGTATGTTTCAGTCACTCGTGAGAAATAAAGAAGTAGAAAACTAGACAACAGAAAAACAACAGAAGTGAGTGGCTTACCGGAGAATCGAACCCAAGACCTTCCGAACGGCACCACCGCCTAGCTACGGAAGCGAATAACACTATCCTCCCTGACAACTAGGCACCACGTGGTGCTACTCACTTCTTTTGCTTTTCACTATCCAACTGTGAGATATGCTACAAAACGTTGGCTACTTATCAACGTTCCATAATGTTAAACACAGCCCATAGCAAATTCTGATGACACACCTGTTTATAGCATAGCCCGCAGCAAATTCTATTGACACAGTTTCAAATATCAGATTCTTTAACTCTGGTTACATAATGTTTTATATTATATATTACTGGCAGTGATATCCGGAGTTGTCTGGGATAACAAGTAGCCAAAGCTTTAATATGCTTTCCCCACAATTAACGAAGAGACATAATAATTGGTTAAATATTTCTGCATTCTTTATCAGTGCATGGTCAGAGCTTCACAGAAAGATACATGTACATAATTAGGAATTATTAACATTGTTACTGAACACTTCAGTATACACAATGTTGCGCGTCCTTCCAGTAGATGTATCAACAAAAAGATCATGTGAACCTCCAACTCTTGAACATCTTACATACAGTTATCCATGGGAAAAGCAAGACTCCTCCAGTTGTAAGCCATATAGATCATGTTTATTTTGAGTCAAGTAAAAATATCTCTAGGGTTTACCGTCCATTACCACCATATAGATCATGTTTATTTTGAGTCAAGTAAAAATATCTCTAGGGTTTACCGTCCATTACCACCATATAGATCATGTTTATTTTGAGTCAAGTAAAAATATCTCTAGGGTTTACCGTTCATTACTGTGGCAGATTATGATAATTGATTTCATGTATCTATTTTCTTTATCTTCATTTGTCTTTTTACCTAGCTTCACCTACGCCTGTTGGGTTAACATAAAAACCTATTACTCAGAAATCTGTCCCTCTTTTCTCATTTAGCATGCATTTAATGCTGGTCGCTATACTTCTTTGATGAGAGTCTACCAGAGACCTATTAGCTAACGTGAGCTGTAATTTTAACTCCAGCGCCAGAGATCAAATCGTTGTAGAGATCAGACAGCAACCAGATTTGAATAAATTTAAGTAGATCTTGAGAACCTAAGTGAGAAATCTTTATTACATTTCCCTAAATCCGTTCGTTTGATAAGTAATTAAACACGACGAATCGGGAGATCTAAAGAATTGCTCGCTTGAATACGAGCAGAGAGACGAAGGAAACTCATACTGATTAGCGCATTGCCGATGTCTGATCGAAGCGAGAACGAAGATCCTGGGTGTTCGGCTTTGAATTACGTATAAGCCGAAAAATGAACGTAGAATGTACCGTAGGTGTAAACATCTGGTAGGGTCTGGTTTTGGGGGGATAATTAACTATCTCCTTTCATCTTTTAATATATATACCACAGAAATCTAACTCAATTCATCCAGTACCTCACAGATTCCTCTAGACTTACTAGCTTCGATTCTAGAATACTTGTAAAAGTGAATTTCTTAGTAGTCGTTTGAGATAAGTCTTAGTAGCTCGGTGTTGAGGTAAATACTATTCTAGTAGTTTGAGTGATTTAATCTTTTTAAATCGTCAATTATATTTTACTAGTTATTTTCTGTGCAGAGTGATTTACTAAGTTTTTTTTTCCTTAACCAGCGGCACTTTGGCTTTCAGCCCTTCGGCCCAATGACATGTCATTGCGAGGCTGGGAAACCTGAGGACTTTCCTTCCAACCCGGTCAGGAGCTTCGCTCCTTCCCATCCACAGAGGGTTTATCACAGGAGCCGTTCAGGTTATTCAGTCAAATTTCCGGTCGTAAACATTCCTTCAAACGCTGACGCCCGGGTTTGAACCATGAACACCTGGTCGCCAGTACAACGCCTTAGCCATTACACCAGCGCGGCTCCCATTTACTAAGTTAGGTCCGTTATATTATTTCTCTATAGTTTTACAGTGTTACAGTGGCTAGCAGAATAAATAATAATTCTAGCTAAACTTGAACAGCTAATAAATAAAATTTAATTAACTGCTAGTAACCAGTCAGTGAATATTTTAACCAACTAGTAATGCACTGATTCATCATGAGTATTGACGAAATATGTATTTATTTCTAATTCATGATGATTGATTCTTTTTAAAGGATTAGAATTTATTTCACGGAAGTTTTTTTAAACGATGAGACTAGCTCTAAGCTTATAGTTTCTAATTTAAGTTAAATAACCGAAGTGGATAATATATCTTCTATGTTACGCGGGGTAAGGATAGGATTGTGAATTATAATATATTATGTTAAGTATTTGTATTTTCTTCCTATACAGTATTTGGGTCCAACCCTAAAACCTTACCAGCGGCTTTCATTCCATATGAAAAGGAAATAAACTTTATCAAAGAACATTCTGATATAATATCGGGTTTTTCAAGGTGACTTGTCTGGTCTCGTGGTACACCCAGAAAGAGACAGAGTACCAACCAAAATAATATTAAGAATAAATGATAACTGGACTTATAGCATATCCAGAGTTTTTTTCCCAATTTCATAAACATTCAGCCTGTTGTGGCTACCAAATCTAACATTGACAATACCTGTATAACGACCACGTGTTGTGAAGAAGAGTGATCCTGAACCGATTTGTTTACCTGAAATTTGATGTAACGATTGAAGATTCCAAGCTAACGTACACTGTGACATTTAGATCTCTTAATTATTTTACTACCTGGACAAAAATTGAAACGACCTTTACCAGCATCCTACTTACCAGAGTAAATCAAGCGTTTCTCAACATTTGATTAATTAGTCGTTGGAGAAACTGGGGCTTGATTCGCCAAACAACCAACCGTTGATGGGCTGTGGGTGCCATTAACAATTGTTCCAGATGTGGTGAAAGCACCTTTGTAGGTAAGAGAGACTGAATTTGTGATCACAGGTTTGTCAGAGCGAGAGAAAGCGTGAGAAGACTAATTCTATTTGAATATAACCCATGTACTTATTTTGTATTTGCTTATGCAAGTATTGCTAAAGCTACTCCTCTATTTCACATCAGAATAGATTAAATTATAACTCTGTTCTTTACTGTAGAGGGAATTTTAGACCATAGCGTAACAACCTTTGACTTTTTCGGGGGTTAATAACTTTGCTCTAACGGGATCTTGTCTCAACAGAGGGAGGGAGGATTAAACCTATGAGTCTAACGCTATAATTACGTCATTAACCTATGTTCATTGTATTTGATTTTGATATTCATAGATATTGTTGTGTTGTAGATTCTTTATGATAAATAAAATTTACATAAACTTTATTTACGTGTGTCGGTCAGCGTGTCCCAAAAGATCCCAATTCCATAGATATAGTTTCACGTATGTGCGTCTAAGTGTCGTCACGTATCTGTGTGTTTGTAGATGTGAGTGGGTGAATATATCAATATATATTTACGGGAAGGTCTGTCTGATCTAAGAATCTCAGTCGTATTCGATAGGCTGGATTGATTATCTCTCAAATCCAGGGACAGATTTTTACCTTTCACCATTTCACTTGTAAAAAATCTATCTCTTTACGTGATCTCTCACTGAGCTATCACATGTTCTAGTCCTATTCAGGCTGGGCCAAAATTGATCTTAATTATCCTATCAAAAATATACGACAATTACCACCATATGTCGGCGTCTGTGGCCTAATGGATATGAACGCAGTTTCATAATCCAGATATACCAGGTTCGAAACCTGCTGCAGGCGGTTTGGTAGCAGATCGCTTTGTGTGGATTTTTAACAATGGTATAAGCGCCGTACCGTTCAGAAAGCAATGGCAAACTACTGAATGAAAAAATTGCCTAGAAAAATCACAAACAGCCAATAAAAGCTGGGGTTGATTGCCACGTCCTTTAAAGGATAAGCAAGTAACTTTTTTTTACCACCATATACGATCATGTTTGAGTCAAGTAAAGATATCTCTAGGGTTTACCGTCCATTACCACCGTCATCTCCTCTTTTCGCTCCTTATAGAGCGTGGAGCCACTACTGCAGATGACCCCCCCCCCCCCCTTTGATGAAACCTATGCCAAATCACCATCTCTTGTAGTGGTGGTTTCTGTAGCTATTTGTTTTACCTAATGAGATTCCCAGTCCCATACACAACATCATACTAGTTGTCTTCTACGACATGCCTGAGGAAACAGCAGTCTTATTCTTTTTCTGTCTCCTCAGAGACTCCCGGGGGCTACATGAAGCACTATCGTCATTGGAAGGGAAAATAAACAGCCCAGAATATGTGAATACCATTAAATCCTGTTTCAATCAATTCAACAATTGATAATCAACAACCTGCTCCTGCTATCTATAAGTTCAGTAGCTATCTTGTCGATTAATTTGAAAAGGCTAACATTCTGCACCGGTGACATCAATAAAACCGTTTAACACACAAATTAATCATTCATAGTTCGCTTACAAATTGAAGACTTCGGCGAACAACTCGACAAACAATCAGTCATTATCTGTCTTCCACACATATCGACGTCTTTCTCGTTACATCTCGGCTTGCAATTCAGGCATGTCTGACCTGTTCATATGTTATTGTTTTCATTGCCAACTGCTCCAAATTCAATTTACATTCCAGTCTTAACATTCGGGGCTCATCTGAAAGGATTATGCGATATTAAAACACTTTCAGTGAACATTCCAGCATTTGTATAAACTTTACTCCTACCTATATACTCTTTCCCCTTTGGGCATCGCTCGACCTAAATATTTTATATATTCATGTCAGCTGGAATTTGTTTTTCATCTCAACACATCATGTACACCAGCGGTAGGCAATCCAGGAGCTGGGTTAAAAAAAATAGTGGTGGGGTCGATCTACTTTAGAAACAAAGCTCCCTACGGAACTACGTTGATAAAAACTGCGTCTGCACAGTTAGGCGCAAAATTAGTTTCAATTTTAAAATGAACAGTTTTAAGATGTCTCTCAACAGTACCTTTTTTTTTTTTTTGACGAAAGTGATGGCTGCTTTGCACAGTAAAAACACATTTATCGTTCACTTCAGTAAAATTTAAACAACAAATTGTCATGATCCAGTTCACATTTCACTTAAAATTACAAGTTTGGCTTGTTGTAATGCACTCTGGCAAACTGTCACATTCAAATGTAACTTAAAATGTTACACACAGTCACAGTGAAAATACGTCACACAACAAAATAACCTCGGTTGTGAAATTAACGCAACACAGATGACAGGAAGAGTAAAATACGTCTGTAAAATGCACTCAAGACAAAGACATCCTCAAGCAGAAACATTTAGTCCAGACATTCCTACTCTGCCAGACGTCCCACTTCCTGCAGTTCTATCGAGACAGCAGTGGAAAGTTCAAACTAAAAAAATGATGTGCCAATTATTAATTTCGCTTTAAAGAAATCACCGCGTTCCTATCTTATGAAGTTCACAAATAAAAGTGAATTTTGATAAGCTAGTACGTAATCCAGGCGTATGTTTAAATTGTGGGCTTAGAGCGCTAGTTCCAAATTTCCATAGCGTACGAATTCTTTCTCATTTCTCCGTTATCATCTAGAGATCTACTACATCCTCTCCTGTGATCTAAAGATAGTCGAGATCGACCTGCTGCCGACGCCTGATTTACTACTTGAGTACTCCTATCACAATGTTATTCCCGCTATTTTAATCCCATTTCATATTACCACTCAACATTTCACTGCTTATTTAACTTCTATGAAATATGATAAAGAGCAATAGATCATTAAATGCTTGTACTTTAACAATAATGTCTACCCAATAAAAAGATATATTGCTTTATTACAATAAAGATGTGATGTCAAGCGGACTAAAAAAACCAGTTTGTTTGCTCGATCTATGAATAATTGGCGACGTTAAGTGAATAAGTACGTTTTATAGGATATTGGTGGGCAAATGTGTTTTTAAATTTTTACCCTTTTAATGTCTTCAATAGTAGTAGATCTACAGTCTGGTTGGGGAGGGAGAGAAGATTAGTTGACCCATCTCTTTGACGTTACCTTACAAAGTACAGAAGATGAAAAAATAATTGTATACGGGTAGAGTTGTAAGCTTTTAAAAAATAATAAAACAAATTTCAACTTAAGGCTTACACTAAATTGGCATTGAAGAAGATAGTTCAACAGATGATTCTGCGTTAAGAAATTAAATGTTAGGAGACTTTCTCTATACTGGGTCTCAGCTTTATGAGATGGGTTGACAAGCTCCCTTCTTTGCTGCATTTACCTTCCCTAACTGAGGAGCTGTGTCAGGTGCCCATTTTTTACAACCTGTGTAGACTGCAGCGTAACACAACATTTTGCTCTTTCACCTCCTGCTGTGGTGGCCCCATGCTCCGAATGGAACAAAAGAGGTAAGTGATGATGAAGGATGAACTTTCATTTACATTAATTTCCTCTTCTACTTGTCGTTGTCGCCGATCTCATTTACAGATTTGTCTTTCACGGTATCGTTAAGCCACTCGCGTGATGATTCTTCTGGAACCATGCAGGTGGTTTCTCCTTTGGTTGCAGTTTATGTAATAACTGTTTTAAATGGATTGGGGGAGGGAGCGTTGGCATATTTTAACTAATATGGAGGATATGTATGCATGTTCTTAGTATGGCACAATCTTTCTCTCCCCCCCCCCCCCCCTTTTTCCATAATAAGCTGTTCGGCTTGTCTGAACCTTCAAGGAGCGCAAGACTCCTGCCGACAACGCTCGCGGGATTGATAAGGCACGTAAGACATCCCATCACTTCAATCCGAAGTATACCGCACTGCTGTGAGGAGCACGCTGAGAATATTCATTTGTAATATTACGATATAAATTTTTTCTGTTTTCCCAGATTCGTCAATAAAAGATCAATACATCAATACTCATAAAACCTAATCGCTGAATACAATTTAAAACAGAGCAGACACACACACACACACACACACACACACAGGGAGAAGGAACCAACAACCAATTCAAGTAAAAGAAATGGAAAGGTTGCACCTTTCGCACAGCTAATGAAAGTTTAACCTTTTCTTCAGTAAGCAGAAGACAGTAAACAATAAACATAAATAGGTATGTCGTAGGCAATTGTGAGAAAGAAAGGAGAACTCTAGACGACAGAGAAGTAACAGAAGAAAGTAAATCATAATATATTGTTTATTGCTGTGTTTGAATTGTAAATAGGGTTGACGTAACAAGGTAGGCAAGTTAAGCGTGATAGGAACCCGAAAGCGAAGAGGTCTGGGGGCGCCACAATGAGGAAAAAAATAAAAACATAGAGTTTAAACTTAACAATGAAAACAGGTTAGAGGAAATTTGCATAGAGACTTAATACGCGTGTTACCTCAAACGTATTTTAGGAGTAACTTTCTTCCTTGTAAGTTTGGAAACTGTATTGGCTACAGTGAAAGCTTTTAGCAGTTAGAATAATTCAACAATCATTTCGAAATTGCATATCCAATTTAAAAAATCTGTCCGACATCTACCACGAAAAGTTTCAACAGGACTTGAAAAATGTGAAACTTCATTTATCAGTCATGATCATAAGTACATCAGTACAGCAGAACTATACGCTCAACAACGCTTCTTCGGAAATGTGTTTAGGTCCTAATTGTGTCCATTTTGTAATCCTTATACGGCTCTCAAATTCATTAGATCAAACAACTTCTCATTCCCGAATGTGGGCACATATTAAGAATATTGATGACAATAACTGTCCGTGAGGCAAGTGGCGGGAGTTGATTCAATACCATATTTCCCGCCGTAAGTACTTCGGTCGGTCACACTTTGCACACCGTCATTTGCGCACTTTTTCTATTTTCGAGAGAGTACATTAACTTTCAACCACAGCTAAGGGGGTGCAACTGTGGTTGAAAGTGAGACAATAATTGTATTGTTTCCCCTTATATGTACTCTCCCGAAAATAGAAAAAGTGCGCAAATGAAGGTGTGCATGAACAGTTTGATTTTGGAAAGACGCCAACAACACGATTGATAAACATATTTAATACATCCATATAAGTTTCACTACAAATATCTAATAACGGTCGCCTGCAATGAAATTACCACAGTAGTAATAGTACCGTCTCGTATACATGTAACCGAAACAACACACTATAATTAATAAACTGTCGATGTTGACGGGCTATTGCTAGTTTAAAAATAATACAAAATATTTTTCCTTTCGGTATTTCTCAACAGAAACGTGTACGCGTTGAAAAAGTTACCAGCTATTCTCTACTGTTCCTATTTTTCTATAATTAACTAGACGCAGTATTACTCATTGTCTTGTGTTAGCTGGCCTTTACCGGTGAATATGAAAGTTAAAGAAGCTATCTGAATCATTTTCCGGCCATATATTCCATAGTTACACGTGGTGTCGTGACGATGACCACTTTCAAAAAGCATTATTTCTGTGATGCTTAGCTGGCAGTTTGTTTAGTCACGGTTTAATCACATACCGAGATGGTGATGTCGTTCGGGTGGTCCTGGGTTCGATTCACCGGTAAGCCTATCACTTGTTTCTTTTCTGTTGTCTAGATTTCTACTTCTTTTCTTACAAGTACCTGCAACATACCCATTTATTTTTGTTATTTATTCTAAGCCTTGCCATGGTTGCCATTCAGAGTGATATATGTGCCTAGTCATGCATTAATGATCTAATTGCCAATGCCGTAAACAGAAAAACATTAAAGCTAAAAGGGTGTTCAATTTTACAAAGCCTCTCCTTTTTTTTTTTTGCGTCAACATCGCCTTCATCCATCAGCTTTCAGCCGAGTTTAGACCTTCAGCAAGTTTACGCCACGTCCTTCGGTTCTATATCATCCGTTTAAGTTCTTTCTTTATTTTCTTTATTCTTTTTATGTTATCGTTATTATTTTCTCGACCTGAAGTCACTGTTGTACGAAGTATGGTGGGTATATATATATATATATATATAGAGAGAGAGAGAGAGAGAGTGTGTTTATCGGTGACTGATTTTGGCGTTCAACGGAGTCTTTCCTTATGTACCGTCTCTAGTCAGCGAGTTTGGTGAGAAAGTTGTGTCCGTGGTGATACAGGATTGTGGTCGCTCCATGTGTGTATGTGTATGTGGTTGTCTGGTGTTTCTATTCTTTTACTTCAGAGATTCTAGAATAAAGACTGCCGTGCAATGCTAACAGCTGATTTCCCGAAAATGTGTTCTATCCAACATCTATTTCTTGTGTTCACCTCATGTGCCGCTTGTATTTATCTGGCTTTTCCAGAAGGAAAAAAAAAACAGATAAATAACAACAGATTTTGTTTCCTTTAATCACATTAATCCATGGCCTACAATAACCCGACCTTACGATCTTAAAGTATTTATTCGATTCCGGAGACGGAGCATGAGAAAGGGCTTCCACATCCAAGGAAGGCAACAGGCGCGCAACATACCAACTTCCGGCACGGGGAGGTAATGACTAAAAATAACAATACAGGACTCTTTCGAGGGTCGTGTGATTGGACTGAGTACACTTTAAACCCTTTAACGAGAATCTATTGGAGGGCAAGTCTGGTATCAGCAGCCGCAGTAATTCCAGCTCCAATAGTATATATTAAAGTTGTTGCAGCTAAAAAGCTCTACACCTTCCGGTGAAAGAGGAATGGGCGAACCTCTATACTCTCGGGTAGAAGAGGAATGAAAACTCAGTTTAAATTCTGGAATGGAGCCAGGAAGGATCAAAGGTTGCATAGCGGTATGATGCAATCCATTAGAGAAAAAAGTCATGACACAACAGGCCAATCTCCTGTTTGTCTTCATATGTGATTGGATGTTCATCCTGAGAGCCATTGTGCTCTCTGTGAAACATCTACACCCAACGGTAGAAGAGGTAACGACTATGAAAGAAAGAAGAAAGTATTTATTGCTCAGCACTTGTTTTTGTTCCAGCTTTGCGGTCGCCCCTTCTCTGCCATCTTCTCATAGCAACATTCGATATAAAGTAACAAGAGTAGCTTGGCATGAACAATCGAAAGTTCGTAAAGAAGTATAGTGATGATGGACGTGTAGATTATCTTTAACACTAATGAGGAATGCACTAAGGTGCCAATACGTGAATGCAGGGTGCGCCAGAAACCCTAGTGCCGGCACTACCTTTGAGACAGGAGAGTTACGTAACAAACAAAATTTAAAAGATCAGAGAAAATGAGATGGAAATATGAAACGAGTTAAAAACTATAATACATAATAGAGTATCATCGGGGTCTGTTGCATCAGTCGATGCTCCCTTTTGAAATCAATGACTATACAAAGTAACTCCGCTTTGTGTCGTTAAGCTGTACATGAAAACTGTTTAAGAAACGTTAGTATTCTTAAACTCACCTGTATCCACTTTTTCCACTTCAGCCAGGTTCCGAGCACGACATAAATCCTCAAGAATATCAGCTTAAAATATTAATAAAAAGAATAATATGTGTGTCATGCTGTTAGCGAGATTCTCCACTAGTTTATCGCGGAATAACTGACACAGTTTGTTGCGTACAACTAACTAGTCTACAGGGTTGGGAAAGTTGTATGTGTGGGTGTCTTCTTCTTCCTTCCTCGTTCGTCCTGAAAAGGACGTTGGTTGCGTTGTGTCTGTTTACAGCAGAGCTGCGATATCTGCGCCTTTCGGCCGGCACATCCGACTTCAGCACGGCATTTTTTGGGACCAGGTTTGCCTTCCCTCTTCGATCCCTACTCTCTCAGCCAGACTGCAGTGATGCAGCCTGTTTCCAGGACCATCACGTGGAGGTGGAGTAGGAGGGTCTTGGTCAGCTCTGGTTCGCTGACCCTGACGCAAGCAGTCAAGCTATGAGTCGCTGACTGCATTCTCTATTGCTGCGTCTTTAGGTCCCGTATGTGTGGGTGTGAATGTACTGAAAGAAATAAACCAGGTCAGGTTTAAGAAGCTAGGATCACACACTTTGTACGGCTAACAACAGGGCAGATCGAGTTCAATGTTTTGTACGTTAGGACCACACACTATGTATGGTGAACAACAAAGATGATCACGTTTAGGGTTTAGGAAGCTAGGATCACAGTTTCTAGGGCGAACAACAGGTACATATTGCTCACTCAATGTTTTAGAAGTTGGGACCACAGGTTGTAGGGTTAACAACAATGCACATTATATTCAGTGTTTTCGAAGTTAAGATCACACAGTTTGTAGGATTAATATCATGGCAGAACTGGCTCAGTTTTTTTTTTTTTTTTTAAGCTTGGGTCATACGTTGTAGGTTTGGTTTGGTTTTTGAACTCTGCACTTGAAAACTGATGTTTGTCGTGTGCAAGGGATACCCGGTTCAACCCCATATGGGTTATAATTTGGGTATATAGTGTTCATCATTTTATATAACGCATTACATTGTTGTTTTTCTTGTGTGTTGGCTCTTCCATGCTGTAATTTATCTGCCGCTTGTTGTGGCATTGTTTAATGTCTATGGTGTTTGTATTGTATCTTCTTCCATGATACTATATTGCTCTCTGTCTCTCGTATCTGCTGGGCTTTTGTTGGTTTTGGATTGGTAGTTTTTTGTTTGTTTGTTTTTTATTTTGTTTTTTTAATTAATGCTTGTACTGATATTGTATGTTTTTTTTCCCTTGTCATTCTAATTTTTTTCTGGTTGTTATATGTTGGTTCTTGTTTTGGTAATATAAAATTGTATTATGTTGTGTAGCTTCCTGGGTAGGTCAATTTTTAGTACAGTTTCTAGTGATGGTGATGGCGAGTTTTACGTTCTCAAGTATTCCATGAGTGGTTTTCTGCGCTGTTTATATTTCTTGCATGTTAACACATAATGTGCTATGGTGTTTTTCTCCAGACATGTTACACAGTAGGGTTCCTCCACTATGAAATAGCCTGTTCCTAAGTCTAATCAGTTTTCTATTGCATGGGATTTTTGGTTCTCTAGATATCTGACATGTCCGTGTTGGATCTTTTAGCAGTTTATAGGCGTGTCTGCCTTTTTGGCGTTGTTTCAGTTTTCTGTCCATTCCTTTATAGGACGACGATACGGTTGTGCGATCTCACGTCCACTCTGTCAGTATCACTTTTTTCATTTTTCTCTTCCTCTCCCTCATCGCTTTTATTTGGCATAAATTTTGCTCTTTTCATTCATTATTATGTGGCATATTTTATGCACCATTTTTTTCTCTCTATGCTGAATCTAGTAGGGGAAAGTCTCTAATACTCCACTCCCCTACGGAAGTATTTGCTAGTCTTTATCTTGTTTACCACTCCTCAGACGTATTTACGTTCCGCCAGGTGAACTGTGGTATTATCGTAACAATATCCAGTCATCAGACTGGTCACCCGCTTATCTTTTTGAATCCGTCTGACCACCTGTGGAAACGCGGCGGTCAAACATTTGACCCCAGTGAAAAGCTGCTGATCGTGTTGACACAAGCTTGTGTTGTGCGTACGATGAAAGAAAACAACATTGTCTGACCAGACATCTGTCTGGCGGAGGCACGCTGATGAAGGCGATAATTGGATAACCTGTCGGGGTAGACATCTTGGCGGAAGACATTACGCCAGGAAAACGGGGTCACAATATTGTGGGAGGCAGATAGGTGCAGCCGGAACAATATTACGTCTTATTATAAAAAGGTCACGCGTGGATATTAAAATTAATATTTTAAACACGCGAGGGGATATTTAAAACTTCCCCACCTAATCAGTGCTAGAGAGATTTGATTGGTTTGATTTGAGATGCCGGAATATACAATGCATTCTATTGGAACATTCAGCGGAAACACCATCTTTGAATTGAACTAAGAATGAGAGGTATAATCTAGTAAACACAGAACACACAGAGAGACTGCAGCGCACAAGTCATATCAGCGACTCCTAAAAGCCAGAAAAAAAAGGAGACATTGGTCTTAGAAATTCCACAACTATAAGTAACAGATCGAGTATTGGGCAACTTAGGAATTTACAAGTAAACCCGCATTTTTAATACAAAACTGGAAACTTAGGAATTTGATCACAAGTCATCGAGGAATTAACTTTAATTTCCAGACCTAAGTGATTTCGAAGCTTCTAATACAGAGCTGTGTCCAGTCTAAATCTGTGCAAGGAGATTGTGTATTCCCAAAATTTTGGGGTAAGTATAAACAATTTATTTACTAATGTAAATTCTCCAGGTTTCTTGCTAAGTGGTTATATACAAGGCTGGCAACCTCAACATGTGAAAAGAGTATATGCATGAACCACTACTGCAAGAGCTGGTGATTGTTTCTGACTAGTCGTGCGGGAAACCCGACAGCAGAGCTACCCCAGACTCCGACGGCAGTAGTGATGAGTAATGAGTGATGACTACCTCACATATGTCTAAGGTGTAACATATTATCTTGTGAGATTTATGTACCTTTTTTAATTGTAATTCAGGCAATTCATCATGCACGCACTCCAGACGCAATTTCCTAGTTAACACCCAGAAGGATATGGGTGAATTTTCATCATATGCCCTGAGTTACACTGTGTGCTTGGGAATTTAATTCTTCTGAGAGGTTAACAATGGTGGGTGGAGCGCATGATAATGGGCCTGTTAATTTGCCGCAAACAAATGTTCTTAGCAGGCATTTGTTTCTTTCTACTTGTCTAAAGTTTGTGGTTACAAGCCATCAGACGATTTGTGGTACTAACGCCGCTAGTGTGAGAGAAAAGCATCCACCATAACCGCCTACAGTGGAAGAGAGTGTGGAGAAGGCTTTCGTCATCACAGAATTGATGAACCACAGCTGCAGGACTCACTCATACAAGCTAAGTGCTAACTAAAAGGCACCAGCAAAAAGGACATTTCAGTTAAACTGTAAGTATAAAGTTAAATTTCCACCTACGTCTCAATGACGAGATCTTTATATTCATCAAAATTCCACTAATCTTTCCATATTTATTTTAACCTGTTAAAGACTATTTCACTATTAAATTTGTTACCTGTTGTTTTAAAACTAAACAATAATAGTTGAATCAGTTATATGTATGAAAGCAAACGTATGAGCCAGAATATTTAATCTATATATAAAAACTTAGACGTATATTTACACTAAACAGAGCTATACCTTATAAGAGGGATTTCGTTGGATTACACCAATTGGGGGCTTGAACGGGCTAAACCATTGCTTAAATCCTTCACAAAAGTCGACGGACCAGATAATAAGTTAACAAATTGCTCAGCCCTAAGCAGCTTTTGTTCTTGACTTCTGGGAATATCTTGTGAATTCTCCCTTAAGGTAGAAGTGGCATTAATCTTCTATCTCTGCCAAGAGTAATCTTGCGTGAAGGTAAGTACCTTGGAAGTCAATATTAGATATTCTTGAGTTTTGGTCACTGTTGGACCACTACTGCAAAGCAGGGGAGGCAATCCGTGACACTTTGTTATAATATTTTTAAATACACATTTAATCTCTGTTGTGCCTAACCCTGAGTTTATGTGATTTGGACTGCTTCTTCCTGTTTTTGCTTCCTTGTCGGCCACCTCGTTTCCTTCTATTCCCACGTGCGAGGGTACCCATGCTAATAATATACTGTGCAGCCCCTATTATTTAGGTGTGTACTTAGTTGCAATATTTCTTTTGCTATGTCTAGTCGGCTACATTCATGTGCATTTCTTAGTGAATGAAGAGCTGACATTGAGTCGTTTCATTCCTTCCATTTCGGTTCGGAAAGCTATCCAATCAGCTTTTTTATAGTGGAATATTGGTTTTTCTACTCCCTTGTTTACTGTATAATTTTGTTTGATTGTTATCCCTATGGGTATGTGATCTAAGTTAGTATCATTTAATGTTCCCGTTTTGCTTTGGCTAAGTTGACTGTTACTATGCTGATGTCTATTCATGAGTCAGGTTGATTTGCACACGGGTTGATTCTTGTTGTTGATCTTTCATTCAGTAATATTAATAATAATAATAATAATAGCCCCTTCAGTCATAACTGACTATGGGAATGCGCCCCTGAGGTGACAGCCCTCAGCTGCTTATTTTTCTCCTCACCTCTGCTTCTTGTGTGAGCCTCTCTTCGCCCAATCTGAGGTGGCGCCGTAAATAGCATCGCCACTTAGTGCGATCGGCAGCTTCATCCTCCCATGTTGCTGGATCCATGTCCAGTGCCCTCATATCTCTCTTGCACACATCTTTGAACCTCAGCTGTGGTCGCCCAACTGTTCTCTTGCCATCTGCTAATTGTCCGTAGAAGATATCTTTTGGGATGCGACCATCTTCCATGCGGCGAACATAGCCAAGCCAGCGAAGTCTGCGTTGTCTAAGAAGCGTATACATACTTTGAAGGCCAGCACGTGACAACACCTCGACATTTGTCACTTTATCTTTCCACGAGATGCCGAGGATGCGGCGTAGACACCGCAAATGGAAGGTATTGAGCCTTCTTTCTTGCTTAGCATAGGTCGTCCAGGTCTCGCTGCCATATAGGAGTGTGCTGGTGACGCAGGCATTATATACCGCAGCTTTGGTCTTTATTGTGAGTTAGGGTTTCCCCAAACACGCGATGTGAGGCGGGCAAAGGTAGCTGCAGCTTTGCCAATGCGGCTGTCGATTTCTGTATCCAGTCGCTCGCCTTTGCCCCTACTCCCGTCAGTGGAAACAGTTCCGCCGGGCTCAAATTGAGCCACACGTGAAGGCCGGGAGCTGGACTTGGTTGTCAGAGGCTTCAGTAATATTAGTTATTTACTTTCTATGAAGTCCAGTAGTAGTTTCTCAGATTTATCTATTTTGTTACCTCCTCATGTTGTGTGGCGTGCATTAAAATCCCCTACTATTAAAGTTTTAAGCTGTATTCTTTCTCTAAATACTTTGATGTCCTGTTCTTGTATGTTGCCGCTGGGACAGTATATGTTTATTATTTTCAGTGCTTCTAAGTCATTATTTATAGTTGCACTTATTCCTTCAAAATTTTCTGAATTGAAAGTTTCCCATTCTTTTATTTTGTACATTTTATGAACCAAGAATGCTACCCCATCCCCTTTATTTTCTCGTGTGTCATTTCTAAGAATGATGTAAGCAGGGGTGTTAAATCTGTTTGTGGGATTGAGGTGTGTTTCATGTACAGCAAAAATTGCTTGTATGTTTTTGTACTGGCCCAATAACGAAATGAGGTTTTTTTTTTTTTTACACTACGGCAATTCCATTGTATTATTTTGATGTGCCTGTTCTCCATTTTTAAAAAAAAAATCTTTTTTAGGGTTAATTTGGTGTAAGTTGTTTTTATTTGGTCTTAGTTTGGTTTTAAATTATATTTCCTCTGAGTGTTTGGCAGCTTGTACAATCTTCCCTTGACTTTTCTTGGCTTCTATTCTTACTATTTCTTCTACATCTTTTCATATCTGCTGCCACAAAGTTAGTTTAAACTGGTCTAATGAATCAAGGAACTGTCTGAATTCATCAATGATTTTATCAACTTGTTCTTTCCATGTGTCCTTTTGATTTTGGACTTCAAATAGTTCATTTTGCCCTTGTACTTTTCCTTGGGTTTTAATTTGCATTCTTGACCTGCTCATGTTATTAGCTCTTCGTGTTCTGCTTTTTGTTCAGCTATTTTGGTGATATCTTGTTTAATTTCTTGTTGGACATTTTTGATGCATTCTAACATTTTTTCTGCTTTTTTAAATTGCCTTTTGTATTTTTCTTGTATTTTTCCCTTCTGCTGTGTTGGTATAGGTTATTTTGTTTCCTTAGGGTGCATTGGAGTACATGATCTTTTTTTGTTGAGAGGCACTATGAGGGTCTAATTGTGAGTTTAGGGGAGTCATTTCTGCCTTCTGTTGCTCTAGTGTAGTTTTGTATGGTATATATTGTTCTGCCGACTGTTTCAGTGCCCTTTTGGCTGCTTGATAAACTGGGCAACCAAGATATATTGCGCTGTGGTTGCCTTGGCAATTTGCACACTTTCTGTTACTGTTGGCATTTTTGTAGTTTGTATCTTCCTTGGTCTTTATACATTGTTCATATGTATGTCGTCCTGCGCAATATATGTAGATGGGGTATCTTCTATATGTGGAACCTGAATGTCCAATTAACTGACATTTTGAGCATTGAATAAGTGGGGGGTGGGGGGGGGGGGGGGGTATAGATCTCGGTGCGTGTTATTTTGTCATTGATTTTCAGGTGTGTTGGAATTTCTTTGCCCTTTATAGTGTCTACTATTACTGGGGTGTTCATTCTGTTTTTCTGGATACTTTCTATTTTTGTTATTTTTGTACCTGCATTTTCGTTGGCCATCGTGTTCAGCATTTTTTCTTCTGCGAGAATGGTATTTACACTTTTCACAACACATCTTCTAGTTTCTTTGAGTATTTCCATATCTATTTTAAGGTCATAAAAATAGATCTGCTAGTTTTGGTTTGTGCTGAACTTCTCTTAACACCTGTTCTGTTTTTTCAGTTTTGTTCAGACTAAGTATCTTACCAGAGACAGTTTTCTTGATTTTTGCAATCGACCATTTATTTAATACTGTTTCCATGATGTGTATAACATTTTCGTCAGGGAGCGCAGTTAAAGTCACCTTAGTCTCTGAGTTACTTTCACCCTTGGGAACTCAGGCTCATTCTGTACCCTGTTTTGGTTTTCTGACAGATTTCCATGGTTGTTTTCAATTTTCGTTTGTTGTTCTTCTATGTTTTGTTCTTGATTTTGTGATTTTTCTTTGTTAAACATATTCTTATTTTGACTTTTGTTTTCTTCCTCTGGCTGGACTTTATATTTCACTTTGTTTCTTTTAGCTGGTCTTAACTGGCTTCTCATTTCTGATTCTTTTTTTGGTAGGTCCTCAAGATATCTGCATACGATTTCTGTTTCCCTATGTTAACTGTTTTGGACCCAGTAACCACTGGCCTTTTGCTATACCTTGTCTTTTTAACTGTTTATACCTGTAGCTTTCGTTTAAAATTTATTTCTGTGGAAGGGATGTGAAAGTAGTTGTCCTTATTGGAATTTAGACAATGGATTGATCCTCTAATCTGCCCGTGGGCTGGATACAAACCCGATGGTCCTTGCCGATTGTGAATTGAGAAATTTGATTCACACTAACATACCACAAAAATAATTAAAATATAATTTAAAATAAATATAATTATGTCTACAGTATGTAGCAGCACTGAAATGTACAAGGATTCACTTTAAGAAATGGAACACTGTTCGATTAACTTAGATTTAAGACTGAGTTTTCATATTTTCAGCCGGTTGCCAAAATGGCCACCTTTTAGAAGTAAGCACCACAGTTCTTAGGGCTAACAATAAGACAAATCACGTTCAATGTTTTAGAAGTTAGCACCACAGTTTGTAGAGCTAACAAAAAGACATATCACGTTCAACGTTTTAGAAGTTAGTACCACAGTTTGTAGGGGTAACAACAAGACATATCACGTTCAATGTTTTAGAAGTTAGCACCACAATTTGTAGGGGTAACAACAAGACATATCACGTTCAATGTGTTAGAAGTAAGCACCACAGTTTGTAGGGCTAACACTAAGACATATCACGTTCAATGTTTTAGAAGTAAGCAATACAGTTTGTAGGGCTAACAACAACACATATCATGTTCAATGTTTTAGAAGTAAGCACCACAGTTTGTAGGGCTAACAACAAGACATATCACGTTCAATGTTTTAGAATTTAGTACCACAGTTTGTAGGGGTAACAACAAGACATATCACGTTCAATGTTTTAGAAGTAAGCCCCACAGTTTGTAGGGCTAACAACAACACATATCATGTTCAATGTTTTAGAAGTAAGCACCACAGTTTGTAGAGTTAACAACAAGACATCTCACGTTCAATGTTTTAGAAGTAAGCACCACAGTTTGTAGGGCTAACAACGAGACATATCACGTTCAATGTTTAAGAAGTAAGCACCACAGTTTGTAGGGCTAACAATAAGACTTATCACGTTCAATGTTTTAGAAGTAAGCGCCACAGTTTGTAGGGCTAACAACAAGACATATCACGTTCAATGTTTTAGAAGTAAGCACCACAATTTGTAGGGCTAACAACAAGACATATCATGTTCAATGTTTTAGAAGTAAGCACTACAGTTTGTAGGGCTAACAACAAGACACGTCATGTTCAATGTTTTAGAAGTGCCGGTAAGCACTCAGTTTGTAGGGCTAACAACAAGACATATCACGTTCAATGTTTCAGAAGTTAGCACCACAGTTTGTTTTGCTAACAACAAGGCAGATAGTATTTACTAGTGGTGGTTAGCCAGTATACTAATTCTCCCCTGTATTTTTTCACTTTTTTCCTCCTTCATTCTCTCTTATTCAAACACATGCACGCCTTTTTGTTGAATGTTTAGCTCAAGACCGACAATATAAGTTCAAGTTAACATAATCATACAGCAAGCTCAGACAGAATCATTGACTGGATCTTGGCATTGATAAATATGTTATTACCACCACGCGCATTGATTGGTCTCCGATAGCTAATACTGCAACTTTTTGTCCCACTCTAGCATTATTATGATTATATCCCCTTTTATCACCTAATCTTTGATTTATAGTCCCAAGACATCTGAAACGGTTCACTGCATTAATCTTTCCTACCTTCCACCATATGCAATGTTCCATGTGACCTTTATCTTTTGTTTGTCTTCACTTGTGTTTTTCCGCACCTATTCCCGTGTCATACTTTGTAGAGTCTGTATCAGGTGGTCACGTAAGCTAGTTATTGATCTCTTTCGTCAACCAATCGCTGTCATCAACACATCAAAAGTTTATTGTTATTTGCTATCCGGCAATTACTGTCTTTTGTGATTTTGGGGTGCACCGGACATTATTCGCCTCTGATTTAACACACACACACACCCACAAACATGTGAAGAAAAATGGAAGAGAGGGAGCAGACAAGATATGGTTTGAAAGTGGTACGGAATCCGTCGTCTACGGCTTCTCCTTCCCCATACTATTATTCGATTATTTGTCTCAACCCATAAACTGTAATTAATTGTTGATAAAGCGGCGTAAGTGTAAGAGTAATTACGAAAATTCATCATCATCATCTCCTCTTTAGTTCCCTGTGGATCATGGAGCTACCACAGTAACTGGTCTCCAGGAGCCAGCACCAAAGCACGCATGCGCTCTTGCAACGATAGTTTATGCAGCATTTTGCCTTACATGATGAGGATGTCAGCCTCATGCTCAGCCTCATTTTAGTCGACTCTTATTTTTTTATTTTTTTATTTTTTTATTTTTATTTTTTTTTTTTTTTTTCGTACGCCCGCTAATACTCGAGGCGAAATCTCAGGTTATTATTTATGTCTAACCTGACATTGATTTTACGTGAGTATCCCTTTATTTCTTGTACAGAGACAGGTGTCCCTCGCCATTCAGGCAAATACTCTCCGATTTCGGAGGTACCCATTGCAGCTGGGTCGGCTCAGGAGCCGCCAGTTCCTGGTCGACGACACTCCTTCAAATGTCCTCGCCAGGTCTCGAGTTAATCCAGTTCAAATCCCGGTCGACGAAAAATCCTCAAATGCCGTCGCCCGGGTTTGATCCTGTATCACCCGGTCGCCAGAGCGGTGTTGTAACCACTACGCTAGCGCGGCTCCCCTGTCGACTCTTATGAAATGCCAGGAAGAGCATTGCCTTATTATTGCTTTGTCTCGTTACGGGGTCAAGTCATCCTGTATAGAACATAATGTTGTATACTAAACTCTAAGGAGAATACGTGACCCAAAAGAAAAATGTATTTGTTTGGCATTTATATATTGTCGCATTGGACATTTGTGTTACATTCTTGTTGTTTACATTTTCTTGCTTCAAACATTGTGAAGCGCATTGGTGAGTAACAGTTTTATGTCTTATGGACTGTGCTTTGGCCAGCATCATACCATGTTTCTTTTAAATTATTTACAAATTTCCAGTTCGCCTTTTTCTTGGAACACCCCATTGTGAAATTGCACAGCGAATATTTATTTTATAATTGCTTCCTTTGCTTCTGTATTTCTTATCACGTAAATCTTTTTCCAGTACACCACGCTTCCCAGTCCAAAGTCAAAATTCCAACAACAAAAAAGAACGAACTTTCATCAAAATATAGAGTTTGTAATGATCCAAAACGTGACTGTCGTCTGTTACTCATAAGAGCTTTTACAACTCTGGACCAGATGTTTATTAATATAATAATCCCATATTACTGAATACATGTCTCATTCAAACTAGCGAGTTCCCTGCTTACGTTTACAAAACGTTGTCTTTCTTTTCCTTTCAGTTGAATGTAAAGTAAAATTACGTTGATGATTGCATCTAAACATAGCCTCAAAATTACAAGAACTCTAATACCATTTTCATATAATAGATGTCTTATTTATAATAATAAAACTACAGTGTGTTTCTACTTTTATACTGACCCATTACGCTAAAGAAACTGTTAAACTATTAATACTTCTCACGAATAGTTCAGATATACACATTAAACTGGCTAAGAAAGAACCATGTTCTGTGTTTAAGGTTACCAGGTATCAAAGTCTACAGGGAAGAACACAAAGGAGAGCATTGGAGCCATCATCATCATCATAGACATGGTCCGCAACCAGACGATACGTCAAGGCCTAAAATCCCACCCGCTGCAGACCCAAATAGAACAGTCCCAATTAAGATGGTTTGGCCATGTCTGCAGAATGGGAGAAGATCGGCTACCACGACAAGCATGGGAAACAAAGAGCCAGGGATCCAGACCTCCAGGACGACCCAGAGTCCGCTGGGAGGACAACATTAGACAATCTTTGAAGGACCGAGGACTAGAATGGAACAAGGCCAGGAAGAAGACAGCCGATGGGATAGTCTGGCGCTCTCTCTTCCAAACCTCTACACCTCACGGTAGAAGAGGAACGACTAAGTAAGTAAGTATCATCATCATCTTTGAGCTACCCAAGGCGCATAGGCCTTCAACAAACGTATGCCAAGTCTTCTTGTCTTGTGCCATTACCTCAAGGTCTTTCCATGTTTTCTTTATATCCCTCATGTATGTCTCCATGTTGTTGGTTGACGTTTGTGTGGTATAAATTATTCTACAGGATGGGGGTCATCGGCCCCTTGCCCAACCTTCCTAAGTCGCTTCTTACGACATGCATAGTATGAAACAGTGTTTCTATTCTATGTTCCCCCGGTGGGGGCAACGGTAACAAATGGGTGATAGGGGTTACATGGATAAAATGTAATATTTAGACAGTTATCATTACTACATTCAGGGGTGTTGATGTCAAACTTATTGACAGAACCAAACAAATATTGGGGGAACAAGAGATGAGGAGAAGACTCTGGCGATGGACATGACCTGGACTGAAGATACCAGCCAATAACATTGCATGGCAGTTCTTATTCTGGAATTCACAGGGTCAGAGACATAGAGGGATACCTAAAGACACATGAAGAAGGTGAAATAAAATAGATAAGTATATCATGGAACGACCTTGAATGGGGGAGCACAGAACCGGAAGGCTTGTCGTGAATTTGTTGAAGACGTTGAACTAGGTTATTAGCGGCAAGATGCGAGAATTCTAATCATTTTACCATTCGGAAACTAATAAAACATAAAGCTTATTAAAACAAACTTATATCCATATATATATATATATATATATATATATATATATATATATATATATATATATATATATATATATATATATATATATATATATATATATATATATATATATATATATATATATATATATATATATATATATATATATATATATATATATATATATCGCAAAGTCTGAAAAAGCAAAACGCCACAAAACAAAATGAAAAATACCACTAACGCTTGCAGTGAGTTAACAATTATTATCTACATTATATGATGTGGTCGCCCTAACTGTAGTTTTATTGGCTGATACGGAAGAGAGAGCTTGCGTATATCAATTACTTATTCCTGATCGCAAGGTCTTTAATATTTGAACACGCGCTCTAGTATAACCGACGGACCCAGTGTCTAGGTTGAACGGTGCACACCACAATAAAATGAGGCAAAATTTAATTTAAAAAAATAAAAAGAGCTTGCGTATTTGCATGTTTCGTAGACTGGTCAACGCGGGCTACCTTGACGTTTATAATAGCTTCATTACAAGGGGACGGAGGAAGACATTTTTAATCATTAGCAAAAAGAAAGTCGAATAAAATCATCTTTTTTTTTAATGGCTGCCAGACTCAGAGCAATGTTTTAAAGAGGAAATGTCTTCCTAATGGTTTGTTGTGAGAAATAGTGTGCTCTTCTATGTATTTGCACCAACGTTTTTAAATTTCTTCTTTTATTTCGGTCTGTCTTTTATTGTAATATTAGCAAAGTTTCTCGTGCATCTTATTTAACAGTTTGTGATATTTTTGTCATTTTTTTAAATAATGACCCCATTTGACATTCGCAGCAAAGAGTTTGTATGATTATGCTATCATCTGCTGCCACTTTATCTTCATGGATACGTGTAGGTGCCCGAACAAAGAGATCAGTCAGTAAACCATTGTCATAGTCTTTGACATCATATTTCTCGGTCAGTTCTACCATCACTTATGAATATATATCCATAATTTTTTTCATTTACTTGTTTGTTCATGACCTTGGTGGTATGGGAATTGTGTAAACGTTGATATCTAACTGTAACAATGCACACTTTTGTTAACCGTGCTTGGATCCAACTCAAATCTCACATGTCTTAACATACGAACAAATAAAGAGGGGAACCCAAAGCCTGTAAACAGTAAATAAATAAATATTACACACATAAAGATACGTTTCAGGCACTCGTGAGAATTTTAAAAGAAAGTAGAAAACTAGACAACAGAAAAACAAGTGAATGACAGTGAATCCATTGGTGAAACTGGCAGACGTTTGGCAGACAGGTTTCGTGAGCACTTAAATGACATCTATCATGGCAAACATTTACCGGTGGCCCTTCATTTCAATAGGCCTGACCATTCAGGTAATTCCGATATTCATGTCACTGCCCTCCTTTCATGTGTCGGTGATGACCGAACTCGTTTTCGTTGGAGAATCGTCTCATTTTTCAAATGGGCATTTTATCTCCTGTGGGCCTTAATGTCCAGCATCATTTTGCATAAATTCTGGTGACTTCTCTCTCTGTTTCATATTTCTTCTGTCGTTGTTTTTCTGATATATCTTTGTTTTTGCTTTTGTTCGTTTCGTATCCTTTTGTTTCTTTTTAGCCGTCACTAGCTCGCTCACACGTCACTTCCGCATGATGCTTGTTTTCACAGCCATCTTAAGTGTTTCATTCTTGGATCCAGCTACGTGACTTTTTACTTGTTTTTATAGTGTTGTTCATTCCTGTCTTCGTTTCGTTGATTATTTACTTTCTTGTTTCGATATGTCTTTCTGGTTTTACGATTTTCTTGCACTATTATTGTTCTCGTTTCGCTCAGCACCGTTGTTCCATCTGCCTGTATCGCTCATTTGGTGTGTTCTTCATCATCATATATTTTTGTAGTACCTATATGTCGTTCTTGTCCTCGTTACTAATTCGTAACTGTGGCTGACGAAGGGTAAAACCCGAAACGTATCTTGTTTCCTGTGTACCGTTAACTTGTAAAACTGATTTCATACCATTTTTTTTTTATTTATATATAACAGAAAAACAACAGAAGTGGTATAGCATTGAAGTAGCTTTACAAGTTGGCACCAGTCGGGACTGATAGGTGTTCGTCTGTGTCACTCGCTGATGTAAACAAACCGATTAGTCAATACTTAAAGACAGTTAAGTGTGTATATACTTACTGTGTATCTAGCGCAGCTTAGAACAAAGGATACAAAAGATGGATAGAATACTAGTAACAAAGTTCCTTTTATTTATTAATGTGCCGTAGCTTGGTATGCTAGAATACAGTGAACAGAAAAGCTAAACAATATGAAAGTATATACAACAGCTTTATACATAAGCACTAACATAATAACATAATATTTTTTGTGCGAAAATATGTCCTGATGGCTGTTTTGTACAGAAACGTCGAATAGTTATACTCGTGCTATTGTAGACCCGCTTTAGTAAGACGGACTAGGTTCGAACCCCTGGAATGCTTATTTTGCTTCACTATATTTTCTCCTTTGTCTGGTGTACTGTGCATCTGGCAAGAACTTATTACCTTCTAGCCCTGGCGGTAGTTTTGCTATAATCTTGTTTAACACTGCTGTACATACTGTTATATATTTTGACGTTATATTTGCTTTGATGCACCACCACAGTAATACTTCTAAATAAAATTTAGCCAATCGATTATTTACTGTAGTCAAACCATATACACACTTCCAGATACTTGCATTTATTTTCCTCTCACATTTCCGCACACTGCACTGACATATACTGGAGTACTGGATGTGACAGCACGTTCGCTCTCCGATGTTGGATATGTGGGTTCAATCCCCTCGAGCAACCCAGCTGTGATAGACCAGCATTACAACGAATAAGTTGCAGGAGATTTGGTTTAAAATATGCATGTCCCAACTAAAGAGCGTAGAGTGGCAGATTAGTTAGAGCGTTGCTTCTTGGGGCAAAGGTACCGGTTTCGAAACCCGATAGCACCACGCTCCAGTCTATCCAGCTGTAAATAGGTGTCTTACTCTGCTTGTGAGTTAGGGAAGGCAAAGTCAGAGAGGTAGGAACCAACCACCCAAACCAAAAAACCCGAGACCTAATACAAGTGAAGTCTCTAAAACTGTACTCCTCTACGGCAATATTTGCTTTGTGACAACCTTTACCTTTTATGTTAACTACTAAAGACAACTAAACATGCAACATAAGCGGGTCTTGTCTGTTAGTGTCAGCGTACGGCGAAGGTTTGAAATATATCTGAATAAAGAAACGACAGTTGAGACAAAAAATGCGCTTAGAAACGCTTCTAATTTCTATCGTACCTTTTGAATTCGTTATTCTGATTCATACTTATTAACAATGCACTGTATTCTAGCATACCAAGATGCAGCACATATTAAATATATGGAACTTCGTTACTACTACTCTATCCGTCTTTTGTATCCTTTGTTAACGACATATTAAGTGTTTTGTGAATTTTTTTTTTTTTTGCATATTTCATACCGTTATTGAACTGTGTAGTACCACAGTGTGGATCCCGTCACACGTCCATTGGGCATATTTGGGAATACGGTGTTAGGCCCGTATTTTCTTGACCATCGACACACTAGGGGTGATGTGGTCAGCATCACGCCGGCCGCCTTAACCTTCCCAGAGATGCTCTGGTACCCAATTCATGAGGCTGGGTCGACCCCGGAGCCGTTTGCGGTCTAAAAAATCCCACTTCAACTGGGGATCGAACCATGGACCACCGAGCTAAGAAACCAGTACACTAACCACTGCGCTACCGTGGCTCATCAGACATGTAGCAAGAATAATTTGTAGTTGCACATGCGGCTTCAAAGTTCACCACGTAAAATAAATTGCTGTAGAAACTGCCCCTTGCACGAGCACGTGAATGATTGATGCACGGTTCCTTTAATACTTCGTGATTCATAGGGAGCGAAAGGTGAAATCATGACGATGATGGCACATAGGCACCTTTACATTGCTAAGAACTACATTTAGAAACTTTTATACTGTTAATGTTAATGCTCTTCAGTGTTAAAATTATACCTAATTACAAATCAATTACCAAAGTTAAGTATCGAGAATATAAAAGACTTACGTTTTCCTAGCCTAGTTCTAGTAATGACTCGCCTTCGACCGAACCAGACTTCCTGTTGCATGTTTTCTTGGACAACAATCATTAAAACCGCGCTGATATTTATGACCTAACTTGTACTTGTCTGACTCTTGTAAAACGCATATAATCAATATTACTTTCAAGAAATAAGGTATTTACTGTAATTGCATGTCATTACATTCGATCCTCGATGTTTAAACAACGCGCCAACTTCTAAATTTGTTTATGACATCACAATTTAATGTCCTCATTGGGCTTTCCAACAAGATGCGTAGCGAAACCTTGCCGTCTGCTAAACAACAATAATAACACTGGTATACACACATTTTGGTGCCTTAAATTTTATAGCTGTTCTTGTGTAATTTTGGGTTGGTGATTTCAAAAATGTAATCATATTTTTTCTTTCAGCTCTAGTTTTTGAGATAACTAAGAATGACCATATTAGAAGAACAATTGTTATGTACAATCCTAGAGTTAGGTGCTATCAGTGGCATTTTGACTTTAGGCTGCATTCATATTATATGTAATTACTGTGCATATATTACCAAAATTTTAATAAAACTTTATCACTAGCTCAATTATGGAAACTTTCTGCATAAGTAATTAAAACAGGTACCATCTTTGTTCAGTGCCTTAACAAATTGCTTCATCAAGCCAAGCTTTATATGTAATGGTGGCAGTAGAACTCTTTTTCAATCAATGAGAGGCTTATTGACAATATTTTTTTCTCCAACTTTAAATTCATCCCTCAACGGCCACTGTTTCTTTGTCCAGTGCATATTTTTTGCCCTGCTTTCCCACAAACATATAAAGCATGGATATTTGGTGAATCCCATTTGCTAGCCAAGCAAGAAGTTCATCATTTTAAGATCTACACAAACCATCCAGTTATGTTCTAAATACTTCAATTTTTCCAGAACTGTGCTTATTGTAGCATACTCCTCCTTCATTGTAGTAGAATGACAATAAGAATTGAGCCATATTTGTTACCATTGTGTAAGAGAACACCCTTCAAACTTCTTTTAGAGCTGTCAATGAAAAGTCGCCACTCATCTGGTGTATAACTTACACCCATTTTGTTAACAAGACCTCCTACATTTGTACAAAACACAAGGTTGTTTTCTTTACAAAAGAATGGAATAAAACCTTGCTCTCTGCTGCGATAAAATGTAACCTTTGTTTCAGCAGTCAGTAATTTTTTTTCTTTCAATCTTGAAGCCAAAAGTTCTGAAGATTACTTGGAGAGATATAGATCTCGGATTAGATCATTTAGTTCAAGCTGGTCGAAGCGTTGAGCATCTGAAAAATCATCTTCGAAATCACTATCACTGTCACTTGTCGTTCCACATGCCACTGCTGTCTCATCTTCTAGCAGGGAATCCGAAATCTGACAGAAAGTTGAAATTGTTATGTCATCTTCGTGTGGAACAGGTCGCCTAGCAGAATCTAAATCTATATATTTCCACTTTTTGTGATTTTTTTCCATTAATTCCCTTAATGTTCACAACACAGAAATAACAGTCATCAAAGGGGTTCTTGGGCTCTCTCCAAACCATTGGAATTCCAAATTTTAAACATTTTCTTTTCCCACAAGTCCACTGTCGCAGGTGTTCAACACATGTTTTGCAAACAATATGAGAGCCCAAGACTTGTCCTGGAAACCTATTTAAAGTAAGCAAAGTATGCCTTTTTCACAAAAACAGTAATATGCTTCCTATGTTCTTCTTTGAAAGTGTACTCTCCACAAATATAACAAAATAAATGCGGTGAAAGAAAACATGCTCTTCTTGAAGATGATGCCATACTCTGTTAGAAGTGTAATAAAATAAGTAGCATACTAACATGCATGCAGTGGCTTAAAATCTAAAACAGTCAATTCTGGGAAGATTCTTGGAAAACTGAAACTGAGAGTAAACAAGCAGTTTTCTTTTGTAAAGGACTAGACAGCAATAGCTTTTTTTACATAGCCTTATATAGAAAATATTGTAATAATACAGGGTGACACCAAAAAAAACGGGCCCGCGCGCGGGCCCTTTTTTTTGGGGGGGGGGGGGGGGGGGGGGGGGGGGGGTCACCCTGTATTAATGAAATACAAAAATGTCTGTATCTCAAAAACTAGAGCTGCTACAGACAAGTAAATGTGATATTTGGTTTGAGCACTCCTCATTTATGTACAATCAAGAGTAAAATGATTGGCACCCAAAAAAAACATTTTTTTTTTGGTAGGGCTGTGTAATAATAACATCACCGGTTTTGTGGGAAAAGCTAATATCTATCCAATTCTTCACTAAAGGCAACGGCCAGATCAGTGTATATGGGCTAATCAACTTTACGTTTCTGACTTGCGTCCAGGCAGTTCTAAGCATGGCCAGTGAACATTAAAATTGGGCGAAAATGTACAAATATATTCACATTGACTGAAATAACAGTTAACTTACCTTGTGTTATATTTAGATTCCCCGGGCGTTTCTCTCACACGATACTGTCTTACTCACGAATGGATGCTGCGAAATACAGATGTTACAATCCATATACTAATTATTGCATAGGCTATGTATATCTTTCCTACCGTACCAAAGCCTACATTCGATAACAGTTTGTACTGAATAAGCATCAGAGTATCGCTTCGCCTATCCCACCTACTACATAGCGTATTTTAAACGTAACATTGCGACTTACGTATACTCATAAACATATAGAAAAAATTCGCATAACGAATTGTAATTCAGAACAGTGAAGCATTAAACGACTAGAGTGTTAAACGACTAGTGTGTACCTTTAACAGACAAAGAATACCAGTGTTTCTGTGTTAAGACTTAAATAGCTACTGAATAAACACCATTGTTCTACCGGCAGCACTCGCGACCTGTGCTGTGTCTCTACTTACTTACGTTTGCCTAGCCTAGTTCTATTCACGACTCGCCTACGACCGAACCAGACTTCTGTTGCATGTTTTCTTGGACAACAATCATTACAACCGCGCTGATATTTATGATCTAACTTGTAACTTGTTTGACCCTTACAAAATTCATTTAATCAATATTGCTTTTGTGGTGAAGTGGGATGTTATAAATATTTATAGGGGACTTAGTGTACTGACTGAGATCAGCTGTGAAGGTATCTATATCTAATAAGAGTAGTGTATTATAGATAACCTTACTTGCTGCCACATATATATATATATCTCAGTCAGAATTATTCTGGAATAGTGTGATGACTACGTTGTATGTCTAGGGTATGTGTATGATGAAGTGTAAGTCATAACAACAACAGACAGATAAACAATTTAATTTATTCCACCACACTTGACAACACTGTGACACTCACATACATAAAACACTCTACAAGGATATCTTAAAGGAGTCACTGATAACTTTTCAAATAACAATATGTATTCATTTCTGTCATGAATGAATATGTGTCCTGATTCAAATACAAAGGGAACCAGGAATCACAATCAATTTTAATTACAAGTTATATGTACAGAATTTATCAATATGAATATTGTAGTGACATATATTATTAAAAGTATCCTATGTGTGTCAGTTGTGTAGTAGTAATATGAGGTAATACTGGTTTTGTTTTGTTCAAGCTCTGTTGGTATTTGTCATCATGACTTCAATAGTTTGTCTTTATTGGAACTAGTATTGGAGATGTTCTCAGTTCCTGATATTAAAACAATTTACTTCCCCTCTTAAGTTTATGTTACAATGTTATTTTAAGATGGGGGTACATAATTTTGAGCTCAGCTGGCCACATCAGCTTATCTTGCGTGATGGCGGCAGGAAAAGACTCCTCTGCTCGATTTCTCCCCTGTGCTCTGGAGACACCTCACTGATAGCTAAATGGACCAAGGAGTATGCTGTCCGACTCTGGATTCAGCAAAGCTCTGACCAGGTGCTGCTCACTACCATCAAGACCACGGTCCCTGAAAACAAGAAGGATGTACCTTCTACTTCATAACTAATTTATACTCTCTTTTTACACTGAGCACAATACATCACAAACATTGAGTTCAGAGCGTTAGGCCAACTGTCAGCTTCGTCTGAAATACTTTATACCAGTATTAACCTCCTTAATGGTTACTACGCCTCTGCACTTCCAGCATTATTTCTGTCTAATCAATAATCTAGGTGTCAGTGTACTGTTTGGCCATTCCATGCAGTTTTACTTTCCTCCGACACCTTCTGTTCAGGCTGGAGCATTATAGGCTTTACATCATGTTTGCTACTGAACTACACATATATACAGGCATAAATTAACAATTCACATTCAATTTTCATTAAAAGATACTGAATGTTTCAAGCTTACCACAATTCATGGAAACAAACACAGATACGTTGATTAGCAATGAATTCTGGCACAAATACTGGCACAAATTCCCATCTGCTTATGTTCCAGGCTTTTATTTAGCAAAAATATGAGCTGGCTTCAACGCACTGTTGCTTTATCAAGCTTATTTGAACTAGTTGTCTCGAACTAACGCTCCTAAGTGAGTATATCAGCGAGTCTGGCCAATGGAGCCACGTTTCGACAAGTGTTTGAAAAAATTTTAACTTCCTACGTCTCCCCTAACAACCAAGGATAGCATTTATAGTCCGACCAATCGTGTTTAGTCTTATATTTGTTGCGCTCCAATCAATTTGGAGTTTACATGGTAGGCTATTTCCGTACGCAAGGTTTTTTCAAACACGTTATAAAAAAATTTTATGAGCAGAAATGATTTCATGCTGTCAGGCATCCCAACTATTTTATTTTGGTTATAACTTGTTAATTCCTAGACTATTTGCGTAACGTTTTACATATTCTTTGTCAGCAAGCCCTAAGGAACCCAAATATACAAATTTAAAAGAGCTAAGTGGCTGCGTTCAAAATATGCAATTTCTAGGATAGTCGTGTACTTGTTTTTTTTTTTTTTTTTGTGAGAACCGCCACCTGTCCTGCTGTACTGTCAGACTAATGTCAGGATTTCGGACATAAAACAGTAGAATGTCAGGTTTCCCCAATAAGCGTTTTTCAGGTTTTAAAACCTAACTCTGGGAAGGGTAGTGTTTTTATCACTGTCCGTCCGAAAAAGTTAGTGTATGTGGCCTTACACGCGTGATAGTAGTAATTGTGTATCGCGTTACGCTTGCTGGGGTGGTATTAATAGCGAAACGCGTGTTTAATTTTGCATGCGTTCGGCTTTCTGCCTCTCCCTTCTCTCTATCCTGCTTTATCTGTCTTTTAGTTACGCTGTGTATCTTCTTCTTCTTCTTCCGTCCTTAGCCAAAGACCGACCAAGCAGTCAGAGGCCATCACGCCTTGTGGCGTCTTAAGGGCAACAGCAGATTGATTTTCTCTGTTGTAGTTTCCCATCACACCTAGCGGCGTCTTTATGGCAACAACAAATAGATCCATCTGCCGTTGTTTCCGTAATCGGTGTGACAAGCCAACGGGTGATCAGCCCATTGGGCTACGCTGTGTATGGGATGAATGAAATATTAAATTTAGGTCATTGTTTCAGCTTGCGTATCTCAAATGTTTTTCCAAGAAATACAGCACACGTTTCATTGAAGAAAGCGGGTAATAATATAGTAGGCTTTACTATCAACGTGAAAGCGTTACAATTTGCAGACGAAGCATAAAACAAAGGGGATTTCGAGTACATTCCTTGTGACAGCACTGTTATTTTACCATTGCTCTTTTCTTTATTAGAATTTATTTGTTAAGCTTTACATTTACCTTTTAATTTATATATGTGGATTAGAATATTTCACGACACCTCCCCTCTTAAAACAGACATTATATGTCAGTCCTTTATTCTATATACACATAGATAAATGTAAGTCAACTTGACTTTCCTCTGCTGTGGTGCTATCATGGTTTTATGTAGTTGGGTCCATTCAGAGTAGGCACTACTCATGAAATCTGCCTCAGACTTCTACAACCAATAATTTATTTCGGTTATGTTACTGAACAGCCGCAAGTGTGAGTGCTTGTCTTAATGCTGCTTCGCAACCCGTATTCACCATTTCTCTTCTCTGAGTCTGCGCACTGACATGTCCAGAGAACATTATATTTCCCTCAAAATGTACGTTATGAGGAGATAACATATACCTGGTGATAGCAGAGTTTTCGTAGTGGATCCCATAGTCTTCTTATTATCCTGTATGAAACATTCGGAATATCCTCAATCAAAGAGGCAACTCAGGGATTCATTACGTTCCTCCGAAATGTTTACATCCAACAATTTTCTCATCATTCTAGAGAAGACACTAGGCACATTCTTCAATCCAAATGGCAATCTATTAAACTCATAGTGTCCTTCTGAGGTACTAAAAGCTAGGTATGGTCTAACCTCAGGCTTTACTGGAATCTGATAGTATCCTTTACTCAGATCCACTTTTGAGTAATATTTAGCTTTATTTAGTCTGGCAAACAGCTGATTTGTATCCGGCAATGGATCCACCTGTCCTTCTGTAATAGCATTCAGTCTCCTGTAATCTATACAGAGTCTATGTTCTCCAGAGGGCTTCCTTAAGAGTACAACACCGGAACTATACGAAGATTCACTGTGCGAAATAATTCCTTCCTTCAACAGATAGTCTATCTCTTCCTTCAAAGCTTTCTCCTTAGCAAACGGAATCGAATATGGTTTCATACAGACAGGTGTGGGGTCTATCAGTTTCATATCATATTCCAATAGGTTTGTATGCCCTGGTCGGTCTGTTAACACCTCTGCATGATTATTTAGAACCTGTTGCACTCTCTCTTTCTGAGTTTTCGTTAAATGTGTACTGATTTTCACCTGTGCTGCTGTCTCCCAGGGGTGTAATGGATATTCAAATGATGAAAGTGGTTCCTTTTTCATCTCCATGGCGATGGACAAGGTCAACAAGTGTGTCTCCTCCTGATGTTCTCTTTCCAAATATTTCTTCAGGAGATTCACATGATAGATTTTTTCTTTCCCCTTCTTATCTATCTTATAATTTGTTCTAGATACCTTCTCTAAAACTGTATATGGACCCTGCCATCCAATTTGTAACTTATTCTGACTCCCGGGCAAAAGAAGCAGTACTTTCTCTCCCACAGCCAAATTTCTGTCTTTCGCCTTCCTGTTATAATAGGCAGCATGTTTCTTCCTGGCTTGTTTCAAATTTTCATTGGCAAGTTTCCAGCCAGTTTTTAAACGAGTGGTAAGCTCATTCACATATTGGTATGAAGATGTAATGTTTTCCTCTGCCTTTTCATCAGTCCACGTTCTTAACAAAGCTACATATGGACCTTTAATTTTGTGGACCCATTTGTCCATGCACCGGTATGGTCTCTTCCACTCGAAGCTCTATAGTGATGATTTTTCTTCCCAGAATTATCATGCACAAAACGACCGCTACCAATTTTTTTTTTGGGGGCTTTCTTCCCACTTAAAATTCTTGATGAGAGATTTCCTCTCTACATCCTCTTCCTCCAATTTGTTTAAGTCCGATTGAGGGATTTTCGGCTTATCCTGGGGTAAGACATCTGTTTGCACTCTCCGCATAGTGGCCATTGTAAAACAGTTAAGTGAAGCTTGTCCGTGAAAAGGGGCTTCCCATTCCATTTGGTCCACTTTATCAAATCTATTTTTCTTTTTATTATCAGGCCTAATTTTGCCCCGTGGCGTGTCCAGGTCCTGATCAATGTTCCCACTTGTGGGTGTTCCCTCATGTGCTATGCTACACCTTTCTACAAAATTCTCAATGTCCCATCTTGCTTTAGGCCAATAATAATTGTGAGCCACCTTTTGAATGATGGTACCTATCTTCTCATGGTCCCCATCTGGTTTCACATGTAGGCTCCTTATTAAGTCTGCCCTATATCTTTTAGGAAGTACCAGCTGTCCTTGACCATTGGATCTAGCTCCAGTCTTCCTATATATCAACTTGTTTTTCATGTAAAAATCTCCCTTGCCTGGAGTTGTATGACAAGTTGACAATTTTCTGAAACAAGGCTTGAGTGTTTTATCCCCAGCCTGTGCCTTCCTCATCTCTTCTGGAGTGGTATCCAACATAATATCCTCCTCCTGTCTTGAGGTCGACCTGACCTGAAGGGTTGCCATATACACAGGTTTCCTTCTGCAACGGTCAGTGTCATGATTGTCCATCTGACAATTCTTACACCACCTTTTTCCTTGGTTGAAAGATTTTCTTTCATCATATTTCCTTTCATCGAATTGTGGGAATTTATTTTTATTTTCATACCGTGGCCTATCAAATTGGTGCTTACCTTTGTTTTGATCTCTAGGATCAAATTGATTAAAGTTCTGTGGTGCCCTAAAGTTTTCCACTTGTTTCTTTTTATTACCTGTTACCTCTGCTTGAGCTGCTTGATACCTTTCAGCAACATTTAGCAACTCACCCAGCCTCTCTGCACCTTGTTCCATGAGAAACTTTCTCAGGTCTGGAGCCATGGACTCTCTTAGTTGCTCTATAAGGACCATTTCCTTAAGATCTTGGGTTTTCCCCAGAGAAGTCCATTTCTCCAAGTATGTCTCTATTCGTGCAGAGAACTGGTGATAGGTTTCACCTGACAGTAGTTTAGCATTCCTAAATTTTTTCCTATAAAATTCTGCATTCTTTTCATATCTTAACAAAAGAGCCTGCTTTAGCATGTCATAATTTTCCTGATCACCTCTGCTCATTTTTGCAAAAACTTCATAAGCTGCCCCACGAAGTCCCTGAGATAACTTTAAGCTCCACCTTTCTCTCTCTAACCCATACGTGGTAGCTAATAGTTCATACCTATTTAGGTAGCTCTCTATATCATCGTCTTTCTCAACAAAATGATCTAAATGAAAATTCATAGCTGAGGTTGAGGCTCCTTGGCTAGCAGTGGCATCAGAGGCAAAGGGACTGGCACCATTTTCAGGAGCATGGCCCTGAAACTCAAACTCCCTTAGTCGTAACTCATGTTCCCTTTGTAATCTCTTATCTTCTGCTTCCCTTTCTGCAGCTAATCTCTTGTCTTCCCTTTCTGCAGCTAATTTCTTGTCTTCCCTTTCTGCAGCTAATTTCTTCTCTTCCCTTTCTGCCTCCAATTTCTTAGCCTCAGCCTCAATCTGCAACCTCTTAGTCTCAGCCTCAGCCTCAAATTGTAACTTCTTAATTTCCCTTTCAGCCTCTAACTTTCTTTCGGCTTCAAACCTTCTTTCTTCGCGTTCAATAAATTTGTCACATTCCGTAGTGACATAGGCAACCATAACTTGCCCATCTAATCCTAACTCCTTTGCAGTCTGAACAGCAGCAGATCGAAACTTGGCCAGGTCCGCCATTGTCTATCAGGTAAGTTTATACAATGTCTAACCAACAATTCAATCTCTACATATATATCTAATGGACAACACAGGCACCGTGAGCTCAACCTTATTTAATTCCACCCAAGGATACCTTTTAATTCTTATATTCCCTGAAGTGAATTACCCCCAATATTTTTAATAGGGAAAGATTCAAAATCCCAAGAGCGAGACCCCAATATATGTGATGAAGTGGGATGTTATAAATATTTATAGGGGACTTAGTGTACTGACTGAGATCAGCTGTGAAGGTATCTATATCTAATAAGAGTAGTGTATTATAGATAACCTTACTTGCTGCCACATATATATATATCTCAGTCAGAATTATTCTGGAATAGTGTGATGACTACGTTGTATGTCTAGGGTATGTGTATGATGAAGTGTAAGTCATAACAACAACAGACAGATAAACAATTTAATTTATTCCACCACACTTGACAACACTGTGACACTCACATACATAAAACACTCTACAAGGATATCTTAAAGGAGTCACTGATAACTTTTCAAATAACAATATGTATTCATTTCTGTCATGAATGAATATGTGTCCTGATTCAAATACAAAGGGAACCAGGAATCACAATCAATTTTAATTACAAGTTATATGTACAGAATTTATCAATATGAATATTGTAGTGACATATATTATTAAAAGTATCCTATGTGTGTCAGTTGTGTAGTAGTAATATGAGGTAATACTGGTTTTGTTTTGTTCAAGCTCTGTTGGTATTTGTCATCATGACTTCAATAGTTTGTCTTTATTGGAACTAGTATTGGAGATGTTCTCAGTTCCTGATATTAAAACAATTTACTTCCCCTCTTAAGTTTATGTTACAATGTTATTTTAAGATGGGGGTACATAATTTTGAGCTCAGCTGGCCACATCAGCTTATCTTGCGTGATGGCGGCAGGAAAAGACTCCTCTGCTCGATTTCTCCCCTGTGCTCTGGAGACACCTCACTGATAGCTAAATGGACCAAGGAGTATGCTGTCCGACTCTGGATTCAGCAAAGCTCTGACCAGGTGCTGCTCACTACCATCAAGACCACGGTCCCTGAAAACAAGAAGGATGTACCTTCTACTTCATAACTAATTTATACTCTCTTTTTACACTGAGCACAATACATCACAAACATTGAGTTCAGAGCGTTAGGCCAACTGTCAGCTTCATCTGAAATACTTTATACCAGTATTAACCTCCTTAATGGTTACTACGCCTCTGCACTTCCAGCATTATTTCTGTCTAATCAATAATCTAGGTGACAGTGTACTGTTTGGCCATTCCATGCAGTTTTACTTTCCTCCGACACCTTCTGTTCAGGCTGGAGCATTATAGGCTTTACATCATGTTTGCTACTGAACTACACATATATACAGGCATAAATTAACAATTCACATTCAATTTTCATTAAAAGATACTGAATGTTTCAAGCTTACCACAATTCATGGAAACAAACACAGATACGTTGATTAGCAATGAATTCTGGCACAAATACTGGCACAAATTCCCATCTGCTTATGTTCCAGGCTTTTATTTAGCAAAAATATGAGCTGGCTTCAACGCACTGTTGCTTTATCAAGCTTATTTGAACTAGTGGTCTCGAACTAACACTCCTAAGTGAGTATATCAGCGAGTCTGGCCAATGGAGCCACGTTTCGACAAGTGTTTGAAAAAATTTTAACTTCCTACGTCTCCCCTAACAACCAAGGATAGCATTTATAGTCCGACCAATCGTGTTTAGTCTTATATTTGTTGCGCTCCAATCAATTTGGAGTTTACATGGTAGGCTATTTCCGTACGCAAGGTTTTTTCAAACACGTTATAAAAAAATTTTATGAGCAGAAATGATTTCATGCTGTCAGGCATCCCAACTATTTTATTTTGGTTATAACTTGTTAATTCCTAGACTATTTGCGTAACGTTTTACATATTCTTTGTCAGCAAGCCCTAAGGAACCCAAATATACAAATTTAAAAGAGCTAAGTGGCTGCGTTCAAAATATGCAATTTCTAGGATAGTCGTGTAGTTGTTTTTTTTTTTTTTTTGTGAGAACCGCCACCTGTCCTGCTGTACTGTCAGACTAATGTCAGGATTTCGGACATAAAACAGTAGAATGTCAGGTTTCCCCAATAAGCGTTTTTCAGGTTTTAAAACCTAACTCTGGGAAGGGTAGTGTTTTTATCACTGTCCGTCCGAAAAAGTTAGTGTATGTGGCCTTACACGCGTGATAGTAGTAATTGTGTATCGCGTTACGCTTGTTGGGGTGGTATTAATAGCGAAACGCGTGTTTAATTTTGCATGCGTTCGGCTTTCTGCCTCTCCCTTCTCTCTATCCTGCTTTATCTGTCTTTTAGTTACGCTGTGTATGGGATGAATGAAATATTAAATTTAGGTCATTGTTTCAGCTTGCGTATCTCAAATGTTTTTCCAAGAAATACAGCACACGTTTCATTGAAGAAAGCGGGTAATAATATAGTAGGCTTTTACTATCAACGTGAAAGCGTTACAATTTGCAGACGAAGCATAAAACAAAGGGGATTTCGAGTACATTCCTTGTGACAGCACTGTTATTTTACCATTGCTCTTTTCTTTATTAGAATTTATTTGTTAAGTTTTACATTTACCTTTTAATTTATATATGTGGATTAGAATATTTCACGACAGCTTTCAAGAAATAAGGTATTTACTGTAATTACTTTAATTACTTTTTAAAGGGCATGAAAAACTACATAACCAACCAACCAAGTTAATCAAGGTGGAAAGCCTCTCTATTTGTCTTTAACACGCTGCGGCAAGAAATATAGATTATGGGCATTCTTGTTTTGCGAGCACACTGCAGAAACACTCGAACAGGGACACTGCGAACACGCGTAGATGTGAATCTTACATCATTGACCCGACAGCACTGTTTGCTCGAAGGAACTGAAACAGCCTGGTCTGTTTTATCTTCTGTCTCTCGTCGATGTTTGCGTTCATGTAAAGAAAGTGAAGTGAGAAAACACTTCTTCTTCTTCTTCTTCCGTCCTTAGCCAAAGACCGACCAACGGAGTAATCTTATTCACGATCCCTGCCATTAACTCTGCAAATTATAAAAAGTAGCAATGCATCAATTCTGAAGTGACATGGCATACCGATCACAGATTAATGCGCGCAGTTGCTTGAAGACTAAACAATGTAATATCAAATTATGTTAAAAATTATGTGTGCGAGAGAGAGAGAGAGAGAGAGAGAGAGAGAGAGAGAGAGAGGGGGGGGGGTAGATGAAACACATTAATCGCTATGTTCGGTAAGCTGCACATGAAAAGAGTAAATTTAGAAAATGTATGCAAAACACAAACAGTACACATGATTTGGCAACTTTTATGAGGTTGTGCATGATATGGTAACCTCATCTTGTAAAATAAATTGCAACAGAAATTCCCGTGGCAGCAGTTTAGTGCTCTGTTGTGGGCTTTCTTAATGTGGCTATCTGCCGATGTGGTTCCATGCTTCATTGGGAGAAAAAAACAAGAGATAATGGTTAGAATAATCATGATGTTCGTTCGGCATTATATATATGTATATTCTTGTATATACGAAAGTTTCAAAGCAGACACTGCCGAATGAGAATAAACTGTTAGAGAAACTGTACCTATACTGTACTAGGTCTTAGCTTTACGAATTTAATAGAATAGTTCCCTTCCTCTTTGCCTTTGCCTTCCGTAACTCAAACAGCAGAATCAAGTACCCATTTTTACAGTTGCGTAGACCGCAGCGCGACGCGACCTAGTATCGAACCCGATCCCTTTGTCTTCAGAAACAAGCGCTTTAACGACTCTGCCACTCGGTCATATGATAATCTCTTGTCATGTATTTATCTTGACTTTTCGGCGAAGCAGCGTCGTTTAAAATGATGTTTTCATATTTCTAAACTGTTTCTACTTTAAATAATTGTTTAAAGCCGTTCTCGGAAAGTTTTTCAAACAGCCAGTATCACGTAATACCGTCGCCATGCATATGATGTAAACAGCTTTTGTACGATCCTCCTTTATTACATAAGAATACTTCCAAACAGCACTTCAATTATTTATGTGTACAGTGTACTGCGTACTGAATGATGTTGTATTGTAACCTGGGGCTTTGGAAAACCTATTGCCTCTTCTGCTTATATAAAACACGAATATATAGGTGGCTCTAGAAATTAACATATAATTTAGTAAAAAGGACTTTTCGAATAAGTCTAATATGACACTGCAATCGATGAATCATCAAGGCTAGGATTGCTGGAATTGGGCATTAAATGTAAGGCGGACAGAGATGGATGTATGAGAGTATGCATCCGGTCGTGTATACAACCAGCACGCAACAGGAACAATTAGCATTCATACCGTTCGAAATTTGCTGAGGGAGGCTGGGAATGCAATGACGTCGATTCTGATCAACAATAACAACAACAAAATTCTAATAAAAGAAGCAAAAATAATAATATTATTAAATTAAAAATGGATAAACAGGCAAGTCAAAAGTATGAAACTACCCAGACCCAAAATAACTACACTAAAGAGTTAAAAAAAAAAAACAGAAACATCAAAGTCTGATGTTATTAGATCAAATTGACATATAAACTCTACAATTAACTTCAAATACTTTAAACGATAAAGTTATACTAAATATACTAGGCCTAACTAGAACCATTTAACACAAATATAGAGGGGAAACCCGAGGTTGTAAACAATACATAAATAAATATTACACACATAAAAGTATGGGAGGTCCTGTCCAGAGCTTGATTCTCCGGTAAGCCACTCACGTCTGTTGTTTTTCTGTTGTCTAATTTTCTGCTTCTTTTTTTTTCACGAGTGCCTGAAACATACCTTTATGTGTGTAATATTTATTTATTTACTAATCAGGACCAACAGGTTGAAAAGGACTGCCGGGAAGAGAGTGGGAGGGCTGCGCAAACGAAGCCCATCTGATGCTACTCCGCTTTCTTAATTTCTCTGGAAAACAAAAGCGGTTCTGCAACGGTGATTGGAAAGTCATTTCTCATTATTAAATTGTTATTTATTCAATCCTATCCAATTAATTTACGTAAAACAAACGTCACGATAAAGACAATTAACTGACATTTTATTTCTCTTAATGTTAATCAGAGAAGTTGGTAAGTAGACTAAGATGGCTGTATACCGCTCCACCTATGTCCCAGTCTTGACGTATGTATGCGAGGCATGGGCAATGACCACAACCCACAAAAGCCAGAGCCAAACCTCAGAAATGAGGTATCTGAGGAAGGTGGTTGAAGTAACAAGAAGAGACATGGTCCGCAACCAGACGATACGTCAAGGCATACAAACCCAACCCCTGTAGACCGAAATAAGATGGTTTGGCCGTGTCTGCAGAATGGGAGAAGATCGGCTACCACGACAAGCATGGGAAACTAAGAGCCAGGGATCCAGACCTCCAGGACGACCCAGAATCCGCTGGGAGGACAACATTAGACAACCTCTGAAGGACCGAGGACTAGAATGGAAACAGGCCAGGAGGAAGACAGCCAATAGGATAGTGTGGCGCTCTCTCTTCCAAATCTCTGCACCTCACGGTAGCAGAGGAACGACAAGGTAAATAAGTAAGTAATAATGTTTTGCCACTGTCGTAGATTTTCGATAGGAGAATTAAGACTAGGTTTGGTCCCTTCTGAATAGGTTTGAATAGGTGATAGACTCAGTGAGAGTTAGTGAAAGGTAATAGAATTTCCACACACGTGAGATGATAGATTTTGATATAGTGGCTGTCTCTGAAAGCGAAAAGAATTCTTCTCTCTCTCACCTATCTTCTACAACAGTTGTTACAGCGTCAGACAGACTACACCAATATACATATTACGTATATTTCTATCACTCACAGGCACACACATACACGTGACGACCGGTAAACACACAGACGTGGGAAAACTATAACAATGATACATATATTATCTAGAACGAGCTGACCAAACACTATTTTTAAGTTGAAGAGCGATTTTAATATCAGGAAAAATCGGCTCACAACATCAAAGAAAGTACATCAAGGAAAATACATATACACATAGTCATAAAAATTCAAGGAAATGTTGCAAGGATGATAGCCCCGTTATAGTGTTAACTCTAGGTTTAGCCCGGCCCCGTTAAGAGAACAGATGATGGCGCCCGAGTCACAGATACATAGGGTTTGAGTCTAAGAGTTTTCTTTGTTTTATCTCGTAATTATATGCACAGAGTTTGAAAAAAATCTGATTTAACCTAAGACAAAAACACAAGAACTCTAGCCTTAGCAACAAATTATGCAGATTGAAAAAAAAATTAGGACAGCAACAGGGTGTCAAAGATATAATAGTGAAAATATCACTCAAACCAGCGTACACTCATTCATTCCGCCATGGCCTCTCATACATGTACTCACGACTTTGCTCGCTGCCTCTTGGAACACACTGATTTTAGATTTTTCACACAGACTCAAAAAATGCAGTCTTCTGCCAAGAAGTCCCCAGTTCCAAAAGACGTATTTAACTCGGAGTCTCCGGGAACGACTACTTGGGTGTGCAAATTTGTTCAAATGTCTGATTAAGTCACCTAAAATTATTCCAGGCGCGGGAATTAGCAGAGCACAGTGTCAATAGCGTAGGTTTCTAGAAATGATGAATGTCAGGTCGGTGCCTTCCCTCAGTATAGGATTCACTTTAGTCACACCACAGATTTGTCCACAAAAATATATATATATATAGTCGGGAAATGTTAGTTAATACTTGAAGTATTTCGCGCCACCAGGCAGAAAAATTACGTAGAGTTTCTAGAAGAAATTAAGATCTGGCTCCAAGGTCCAGTATTTATCATTACAGTCTTTGAAAAACCCGTTATTGGGATATAGTATTTCTGGCTAACTCGGGTTGCATATACACTGTTAGACCAGTGGTACTTAAGAAACCCACGTGGTTCAAAATAAGGACTGTCTATTTCTTCACAAGTATGGAAACTACTACTAGGTGCTGGTAAAGTTAGGGTCACCCCAAAACTTTCACTGTGTGGAGGAAAAATAACACATATAATATAATAAACAGAATCTGTACTGGTTATAACTTACATTTAAACTTGCAAGCAGAGAGCTTTGCTTATCATTTAAACTTCCCGTGACGTAAGTTATATTTAAAAATCAGCAATCCTCATGAATTAGGAACACGTGCGTATTCCGTCACCATTCATGAGGCTCGATTCTAGAGTTTATACGTTAGTTTAGAAAAATACACTCGACTGAGTATTAGCAGTTAAATTAAATTCATAAATAGCTACAATTGCCGTTATAAGCTAGAAATTTTAATTTTATTCTGCTTTCCACTGAATGCTTCCCTAGAAAATATAATAGCCTACCACTTTATTTCTCTTCTGCGCTAAAGAAATAGATTAAAATGAATTAAGCGATTAAACACTTTAACACTCACAAAATCTATATATCTATCATATTAATTACCTCAACCACAGAATTACAGGTAATCGCACAACTTAAGAATAAAAATGCTGAAAATATTTCGGGAAGTCTAGAAGTTCGACAAATTGCCGAAACAAACTGAGATCTTCGCTAACAGCTATTCTGTTTACGAGCAACCTATCTACTGTGAGTCTATGAGCGAGAATGAAATTAAAGTTTCAAACTTGGCCAATATCTTTAAAATCGGACACAGGATCCTAATCTTATTTCGCCAAGCGAAATAGTCTCCCCTGTCCGTATAACACCTTCGTCCGCTTATCGCGTGACGTAACAGCACTCAGTGGCCGAGGGCTTGCATGAGTTGCAAATCTCAGACCACCGTCTGCAGTGCGGAGTGGATTTTCACGCTAAGCCGGGTTTTTTTTTCTGACGAAAAACCTCATGCGTTTACTGAAATGCAGACTCTCTGTCTACTTTCCATGTCCCTCGCGTGAATTTTCACGCCCCAGGCCAGAGACCCTCAGACGAATGTCTAGCGAATGCTGTAAATTCACGCCTATCGTCCGACCAGCGCGACTGACATGTACGCAATACCACCCAGGTGCGATTCTCAGTTTTAGAGAAAGGAAAACAGGTAAAGTTTGCGAATTATATGAAAAATAATATTCGCAAAACGAATGGATGAAAAATATACAGGAAAAAAAGGAAATACAGAGATAATAAAAGAGAGAATTCGGGTGAAAGAATAGGAAGAAGATGTGGGAAATTAAATGAATATAAACCCTACGTGACAGAGCCTCCCCCCTTTAAGATATGGAAGCACTCCATGTCTACGTTATGGAGTTTAATTTCCTATAACCGTAGCTTCGGGGTGTCTGTCTTCTTCCCTCTCCTCTTCCCCCTCCATCTCTGTCCAATTCCTACTCAAGTCCACTCCTCAAAGTTTCCTTCCCCTGGAATGTCTCATATGCGCGCTTGAAAGAGCGTCGCCGCTTCTGACATTTTTGAAAGATTTCCTGTGATAGCGGTGGAATATCCCTGCCACTATCGTCATCTTCGTCAGTTTTGGCGATCGTCAGGAGATGGTCGGAGGTTGGCACTGGTTTTTCCCAGTATCTCTTTAAGAGATTTAAATGGAAAACCTTCTCCTTTCCTTCAATAGAGATCTGGTAGTTAGCCTTAGAAATCTTTTTCAGGACGGTAAACGGCCCTTGCCATCCGATCTTCAGTTGGTTGTTCTCGGTAGGGAGCAACACCAAAACTTTCTCTCCTGCTTCCAGTTCTCTCTCTTCCGCGACTTTCCTGTATCGGTTAGCGTGCTTGGTGCGTGCTCGCTTAAAGTTAGTCGTTGCTAGGTCCCACCCTAGTTTCAACCGTTTCTTTAAAACCGACACATATTTACTGGCTGAGACAACTGTCTCATCAGCCTTCTCGTCTGTCAGAGACTGAAGTAAGGCTTCAAGCGGGCCCTTAATGGGTCTGCCGAATAAGAGTGTAGCTGGCGGAAATCCTGTGGAAGTATGAGGAGATTCTCTGTAGCCAAATAATGCTGCAGGAATACAGAGATCCCAATCTTCAGGTTTCACTTGTGCCAGCTTACTTAGCATCATGGTGAGGTTTCCATTAGCACGTTCCACGAGCCCATTTCCGGCCGGAGTATATGGCTTAGTGTGGATGTGCTGGGTCCTCAAGATCTTAACGATCTCATCCATCAACAGGTTTCGGTATGGAGATCCATTATCCGTCAACACTTGCTGAGGGAATCCCAACCGAGTGAAAATCTGCACGAGGGCTTCTGCGACATGCTTGGCATCTGCGCATGTTAGCGGGATAGCTTCTGCCCATAAAGTGCATGTATCGACTAAGGTCAGGATGAACCTGTTCCTTCTTTTAGTCCTTTCGAAAGGCCCTAAAATGTCGATCACAACCCGTTCGAATGGTGTTCCTATTATTGGCATTTCACCCATGTGGACTGGGGGTGTCCGTTGCTTGGGTGGTACACGTTGGCACTGGGCACAGGATTTGACATATCTGATAATATCAGTATTTACTCCTGGCCACCAATAATGAGTGGTTATACGTTGGTTTGTGGCGTTCTGTCCCATATGTCCGCTGAAGGGAAGAGAGTGCCCCATTTCTAGGATTTGGCTTCTGTACTGTTTCGGTACTAGGAGCTGGTTGTAACCTTGGTCAGGCTTGCCCGTTCTCCGATAAAGTACGCCATCCTCAGAAAAAATGTCCCCGTGCTGTTTTGGTTCCTTCGCCATGGGCAGTTTCCTAAAGCAGGGTGCCAAGGTAGGATCCTTTTGTTGCGCTTCTTTAAGTTCCATAGGTAACAAATTAGGCGCAGGCTCCCGTTCCTTCTTGGTTTGCCCTCTTGTAGTTACTGCTGCCACAATCGGCTCTTCCGGTTTCCCAATACACACGTATCTCCCGCCAAATATGACTGGGTAGATGGGATCATCCATAACAGCTGCTTTGATCACACCTCTGACAAAGTCAGAGTGTATCTCCACCAATGCGATGGGAAGCGCTGTAGGTGCATCACTCTTACGAACTCCACAAAGTTTGACGGTCTCTCCTGTCTCTTGACCGGGTTTAACCAGCTTTCTGGCAACAATGCAATCGTAAGAAAGCCCCGTGTCAAATAAGCAAGAAGTTTGAGAACCGTTCAAAGTAACAATACCTCGCGTTGAGGGTCTATCCCCAACAGGTTGGGAATCACTGTCAATAATTCCGCCTTGCGAGACTGTCAATAAGCATCCGATGCGTTTTGGCTCGGTGTGCTCGGTCTGATCATATGTCCCGTGCTCAGGGGTTCTCCCTTTGCCACCTTGTCCTTTCTGGCTGCGCTGCCATGTAGGGCGGTCGGGTTGATCAGGCTGTTTGGGGTGGTTGGTGTACTTGTTTTTGTAGAACTTGGATTTTTCAGGAGGGGGGTTTTGAGGTCCAGTTTCTCTGTGGTTGTTTTGGTTAGAAGCCTGAGAAGATTGCTCTAGGTTATGTTTTCGAAAATGCTCCTCTGTCGGTTTCCGCTTTGTGGCCGGTAGTTCAGCCAGCGCATTGTGATAACGCTCAGACTTTTCCAAAATGTCTTCATGTTTTTCTGCCCCCTGCTCAGCGAGAAATCTCCGGGTATCAGCAGACAAAGTGTTCTTTATTTGTTCAGTTAGAACAAGTTCCTCAAGACCTTCATAGGTAGAGGGGAGCTGCGAAAGCTCAAGGCACTTTGTTAGATATCCCTTAAGACGAGATGAGAACTGGTGAAAAGTTTCAGAATTCTCTTTCCGGCTGTTGCGAAACAGTTGCAAAAACTTGCGAGCGTTCATTTCAAAGCGCTCCAGTAACGCTTTCTTCAACACATCGTAGTCGTCTTGTTGGCTACTTTCCAGCTTAGAATAAACATCATAAGCAGAACCTTTTAGGGCCTGGGAAAGTTTGATATTCCAACGCGACCTCTCTAACCCGTACAGAGTTGCAATTTTCTCAAATTTTTCTAACCATGTGTCAATCTTCTCATTTGGACAAGGGATAGATTCTAGCGGAAAAGACATAGCAGTGAGGTGAAGAGATTGACTGTTAGAAGGATCAGTTAAGGAAGAATGAGGAGAAGACTCTCCATTGGTGGAGGTAGAGGCAGCGCCACGACTTTGAAGTTCTAGAGCTTTAAGAGCCAACTCATGTTGTCTCTCCTTCTCTCTTTCCTCATGCTGTCTCTCCTTCTCTTTTTCCTCATGCTGCATCCTGCGAATTTCCATTTCCTCCTCAATCTTCTTCTGCTGTAATAGCCGGTCTTCTGCTTCTTTCCTCCTAGCTTCTTCTGCTTTCCTCTCCGCATCATATCTCTCAAGTTCGTCCCTGACAAAAGCTTTCGCTTCGTCTCCGTCCAAACCTTCTTGTCTCGCTTCGTCCCTGAGAAGCTGTCTAAGCTTTGCTCTCTCGGCCATATTAGGTCAGTGACTGAGACTAGTGGAGAAAGAAAATAGGAAAAAGGATACACTGGTTCCTACCACTTACGAGAAAAAAAAATTACCAAAAATCAAAAGATGATATATTTAACCCTGGGATACCTCCTCCAAAGTAAAATCTAACTATCGCTGCTATTATCGGCAATAAAGCACTTAATGCAAAACACGGCTACGCCAACTAAATGGTAGTTAAGATTACAACTGAAAAATAAGTTGCTACAGTGGAAAAGCAAAAGAATATTGCAAAAATTAAAGAGAAAAATAATCCCTTAATTTTTAAAAATCCACTATAAGTTCGCCCCTGAAGTCAGATCGGGTAAGGGAGGGAATTAATCTGGACAAAAAGTCCGAAACACACTCCTTAACTTAGTTCAAACGCCGTTCTGCCTCAGTACCCAGTGAATGTTATACACTCACCACTTTACCAGCATTAGTATTACAATCAGCAGTTAACATATATCCCGACAAAATCAACCTGTAACCAAAATGTATATTATTCAAAGATGCTGTGGAAAAAAAACTTATTAGTTTGTGTGGTCAGCACGCCCGTAAACAGATCGCTAGTCTAGGGGGTAATTATTTTTAAAAGATACACAGTCACAAGACATCACACTCTTACTCTATATCAGAATACAGAATCTTAAGTTCAAAGTCCAGATAGACGAGTCCACATTTGTCGTACTCGTCTTCCTATTACAAGTTCAAAAATCTGTCGGACGAGAACCCATTTTTGTCGTATCGCCTTAGGATTTTGGGTTCAATTCCCGGTAACGAGCGACCATTTGTCGTAGATTTTAGATAGGAGAATTAAGACTAGGTTTGGTCCCTTCTGAATAGATTTGAATAGGTGATAGACTCAGTGAGAGTTAGTGAAAGGTAATAGAATTTCCACACACGTGAGATGATAGATTTTGATATAGTGGCTGTCTCTGAAAGCGAAAAGAATTCTTCTCTCTCTCACCTATCTTCTACAACAGTTGTTACAGCGTCAGACAGACTACACCAATATACATATTACGTATATTTCTATCACTCACAGGCACACACATACACGTGACGACCGGTAAACACACAGACGTGGGAAAACTATAACAATGATATATATATTATCTAGAACGAGCTGACCAAACACTATTTTTAAGTTGAAGAGCGATTTTAATATCAGGAAAAATCGGCTCACAACATCAAAGAAAGTACATCAAGGAAAATACATATACACATAGTCATAAAAAATTCAAGGAAATGTTGCAAGGATGATAGCCCCGTTATAGTGTTAACTCTAGGTTTAGCCCGGCCCCGTTAAGAGAACAGATGATGGCGCCCGAGTCACAGATACATAGGGTTTGAGTCTAAGAGTTTTCTTTGTTTTATCTCGTAATTATATGCACAGAGTTTGAAAAAAAAATCTGATTTAACCTAAGACAAAAACACAAGAACTCTAGCCTTAGCAACAAATTATGCAGATTGAAAAAAAAATTAGGACAGCAACAGGGTGTCAAAGATATAATAGTGAAAATATCACTCAAACCAGCGTACACTCATTCATTCCGCCATGGCCTCTCATACATGTACTCACGACTTTGCTCGCTGCCTCTTGGAACACACTGATTTTAGATTTTTTCACACAGACTCAAAAAATGCAGTCTTCTGCCAAGAAGTCCCC